>OY992882.1:15783283-15810783 GCA_963921405.1 Cepaea hortensis | reverse complement strand
TGTGGTTCTTGAGACGAATGTTGCGAATTCCTTGGACTGCCAAAGGACTAACAACGAATGTCTGAAAGAGGCTAATGAAACTAGAACATTATAATAAAACAATAAGAAAAAGGTAAGCAATTTTTTGGGGTCATGTAATGAGAAGAGAGGCACAGGAGAACATCTTGACAACTGGAAAGATCGAGGGGAAGAGAGGCAGAGGCAGATCAAGAGAAATGATGCGGGATGGATTGCGGCGGTGGCATGGAGGACTATCGACAGCACAGTTGATCCAGAAAACCAAGGACAGGGATTTGTGGAGAGTCATGAACGCCAACGCCAGTCGGCACGGCACTTGATGTCGAAGATGATGTGATCTCTTGGCAAATTTACGTTCAGTAGTTTCCATTGCTTTCTGAACGACCAGAACCTGTACCATTTCGTAAAAATAAAAAAAAAAAGAACGCAAGGCGGTTTGCTGCCAAATCGAATCTCCCGCCTATATTTCGAACGGGTATGCGGGATTACGAACTGCATCCGTAACACCTTCGCCGCAGTTACTTTTGTTACATGTGTTTTACTGATTATACTACATTTATATACTATACTAGACGACCCGTCCCTGCGTCGCCTCGTCCCTGGTGGGGAGCGTCTCATTTAAATCATATCAGTAGTCATTCTACATTCAAATATATTTCTCCAAGCACACAGAGTACGCTTTCGGCCCCTGTTCTCGTTCCCGTTCCCGTTGCTCGTCTGTTTCTAAAGCTCGTAATGCCTTTTTCTTTCGTGCTTGAGGAAAAATTGTTGATTTTAAACTAACTAACTATTTTAGTTGGATACAGGGAGTGAAAACGACATTTGCACAAAATTTCACCTCAATCGGTTGGGCCATTCGGGAACGCACAAAGGACAAACAAACATTCTCTTTTATATATATATATAGTAGATTACTGCACCATAAGCCACCACCATCATCATAATCAACACTTGACATGCGTACTGGCATAGGCGTTTACGTCTATATACAGATCTCAGTCTTTGGTATGTGGTTTCACTTTGCTGATATTTCTCCAAGCCACAGTCTCAGTCTATCTCTCGGTTGCCTCTGTCTCTTTTCCCGTTGATCTTTCTAGATGCCACGTTGCTCTCCAATGCCTGCCTTCTCTTCACATGGCCAAAGAATGCTATTTGTCTCTTTCTTATAGTTGAATAGGCCAGTTGTTAGTTACTCTAGCAGTTCAAGGTATCGCTGCATTCGTCTCAGGAACCACTTCTCTGTTGCTTTGAAGCTCTTCTTAATTTGTTCAATTACGTTCCATGAATCATTGCCAAAACAGATTATATATAACATTTTAGCACCGTAAGTCTTAGACGAGGGTGTTAGACACACACACACACACACACACACACACACACACACACACACACACACACACACACATACACAGATGTGTGCATATGATGAGCCGCTCCTCATTATGTTTTCATATGTAACGTTTTAGGACGTCATAAGAAACTATCACATGCAGGCTCCTCAATTTTCATACTTCTTGGGCTAAGGGAGATAACTACTTCCGTCTTGACTGGCAATAGTTTGTTACACTTCAAAACTGCATACCAACGAAAACCCATGGCAGTAGCGAATATGACTATTTAGACGATGCGTGTTGTATGTGTTCGTCTACATTGGTTACATGTGACTACTTGGTCATTTCCACCATCATGCACCATCTTATCTCTCACACGTTCAGTGTGTGACTTATCTGCAATCATTTTCTACATTGTCTTTATTCCATTTCATATCTTTGCCCAGCAAGAAACACGATCAGAGGCGACTTGCTCCCAAGGTGCAATATCAATGCCTGTATAAATCATGCTTCTCTTACACACATCTCTGTATCGTATTAGATTCCGATTTTAGGTATCTGTAATTGACCACAAAAGATGTCCTTTTGTAGTCTATCGTCATCCTTCTCTAATTTTGTCCTATCCATCTAAGTCTACGAAGACTGAGCAAGGAATAAACCGTAACACAACCTGATTTCTCTAATAATTCAGTTTTTGTGATTTTTTTCCCCCACTTAATACCAAGTATTCTTCGCAGACACCGGATATGAAACCTGTTTCAACGTTTCTCTTGGTGTGAGTAAGTTAATCAGGATTCACTGGCAGTAAGAAGGGTACTAAGGACACAGGCTTGATAGACCAGGACTTTTGTCTTGGCCGTAATTTTCCTGTTCTCCCATCCTCTTTTTATTAACCTGTTCATTGTTGTTGCTGACTAACCAATCCAATTATCTATTTCTTGATCTAGGGATAATTTACTGTTTGCCTCTGATCCTAGAGATGTAAAATTATCTACTATCTCCACCGTCATAAATAAATGTGCACCCCATGTGCACCATGTGACATAATCTGTGACTTCTTTTCGCTAATTGTTAAACTAAATATATAATAAGCATTGGAGAATGCAGATAATATGCGTTGTATTTCTTCCTCATAATGGGTCTAACTGCAGCATCATCTGCAAAAACGCAACTCTCTGATCGCACCCTCATAATTTTGGTCTTGGCCTTCAATCTCATAGCTTTGTAGAGGTCGCCATCTGAGCGTAAGTGAATGTATATACCACCATCCTTATAACGAAAGGCATATTTCAGTAGAAGTGAAAAGTATATACCAAAGAGGGTGGGAGCTTGTACACAACCTTGCTTAACTCCACTCTTGATTTCAAACTCTTCAGAAGTTGCACCATCAAACTTGATTATACCCTTCATGCCTGTGTGGAACGATTCCACAATAGACAGAAGAGTTGGTGGGCAGTCGGTCTTCTTTACTGCTTTGAACAGACCCTCACGACTGACCAGATCAAATGTCTTTGTGAGGTCGTTGAAGGCAATAAAAAGTTATTAGTTCCGTTCACAGCATTTTTCTTACATTTGTCGCAATGAGAATATCATATCAATGTTAGACCGGACCGCCACACTATGATTCGTGGTAGACCTGATCTCGCAGGACTCAAAGTCTGCGCAGAACCATTCTGGCAAATATTTTCCAACAAAACACAGGAGTGAGATACCCCTATCGTTGTTACAGTCACTCCGATCCCCCTAGTTCTTGTAAAGTGTTATGATGCTGAAGTCTTTGAAATTCTTGGGACGTGTCTTTCTCGCCAGCATAGCTCTCTCAGCTGGTGGATCAGTAAAGTGAGTGTGTCTTGTCCACTCCTGATAACCCCTATTATAATCCTATCCTATCTGGAACCTTGCCAGATGCAAGTTCATTAATAGCACACTTAACTTCTGTTATGATGGGAAGTGTGTCCAGATAGTCAAGAGTTTTCTATTGTGACAGATTCCTTCTCCTTTTGCACATATTAAATATGTTTAACATTATATAACATTAGAATGTACATACATATGTATAGTTAGCGATAACATAAATCACAGCAACAGCCAAACCAGGAAGTTTGGCTGGAGTTGGTCTCACATGCAGTTGATCCGATTGGCAATGAACGTCGCCGTCAGTTTATTTAGAAGGGGAAAAAACTGAAATGAGTCTATTATTTGCAACGCGGAATCTGATGGAGGCAGATCGCAATTCGAGACTAGTTATTCCCAGTAAAATTTAGTGAAGAAAATCTACCATCGTGGCGATATTTAGCCAACAGTAATTCTAGATCTCCCATAAGTGATTCAGCTCGAATAATCCCGGGCTCCTACAGAGGAAGTTTTTGTACTAAAGAAAGATTGCGTGTGTTAACATATTTACTCTAAATAATGTTGTATTAAATAAATGTTATAAATTAATCTATGAATAAATTAATATATTAAAAAATTATTTATAAATCACACGAGAAACTTCATACCGTAACTCTCTATGGAATATAATACACCAGGCTCAGACCAGTCGAATATTTAAAAGAATTGGCACATTTACCGGAAATTGGGAGGGATATGGAACATAGCAGAAGACACCAGTTAGCATGGTCTAAACCATGTGTGGTTATCAATTCCCAAAGGGGATATGAATTAACACACACACACACACACACACACACACATATATATATATATATATATATATATATATATATATATATATATATATATATATATATATTATATAAAAGGCGATCTTCGTCCGTATTTATGTATCTATGTATCTATGTATCTATGTATGTCCTTTATACGCTCGCGAACGGCCCATCCGATTGAGATGAAATTTTCTACACGCCTTCCTTTCATCCCAGAGCTGCCAACTGTGATATTTTTTTAGTGTGAAATCGCCTGCTTACCCAGTATTATTTCATTTTTCATTTTTCATTAAAATTTCATATATCTCAGGGGACCTAACTCTGTAAAAGTTATTTCAAGGGGCATAACTTTTCTGTATAACTTATAGTCATATTGTGGCATCGTTTTCAAAGATTTATAAACTCTTTGTCCATAGTTATGTACCGGCATATGAGTTATAATAAATAATGATACAATCTATAAGGCATTTTCAAAGTTTTCATAAAAATAATGCACAATGCATAACATTGTAACTCATCTTTTTTTGCTTAAGAAGTTACTGTAGTCATGCAGGTGATTAGAAAGCGTTTTCATTAAAAATAATGGATGGTGTGTGGAAGGGCATTTTTTTAAGTTACTTTTTTTTGTTGTATGAATTTAATGAGACGCTACCCGCCAGGAGCTGGGCGAAGCCACGCCGGGTCAGATAGATAGACAGACCCACCTTTTCGCTGCAGTTGTCTACTCCTCCTTTTCCTTCTTCTGCTGATGCTGCTGCCGCCGCTCCATTTACTCAAGTTAATTGTTGGGGGAAGATGTAAAGATCTTTCAAGTGCTCTTTCTAATGCTTTTTGTAAGTTGGTCTTCGTTTATCTAAGGTTGTTCTAACTGCAACCAATAAATGATTAGACAGACAGGCAGACAGACAGACAGAGAGGGAGGGACGGACAGACAGACAGACAGATAGACAGACAGACAGACAGATAGTCGGTAACGGGAACGGGAACTTATATGACTACTTATATGAATTAAATGAGATGCTCCCCACCAAGAACTGGGCGATGCCGGGTCAGACAGACAGACAGACAGACAGACAGTCGGTAACGGGAACGAGAACTTATATGACTACTTATATGAATTAAATGAGATGCTCCCCACCAAGGACTGGGCGAAGCCGGGCCGGGTCAGCTAGTATATATATATATATAAGGGGCGTTTATTCGTGCCACACCGCGCGTAATTGCGGAAGTTGAACATGATCATGTTATAGTCATGTGATAAGTACTGACCAATGAATAAAAGAGGAAGTGCTTATCGTCACATGATACAAAGATTCTGTTTCTGACCGTTGAGAAAATGGCCGTGTTGATCCAAAATCCATCCAAAGAAGCTCAAAGAGCGGTGATTCAGTTTCTTTCATTTGAAAGATGTCGACCAGTGGACATTCATCGAAGAATGCAGGCAGGGTACGGTAACAAATGTGTGTCGATAACAACAGTGACAGACTGGGCACAAATGTTTCGGAAAGGACGTCAGTTCACGACAGATCTTTGACGGCCAGGTCAAGCGCATATTGTTGATACAGAAAAATGTATCGCCAAAATTGATGCATCAGTACAGATGAACCGTTGTCGAAGCATACGTTTGCTAGCGAAAGAATTTGAAGTGTCACTTGGGACAAATAAAAAGGTCGTTCGTAAGAAACTGCAATATCGGAAGGTGTGTTCACAGTGGTTACCACGGATGTTGACCAACAACCAAAAATATGAGAGGCATGGGATGGTGTTTGAACCACTTGCTGCGTTACCGAGTGGAGGGTGATGCATTTCTTTTCCGCATTGTGGCAGGCGATGACTCATGGTGCCACCACTTTGAGCCGAAAAGCAAAAGAGAGAGCATGTAATGGAAGCATGCTGGATCACCAAAAGCCAAACCATTCAAGTTACAGGTTTCCGCTGGTAAGGTTATGCTGAGCGCAGTTTTTGACCATGAAGGGCTATTGTTGGCCTACTTTAAAGAACCTGGTGTCAGCATCAACTCTACCCACTACTTGCAAATACTAAACAAGCTGCAAAAAAGCCATCAAGAATAAACGACCCGGCATGCTTTCTCGCGATGTGATTTTGTTGCACGATGATCCTCGCCCGCATGTCGCAAAGATTACGAAGGAAGCATTAGCAAGGAAGAAGTGGGAAATTCTGCATCATCCAGCCTGTAGTCTTGATTGGTCACCATGTGATTTTCATTTGTTCGGACTTCTAAAAAAAAGCTCTCAAGGGGCAACGATTTCACACAGATGCAGACGCAATGAACGCGGTAAACATTGGTTTAGTGAGCAACCACAATCCTTATTTTGCGGACGGCATTCGCCGCCTACCTAAGCAATGGTATGCTTGCATGAATTCCTACGACGACTTCTTATGACCAACCCATGGGGCATAATTCATTCAAAATGAATTTTTTTTCCGCGTTTCCATCCTGTTTCAGGATATTGTGGTCAACATCAACATCTTTCAGCTGTATGTTGATTCCTAGGCTAGATTACGCTCATCAGCACGCCACGACATTCTGAGCGACCGGCTCCATACTCTCATAAGTCACTGGAGCGACTCGAACCGCTTCCAATTCTCGTGCACTCACGTCAACCATGTAGAATATTAATAAATAATATAAAGATAATCCAAGATTTATAATGTCGTTGCCTCCCACATTTTCGATACTTTGGACACGTTTTCTACAGGTCTTACACATTTATAGTGACTGTCATATTCATTCCTATATACTTATGTCTGTCTAGAAAAGATGGATAACTACAAGTCTACTATAGGAACCATTTCAATAGGAGGAAGGCTGTCAAGCCATTCCTAATATACATATGTCCACTTTGAGAGAATGTTGTTCACAAAGCAGGCTATACTGTCATTGATAAATTCTTGCAAATCTTTGTGGGATTGTCAGTACATTAAATGGGGACTAATCTTGTGTAACTCTGGTATTGTGGCTCTGCAATTCGACGGTAATGACAGTATAGACCGATCATAGAGTTGAGGTTTTTAAATGCGAAATATGAGACGGGTAGAGACAGCAACAGTTGTGTGCATTTCCTCGCCGTAGGGTAAGGCTTTGTAACCGGCCATATGCCCCGAAAGCAGTTGGCACAATGTGGAGTGTCGGGTTTGATGAGCGCCGTCCAACATTCGGCGCTAACAGAACGCAGGTTGTACCTTCTACTGTCATAGAAACATAAATAAAGAAACAACAACCACCGTATATCACGAATTTACTCTAAGTTTATAACTACTAAAAGGTGAATATGTGGTGGGGTGTCAAGCTGTGTGGAGGAGTGGCGTGGGTATGGGGTGGGGTGGTCGGGTTTGAGGACTGTATAAGAGGTGGTAGGGTTATGATGACGCAAACGGGCAAATTTAGGTGACATCTATGCCGGCTGCGGTTCGGGGTGGTCGGGTTAAATTGAGAAGTGTGGTCGTGAATAGGCGAGGTTGTGTGTGGGAGTAATGTGGGGGAATATGCGAGGACTCTTGGGTGGTCGAGGGGTTGGGTATCAGCCGTGGAGTGGAATGGATAAAGGGTGCCCGCTATCTAGTTGGTCATACGTAGAAGTACACTTGTTCCTGCAGCGATGCTCTGTCGTCATTTGGATGTGACATGTTCGAATCCCGGTCAGTAAGTATAACTTTCAATTTAAAATACAAAATATTGTCTAGTGTGTCCTCTAGTCTGTACTTCCTTCTTCTAACTTCTATGAGTCGCAAACAATACGTGTGTATTTATGTATGAACTGTCCTAATGGCCAAGGTATCGCCATGAATTGATATTACTATATGGGCAATGTGGTTGGTATAACACCGGTCTTCTTACCGTCCATACGAATTTGTGGAACTCGTTTTATGAGGCTGGATCAATTCCAGGACCTCGTGACCCGGTAAAGTCTTACATCGATGGGGTATTTGAACCCAGGATCACTAAACCATCAAGGGACTGCGCTAGCCTTCACACTATCATCACTCTGTAACATCATCGTTATGTTTTAACGTTGATATAGAATACACCGTTGAAAGTAATTGCCATCACCTTCGTATGACATTCATTCATTCATTCATTATGTGTCATGTCGATAAGAGTGGATGGTCATGTTTCGCCATCTCACACGATCACCAGAGTCGTGGATCAGCTCTGTGTTCTTGTCTTGATTATGTTTTTAGGCCAAGCATCCAGATATTTACTCGTCTAATTTCTCCTTGATCTTTTTCCATTCATCTTGCCATTTGTCACCAACTTCTCCAATTTATTTATTCTCATAACGTCTCCAAAAACTTGTGACTGTCTACATCTAATTTCTCTAATCAGTTTAGGACTTTCATTAGTTTCCTGTAGGACTTGGTTATTGGATTTTCTATATGTCAATGGAATTCCTTGCATTTTCCTCAAAAACCACATTTCCACAGCCATGAGTTGTTTTTTTCCAGCTTGTATGCTCATTGCCCCCGCTTCACATCCACACAAAAGTGCAGGTTCTATGTAGCACGTCTATACACATTTTGCCTCGTTGCATATGAGATAATTTTATTGGTCAGTATGTAGTTTCATCTTGCAAAATTGGCTACCTTCGACATGGTGATTTTTGTTCTAATCTCTTCAAGGTATCTTCCATCAGATGTTATGACTGTTTCGAGATAATTATACCGATTCACTTGTTTAAAAATATTCCAGTTTACTTGCATATCACATTGTGGTATTTCCTTCTTCCCAGTGACTAACATAATCTGTGTCTTCTTACAATTTAATTATAACCTTAGTTGTTCACTGTGTGCAACAACCGCATCTACTAAATGTTGCAAATCCTGCTCTTTGTCTGCAATTAAATGAACACATTCTTAAAGA
Organism: Cepaea hortensis; assembly: GCA_963921405.1. Classification (NCBI taxonomy): domain Eukaryota; kingdom Metazoa; phylum Mollusca; class Gastropoda; order Stylommatophora; family Helicidae; genus Cepaea; species Cepaea hortensis. The sequence goes on along the minus strand of OY992882.1, from coordinate 15,801,883 downwards.
CATTAGAGAAATTAGAAAATCTATTAAAACAAAAAAATAAAAATAGAGGTTATCTTGTCTTGGTACCAACATATTATTCTTGGTTGTTTCCCTTCAGACGTCAATATGAGTGACTGCAAAGATATCAGCAGTCAACTCAAGCTTGTTGACACCTGTCAGGTTGTCCTTAAATGAAGCGGGTGTAGTTCAAAATAGCTGCCTCTGTTCATCGCACGCTGGTCGCGTCTGCAACAAATGTTTAGCAATATGAGACATGGGGATATCTTTGTATCGTTTACGTTCCCTCGCTTTAAACTCAAGCATAGTCCATACATGTGCTACTTCTTCTAGTGCACTGGACTGATTTCTGCGTGTGTATTAGCTTTCCCGATCATCTGTGTTCGTCGACATCAGGCTAACTTACACCGACTTCAGAGGTAATTGTAATTTACGTCACAAAGTCAATGACGAGAAGTCAACAAATCGGTCCAAATGACCCCTGATGGAGTTGAACCCGCTATCTAGGATGCAGAACATGGCATTCTTAAAAACAATCGCTCTTATCCATTCGGCCTTTCTGACCTCACAAAAGGGGATATTTAACTGACAATACCTGTGCGTCATGCCAGGAAACGGCTTTGTCTCCGTAACGATAACAGTTTCCTTGGTTGAACGTCCATTGTGGGGGACATCGAGAGCTCTCACCTAAAATATAACACGTTGAAGGAATTATAAAATATAATATGTTGATGGAATTGTAATATATAACACGTTGATGGAATTATAAAATATAACACTTTGAAGGAATTTTAAACTATAACACATTGAGATAATTATAATTATAATTATTTCATATAAATTATAACACGTTGATAGAATTATAAAATATAACACTTTGAAATAATTATAAAATATAACACGTTGATGAAATTGCAAACACAACATGTTTATGGAATTATTCACTTTCTCTTGTGAAAAAAGTCGCTTAAAAGTCGACAGGGTCGACTTCATTGCACCAGGTTTTATCCCATATGGCTCGGTCTCTTTCCGCAGCGCGGAAAGCGTCGCACAAAGCATGAACTACAGAGCACTAGCGACGACCCACAGAAGTCTCCGAAAAATTTCACTCATGAAGGAGGCGGCCCGGAATCGAACACACAACTTTCGGAGCCCGAGTTAAACGGCTTTACCACTTGGCCACGGAGACTGCCGAGACTCTCTTGTGAATATATACATGAATAAAACGATATTGCTTTTCCAGTGTAGACATGGGGAAATGGTTAGATCTTAAAAGAAATAAAAGTGTTCATTTTTATTTTCTTCAGTGTCTGAATAGCTGCATTGATAGAGTCTGTAAAGGTTGCAGTCCGTTTCATTGTTCTCTCTGCGCCACTATCTCCGATCCCCATTCATTTGGATTGGAGAAGTTCATTTAGCCACTGTATCCGTCGCCATCTTGGCAGACATGTCCCGCCGTTTTCTTGCCATCTCCAGAAGTACATATACCTGTATCATTTGCATTAAGAAAAATATCATGCGACCTGCTCCTTGAAAACAGTTTTATGCGTCAGTTTCTATTTTATGTTTTTACGACTCGTAACTTCAACCAGTTGTTGAAAACAATTATTTCTAATGCCGATTGTATTTCATCATATCCTTCTGGCCTTATTTGGAGTTTGTCGACAATGATTTAAGAGGGTTTAAAAGGCATGCGGGTCAACTTCGTTGTACCAGATTTTATCCAATATGGTTCGGTCTCTTTCCGCTGGGGGTCTGGGCCAGGAAAATGGGTATCAGGAAATTGCCGGAAAGAAAAGACCATCGTCGCAACATCACCCATCACGCGCCAATTGGTTTTAAAACACGTGGTTAGCATCTCTTGTTGTTGACGTCTGGTGACAATAAAAGGGTTTCCTATAACTTAACTGTACTAACTGGTAAAGTGTTAAGAGCACCATTATACATGCAACAAAAAGATAGAGCTATTTATGGTGACAGGTCCATAACCTCCTTCACTTTGCTGTTGTCTGATGTTTTCATGGTAACTTTGATTAGAGGAAGCACGATTAGCAATGGAAAGTCTGAAGCTCGGGGAATTACCTTGAATATTTACCAGCAGAAATGGCCATTGCCAACAGCCCAAACCCAAAGCAGACGTAACTACAGTCCCTAAACTCAAGGTATTCATCCAGCTAACCTTTCGAGGGGATGACGTAATGCAACGTCTACAAGACCGGCTTACTACAGCAGTAGGTCGAACATTCTGTGCGGCAACTCCAGTCATTAGATGTAAAACCGTACCCATTCCTACACCAACAGTCAAAGAGCCTGTTCCTCTGTACGCCACAAACAATTGTATTTACCAATTCACATGTAGATGCCAGGCCGTTTACATTGGTCGAACGGAGAGACAGCTTAACAAACGGGTGTCAGAACACATACCTCAATGGGTCAACAAGATACAACACACAGGAGTGGCTAGCCGCGAGGAGCCGACACACCGGAAGCTCCCGGCGTCTTCAATCGGCAGACACATTGTCGCCAGTGGTCACGTTGTGTCCAGAGACACTGCATTTCGCGTGTTGTTTAGAACACAAAATACTCGCTTGTTAAAATTTGCAGAAGCAATTATGATCTATCAACGCAAGCCAGTATTGTGTAAACAGAAAGACATGTTAGTCAGCTTAAAATTACCGTGGTAGATAAGTGACATTACTGTGCGAAATTGTGTATACTTCAACTTGAAGGATTTATCTAGTTAATTTCACGTAAGTTGTGTGATTTCTGCAGTATGTACCTGACGAGATGCAGCGAAATATGCCAGGCAATAAATCGTGCAATCTATTGTTTGTGTCTTCGTTATTCATAATGTAAATCTTCACACTTGTTTCGTGAACTATAGAAAGGTCTTCGGTAATATTCAGCGTCAGAAACCGTGGAACTTCATGAACAATATGGGGATTCCAATAATAGTTGCTCCTTTTAATTAAATCATTATATCAATAATAACATGCAGCAGTTAGATTAGTGGTTCTCAACCTTTTCTGGCCCATGCACCCCTTCACCATATGTTCAGATCGTCATTCCCCATTTTCGTATTTCCTTCCTATAAATCCCCCCCCCCCCGCCCCAACACAATATATGTACAATTGGAATCTAAATGTAATAACACATACTATAACGTCTACGTAAAACGTGATTTTCTGGTCTACTTAAGTTATAAAACGAATGTCAGAAGACCGAGAAGTACAGAATTGTAAAGTGTGGAGGGAAAAACAATATCAAGTAATCGGTTCTTGCATTAACGCGATCTTGAAATAATCTTAATCCCCCCCCCCCCACTCCTCATTGGAAACCCTAAAATTGTCCTCTAGGGGGAATTCCCCACCGGTTGAGAACCACTGTGTTAGAGTATCTTCTTCTCCTTCAGCATTCCGAGCCATTGAGGTTCTTTGCTGCAGAAACAAGCCGTCTCCATTCGTCTCTCTGGTTGACCTTCTCTTGCCAGTGATTCCAAGTGCCTGTAGATCTGTACGTATATTATCTCTCCACCGTCTTCTTGGTCTACCTCGGGGTCTAAGGTCATTTATTTCTTGAGTGTAAGCGAGTTTTGTTTCCCTATTATCTTCCATTCTTTCGATATGCCCAGCCATTGCAGTCTATTAGCCAACATGATACCAGTGATTAGCGGGGACTTAAACAGATCATGAATGTCTTTGTTACTTCTTCTTTTCCACTCTCCACTTTGTGAATCCCTAATGGGCTCAAAGATGCCTCTTAAAACTTTGTTCTCAAAGGTTTGTAACAAGGCTTCGTCTCCTTTAGTAGTACTCCAAGTTTCAGAGCCATACAGCACAACTGGTCTAATCAGTGTTTTGTATATTGTGATCTTGTTGTGACGAGATAGCGCATTTGATTTTAGCAGATGTTGTAGTGCATAGTATATATTATTTCCAGAGTTGATTCTAGCTTGTATTTCTTCCCTTATTATGTTGGAGCAGTTGAAGATTGTACCTAGGTATTTGTATGTTTCCGTTCTTTTAATGGTCATATTATATATTTGTATGTGGCCAGAGTTTTTAGCCGTTCCTTCTCTTGAAATTACCATATATTCTATCTTATCTTGGTTGATAACCAGCCCCATCTGTTGGGCTTTTTCCTTTAAGTGAGTCAATATTCATAATGTCTTTTGTTCATTTTCCCCTATAATATCTATATCATCTGCATAACCAAGCAGCTTGGATGTTCCTCCAATATCACATTCCTCCTTTACCTTCCTTACAACTTTCTCTAGAGCCAGATTGAAGAGTAGCGGTGATAGTGCATCACCCTGTTTCAAGCCAGATGTTATTTGGAAAGGGTCTGATTTCCTGCCTTTATATGTTACTATATTATAAGTATCTTCCATGCATAGTCTGGTCATGTTGATTAACTTCCTTGGTATTCCAAATTCCTGCATACCATTCCATAGACTATTCCTATGGACACTAACATAAGCCTTTTTAAAATCCACAAAAATGTTATGGGGATCTCTTTTATATTCCCAACTTTTCTCGGCTATTTGTCGTTAGATAAATATCTAATCTATTGTTGATCTGTTTTGTCTGAAACCCGCCTGGTAGTCACCTATTATGTCTTCTGAATACGGTTTTAGTCAATTTAGTAATACCGCGGATAGTATCTTATAGCTTATGGACAGGAGTGATATTCCTCTATAATTTTCACATTGGAACTTGTCTCCTTTCTTAAAGATAGGTATAAATAATGACCCGTGTTAGAGTGTGCAGTGAAAAAAAAAAACAACACACACACTGATTTAAGACGCAATGGGGAGTAAGTGAAACTAAATTATCTCCCCATTCAATTTTCAAATTGTATGATTTTATGTAGAAACTAAAATAAGTAACGTCTAACATGACGAGGCCAGTGACACTTTTAATGCAGTTATAACTGGTAGCTGTTACGAAGCGGTTACTCAGAATAATTGTGAACAGAATAAGAGGCAAGAGTAAACCATAAATTAGTGATGAACAGTGTGGATTTCTGGAGGGAAAGGGCACAAACAACGCTATATAATGACGTAATAATGAATAATGACGTAATAATAAAATTACTACAGCAACTGAACATTGACGGCAAAGATATGCGAATAATAAAGAACATATATTGGCAGCAAACAGCAGGCATAAGAATCAACAACCTAGGAACATTTCAGTGTATAAAGAAGGACGTCAGACACGGTTGTGTATTGTCTCCTGATTTGTTCCCATTGAACAGTGAATATATAATGAGATCATCAGAAAATATGTCAGGGATCCTGGTTGGTAGATATTATATAAATAACTTAAGTTAAGCTGATGACACGTCTTGATAGCAACAAGTCAGAAGGATTACAGGAAATGATAGATACAGTGGTTGCAGAAAGTGAAAAAAAAAATGAGTCTTAGTTTGAATAATAGAAAGACAGAAGTAATGGTGATATCAAAGAAACATACTGTGCATAAATGTGTAATTAACTAGTTGGACGTTATTTTGAGGCAAGTGTAGAAATTCAAACATCTAGGCACATAGATAACATCAGATGGAAGATGCATCACTGAGATAACAGTATAGGACAAGCAAAAACTGCATTCTATGAAATGAAGCACGTTTTGTGCAATAAGTTACTGTCTTTGGAGGTTAGAAAAAGAGTTCTTGCACGTTACATAGAACACGTTGTAAAATACGAATCCTGAACAATTAGTAAACAAGCGAAAAAAAATCCATGGAAGCTTTGGAGATGAGGTTTTATACAGGGTGTATGTTAATCAATGTGCAGTGTTTGAAAATATTGCCGGTCCAAGTTTTGTATTTACCTATTATGTTGCATGAACTTTACAGAGGGTGAATACAAAACTTGGACCGGCAATATTTTCAAACATTGCTTAGTCCTTAAAGATACACCCTATAGAAGAATGATGAAAAGTAATTGGACAGCTAAAGTGAGCAATCAGGACGTTTTAAGGGAAGCTGAGTCCCAAAGACAACTATTCACAAACATCAGAAAGATGCAATCGTCGTGTTTTGGCCACGTTATGAGAAGGCAAAAACTGGAACATGTTTGACAACCGGAAAGATTTGAGGAAAGAGAGATAGAGGAAGACGGCGTGAGAAGATTCTTGACAGTCTTGTGTCAATACACGAATTGATCCATCACGTCGGAATTCGTAATTTGTGAAGAGGTATCACTCCAGCCGACAAGCCACTGCATGATGATGATGGTGTTGATAATTGGCAGAATTCCAATGTCAGAACTCAGATATGCTGATGACACGGTTGTCCTTCCAAATGGTGCTAGGAGATTAGAAGAGTCAATGATTTCTGCCAAAAGATACAGTGAGGATCATGATAATTAGTCTGAAGTTATTAAGATAATGTCCACAGACTAAACCACTAGTTTAGTTTAGTTTAGTCGATAGATCAACATCACGGCACATGGGTGCAACCCATAAGTGCTCCGTTCTCCTCCTAACTCAAACCTGTGTCTGGAGAAACTCAGCTCAGTGCACGAACCTCGAGGCACCGGCGAGGATCCTGAAATACTTTGGGTAGATTTTTAACAGGTAGATTTTTAACTCGAAATTTTGCCCGGGCAGCGCCGTCAGGCTACTTTTTTTCGATTTCCAACTGCCAAGGGAATTTTTACGTGCGCAACAATGCACACGGGCGTCAGATCTCACTACCAAGAGACCAGAGAAAATTTTACTACTAGAAGTCCACGAGAAAAAATCCCAGTCATCGCCGGGGCTTGAACCCGGGACCTCCAGAACTCGAGGCGGACACCATACCTCGAGACCTCGCAGCCACCACGAGACTACGTCTGACTAAACCACGTGATAACTAAATCACAATCAACAATGAAGAAATTTAAAATGTTACCGACTTTGAATATCTTGGCTTCATAACCAGCACCAATGGGCGCCGTTAAGTAAATAGTCAGACGGATGCGACAGACAGCAATGCGTAGGCTAAACTAAACAATTCACAGAGCCAACGGCACAATGCCATCAAACATAATAATGTACAACGGAGTCTCCGTGACGTAGGTTAAACAGCTCACAGAGCCAACGGCACAATACCATCACACATAATAATGTACCACGGAGTCTCCGTGATGAAGTGGTTGAGCCGCCTGCCTTGCACTCCGGGGGTTGTGGGTTTGATTTCGGGCGCAGTCATTCGGTTCACAAGTGCAATTTTCGTGAAGATTCAGGAAGGGACGGGGTCATAGTTCGCGCTTTGTGCGATGTGTTCGGCGGGCCTCCTATGGAAAATAACCGAGCTATATGGGTTAAACATGGTGCAATGAAGTTGATCTTTTGTTTTTAAACCCTGAAACCATTAATGTAACATGCTTGAGAACATGCATCTCTCCTGCTGTAATATGCTTGAGAACATGCGTCTCTCCTGCTGTAACATGTTTGAGAACATGCGTCTCTCCTGCTGTAACATGTTTGAGAACATGTGTCTCTCCTGCTGTAACATGTTTGAGAACATGCGTCTCTCCTGCTGTAACATGTTTGAGAACATGTGTCTCTCCTGCTGTAACATGTTTGAGAACATGCGTCTCTCCTGCTGTAACATGTTTGAGAACATGTGTCTCTCCTGCTGTAACATGTTTGAGAACATGCATCTCTCCTGCTGTAACATGTTTGAGAACATGCGTCTCTCCTGCTGTAACATGATTGAGAACATGTGTCTCTCCTGCTGTAACATGTTTGAGAACATGCGTCTCTCCTGCTGTAACATGTTTGAGAACATGTGTCTCTCCTGCTGTAACATGTTTGAGAACATGCGTCTCTCCTGCTGTAACATGTTTGAGAACATGTGTCTCTCCTGCTGTAACATGTTTGAGAACATGCATCTCTCCTGCTGTAACATGCTTGAGAACATGCGTCTCTCCTGCTGTAACATGTTTGAGAACATGCATCTCTCCTGCTGTAACATGTTTGAGAACATGTGTCTCTCCTGCTGTAACATGTTTGAGAACATGCGTCTCTCCTGCTGTAACATGTTTGAGAACATGCATCTCTCCTGCTGTAACATGTTTGAGAACATGCGTCTCTCCTGCTGTAACATGTTTGAGAACATGTGTCTCTCCTGCTGTAACATGTTTGAGAACATGCATCTCTCCTGCTGTAACATGTTTGAGAACATGCGTCTCTCCTGCTGTAACATGTTTGAGAACATGTGTCTCTCCTGCTGTAACATGTTTGAGAACATGCGTCTCTCCTGCTGTAACATGTTTGAGAACATGTGTCTCTCCTGCTGTAACATGTTTGAGAACATGCGTCTCTCCTGCTGTAACATGTTTGAGAACATGCGTCTCTCCTGCTGTAACATGTTTGAGAACATGCGTCTCTCCTGCTGTAACATGTTTGAGAACATGCGTCTCTCCTGCTGTAACATCCTTGAGAACATGCGTCTCTCCTGCTGTAACATGCTTGAGAACATGCATCTCTCCTGCTGTAACATGCGAATGTGAGTCTTGAACCATGTCACAATCATTATAAAAGAAAATTGGTGCTTTTTAATTAACATTTTATATACAATTTCGTAGTATCCCGTTGACCAAGAAGAAGAAGAAATTAACCATGAACTATGGCAATCATTAATGTAGAAATTCGATGATTCTGAACTAAAAGGTTACGTAAAATTTCCGATGATCTCAATTTCAAAATGAAGAAAAATTCTGGCAGTACAAGATGCGAACATCGAAGAAATATGACTCATAAACAGCATCATATCTCAGAGACTGGAATACTTTGGCCACACTAAATGCAACAATGATATGAACAGAACAGCAATGGAAGGAATGATTACTGGGAACAGAGGCAGCGGCGACCAGCAATGAGATGGGCAGAGGACATTGAAGACACCTTTGGTATCAAAGTCAACGAGACAACGGGACTGACAAAGGAACGAGATCCTTTCGACGATATCGAATTTCTGCGAGGTTCTGCAAAAGACTTTACACTATGATAACTATGGTTTGGATGAGTGATCACAGACAGTGGGATCAACACCTTGTGCTACATCAAAGATGATCTGTTACGAGAGCAAGAGGTGGCACCAGAAGAAAATGATTTGTATCTACATCAAAGACATTGCACAATCGCATGCAATGACACTATCCAGTGCCACCCATCGCGTGCTGGAAAGTCAACTATGCCTTCCCGCGACGGCAAAAGGGAAAGATGATGAGTGATCTAGTAACACTATTAACATTTAATGCGTTACAGTTTGTTTATCAGTCTTTACATCTATGGTACTCTATCAGGGTATTAATACCAGCTGTAATAACAGAATCAACAAACCATACAAACATGATTTAAATTACATGAAACATTAATTTACCCAAAGTAATCATCGCAAAAAACAAGAGGCTTGCTAGGAGCTTCATTCTTTAACTACAACAAATCGTCACGCCGATGTCACGTCAACAAAATCGAGTTCAACTTGTGTCCGCTTTCGTCTGTGAGCATATTCTAGACATAAGCTTTATATAGCACATCGTCCTGTTTGAGTGTTTAGTTCAGCGTTTCTAAACATATTTGAGTAAGAGGACCAAATGACATATTGTTGCCTAGGGTAACACTTGTCTTCTTCTTGTTCTTTTTCTTCTTGATCTCGATCTACTACTACTACTACTACTGCTGCTGCTGCTGCTGCTGATGCTGCTGCTGCTGCTACTACTACTTCTACTACTACTACTACTACTACTACTACTACTACTACTACTACTACTACTACTACTACTACTACTACTACTACTACTACTACTACTAATGCTGCTAGTAGTAGTAGTAGTAGTAGTAGTAGTAGTAGTAGTAGTAGTAGTAGTAGTAGTAGTAGTAGTAGTAGTAGTAGGCCTCTTTCAGTCCTGTAGGACTATAGAGTTGTGCCGCTTGGGAGGCACCTGACAGCGCCGCTGGTGACTGTATAGTCCAATGCAAGAGTTACAATCTCTGTCAGTTTCCGCATCTATAAGACGAGGCAGGTCAAGCAGTAAGTGACTGCATTTTATGCTGTTCCTCTTATCCTCACTTTGTTGGATCAGATTGCGCTCAAAGAGCACCAATCCATTTCGTAAATCTCTTCTCCGGGAAGATCTGTCTGTTGTAACTCTCTCCCATGTGTCCTGATCTATGCCGAGATTTTCATATCTTGTTTGCACATATCTTTATATCGCATTTGCAGCCTTGCGGTTGGCCTCTTCCCTGTGGCTAGTTCTCCGTATAGGAGTACTTTGGAAATACGTTCATCCTTTATTCTAGATACGTGGCCCAGCCACTGGAGACGTCTCTGCTTGAGGAGAGAGTGCATTGTAGTAATATCCGCTCTTTCAAGCACTTATTTGTTTGTTATATGGTCCTTCCACGATATGCCCAGGATACGACTTAGACATTTCATATCATAACATTACATTTTTTTCTCGTTTCAATTAACATCTTTTTATTGGTCAGTATGTTTTTCATCTTGCTAAAGGCTACTTTTGCCATTTCGATTCTTGTTCTAATCTCTTCAAGGCATCTCCTATCAGATGTTATTACTGTTCCGAGATAATTTTACCTATTCACTTGTTGAAGAATATTCCCATTTACTTGTATATTACATTGTGTTATTTCGTTCTTCCTAGTGACGACCATAGTCTGTGTCTTTTTACAATTTAATTCAAACCTTCGTTGTTCACTGTGTGTAACAATCGCATCTACTAAATGGTGCAGGTCCTGTTCATTGTCTGCAATCAAGACTGCATCATCTGCATATCTAATGTTGATTCCTTCCATATCTTCAATATTTCTGAAAATACTTTCACTGTACAGGGAAAACAGATCTGGAGACATTACACATCCCTGTCTCACATCTCTCTTAATAGGCTGATATTGGCTTACTTCATTATCAACTCTTATGGCAGCTTGTTGTTTCCAATCTATGTTTTTTACAAGTCTAAGGTCATTTCCATCAATTTGTAAATCTTCAAGCATCCTTATCATCATGTCTCACTTTATCGAAAGCCTTTGTGTAGTCAATAAAGCAAAGGTGTAGATCTTTGTTTACTTCTATAGATCGTTCGATTACGGTTCTCAGTAAATACACAGCATTTGCTGTACCCTTGCCTTCTACAAACCCACATTGTTTTTCTCCTATTTCAGGTTGCATTTTCCTCCTAACTCTTTGCATGATAATTCTGAACAAAATCTTCGTGATGTGACTCATTATACTAATTGTTCGATGTTGTTCACATTCCAAGGCTCCTGATTTCTTTGGGATTGCAATACATACAGAATTACATAATTCATGAGGTATATTTCCAGTATCGTATATTGTATTAAGCAGACTATTAACTTTATCTATTCCATATTCTTCTAAAGCATTAATAATTTCTGTTGTGACGCTGTCTGAACCGGGGGTCTTGCCAGATTTCAAATGGTTAAGAGCATTCTGAACCTCCATCTTCAAAATTGCTGGTCCTTCATTATTATTTTGAACATCCTAGTGTTCGTCTCTGTTGTCGTCATAAAGGTTTTTCACGTAATCTGACCATACATGTAAGATCTGATCTTTTTTCTATTATGACTCTTCCATCTTTTGTCTTTAGGCAGTCTGCTGTTGTACGTGTTCTTTGATTAGTAAGCTCCTGGATTCATTTTTGCATTAGTTTCGCATTTTTACTGTTGTGTTGTTCTTCAATTTCTCTGCACTTATTCTCAAGCCATGTTTCTTTTGCCTCCTTACATAAGGTTCTGACTTTTCTGTGAATTTCTTAATATTTAGCAGGATTATTTTTGTTCTGTCTTCCCGGGCATATACCCCTCCATTATTGTTCCGGTATAAATGGCGACGAAGTGACGCGTTTATTCTTTGGGGGGGGGGGGGGGGAGAGCACTGTTTAGTGTTTTCCTGTGGATTTTATGTGTTATTTCGTGTTGTTTATTGGAAGTGTTCAAAATAAGCCACGAAAGGCAGGTGGTGGATGAAATTTTGAGGACAGCCGACAGATATTTGTTGGTTATGGTCTCAAGTTTCTCGAAGGCAGGCAGAGGATCTCTTTCGTGAGGCAATGACTGCGGTCACCCGACCAGTACGGTTACTGTCTTAGAGGAAAGCACGGGCAAACTACCTCTTTGAAAGTGCCTAGTACATTATGATTTGCATAAAGTCTGATCATCGCAAGACAAAGACAGAGACATTAAAATTAGCAACAAACAGGAGAATCCAGTGAATATAGTGTAGAGGAATTTTATAATGACATAGAGGCTGCCTTAAAGAAATGTAAAAATTTAGAAATAAACATCATAATAGGAGACTTCAATGCAAAAGTAGGAAATCAAGGTGATAGATACACAGTAGGAAACTATGGTTTAGGGGAGCGAAATGAAAGAGGATACAGACTTGTAGAGTGGGCAAAAGAACAGGAAATGATTGTAGGAAACACCTGGTTTAAGCAACACCCTAGAAGATTATGAACATGGATGAGTCCTGATAGCAGGATCAGAATCCAGATTGACTACATTCTGATTAGCAGAAGATTTGAAAACGCACTAACAATAGTTAGTTAGTTAGTTAGTTAGTCGACAGATCATCCTCATTGCACATCAAACCATTCAGTCCATAAGTGCTCGGATCCCCTCCTCAGCAAATCCCGCAGCGTGTAGCGGCTAACGACGCCAGTTCTGTGTTGGTTTATCAATCTTCTTTGGCTTCCTGCGGAGTGTTCTTGTTTGGCCACATCTCTTTTAATTTGCTGCTCTCGCAGTCTGGCCATTGTTGCAGATTCACAGTCATCACTTGGTTCTCGCAAAAGTCTTACTTCTCGTAGAGCATTCAGAATGTCAGCCTGGTCCATGGCGCGTCCTCCCTCCACAGTAGCCCCACCTGCGAGCTTGTCAGCCCGCTCATTTCCTTGTACTCCCGCATGCCCTGGCACGAAGATGAAACTAATCTTTGCCAGGCGAGACCGCTCCAGAGGCAGCAACCATTCTCTTCCGATCGACCCCTCCTCTATCCTCTTGATGATGTTCATTGAGTCGCTAAGGAAACAAGCCCTAGTGAATGTCTGTGTCTCGAGCCATGTTATTGCTTTACTTACTGCTATGACTTCCATGGTCAGGCTACTTGTGGTTTCAGTGAAAGCACCAGAGTCCTCCTTCACAATTCTCCCTCCGGCCCGAGCTGTAAAGGCCCATGAGCTTCTCACATGTCGGACGACCGACCCATCTGTGTAGATGACCGCGTCACCGTCTAGCGAATTCTCGATAATCAACGCTTGTACTTCAGCCTCCACAGCAGCCGGATTTTCTTGTCTGCATTTCCTATCTAGTTGGATGCAAACTGAAAAGGATGTGCAGAAGTCTGTTGGTACTTGCACCCACTCCTCGCCAGGTTCTAAGTCCTCAAGTGAACACACCTGTTGAAGAATGTCTTCGGCTTGACCCATCCACGACCGTCCTCTTTTTAACCTGCTGCCCTTCACCTTCCTAATTTCACTATGCAGTGGATGTTGTGTGTTTGCGTTAACTCTGAGGTAGGCGCGTGCCCTGCAAACTTGTATTGTCTCTTCAATGGTTGGAAAATCAAGAAGGTAGCGCATCGCCTTGCATGCTGTATCTCTTGTACATCCAAGAATAATGCGCATAGCTTCATTCTGTATCCTTTCCATCCTTTCTATCTGCTTATGGCTGAGAGTCAGGATTGCCATTGCATACTCCAAAACAGACATGACCAGCCCCTCGTACAGAAGACATAGATGGCGCTGCTCACAGTTTGCTGCCGCCATCACCCGCATCGCAGCCAAACCGCGCTTGGCCTTTGTTATCACATGGTCTATGTGCACATTATAAGCAAGGCTTCGATCAAACCGTATCCCTAGGTAGTTCATTGCCTACGTTCTTTCCACCATCTCTGAACACAGCATTATAGTTGGTGTTGAAGTGTTGACAATGTGATTATTCAAAGAGAACCAAGTCACTGTTGCCTTTGTTGGGTTGACCATTGCCCCAGCTTCATCACACCAAGTACTTATGCGATTGAGTTCGGTTTGTAGTTCCACAGCAACCTGCTCTCTATCCTTACCCTGACGATACACTAAAACATCATCGGCATATGACAATGTCCTGCCAGGTCCAGTGATCTGCTCACTGGTGATTCTCACTGTGTAGGCGTTGAACAGTACCGGAGATAAAGGTGATCCCTGTGGTAGGCCAGGATATATTGTTGTTGGTTCCGAAGTCCAACTGCCACATCTAGAAACTACTTTCCGTTGGAAGAGGGCTGCAGCGATCTAACTAAGGAGGAATGGACTTACTTTTAGTTCAAGAAGCTGAAACATTAAAAAATCCAATGGTACTCTGTTGTATGCGTCCTCAAAATCAATCGCTGCAGTAAAGATTTCAATGCCTGAGTGGAAACCTTCATAGACATCATGGGCAAAGACTGCTGCATTGGTCCAGGTTTCTCTTTTTGGACGGTACCCACCCAGGGTAGGTGGGAAAACACCTTGCCTCTCTAGCTGGCTTGATATCTTCCTGACAATTACCTTCTCCAGCAGCTTGCCTATTGTATTCTGCATGGTTATAATTCGATATCCCTGAATTTGTGTGTGGTCTTTGTCAGGCTTCGGCAAGGGAATCAGATAACTATTCCTCCTTGATGCTAGCACTCCCTATACTGTTGTTGTACATGTCTGCTAGTTTCTCTAGCTCATTGTCGGTACACTTATTGATGTCGTCGTATCTTATGCCATCAGGACCTGGAGCGCTGTTTTTTTTATCGTCGAAGTACAGCCTTGATTTCTTCCACTGTCACTGTGTCTTCATCCGAAGTGTTCTGGGCCTTGCATCGGTCTGAGGTGACCTCCTTGGCCAGATTTCGGCCTCCCATGTCTGTCTGGTTGCTCTGCTCAAGATAGCGTTCAAAGAGGGCTTTGCCCTTGTCCTCGTCAGTCCTCTGCCAGATGAGGTCAGCGCCTTGGAAGTCAGAAATGCTCTTATTCTTGACTACACCACTCATGCTTTTATGTAGTCGCCAGAACAATTTCAGTGACTTGTCTGTGCTTACTCTTTGACACACCTCTGCCCATTTTTCGCTTTTAACCACCTTGACCAGTTTCTTGAAATAGCTTACTTTTGTGTGCATCTCTCTTTCTAAGTGCATGCAGGGACTAGGATGACCAGCTCTATTCTTCTTGGCATTTTGCCATCTCCTTACAGCACTACGCTTATCCACCCAAGCCTTTTCCACCTGGAAATTCCACCACGGTGGCTGCTCCCAGCTTTTTTTCCTGCCCTGAAACTTTCTGCGCTTGTCACGTCTTATTTTACTCACCACATCTTGCCCTGTACTGTCATACTGGAAAGTCTTTACCTTCAGCTTGTGCTGCCTGGTTCTGCCTTTCTCCACCAATATGCTGCATGGGTGGTGGTCGCTGCCGTGGTGTCCTAGGACATCCCATCTACACACTGTAGTGAGTGAAGGTGAAACTAGCGTCAGATCAATAGCGCTGTCCTCATCGCCAGGACGGCTTGCTGTCCTGGTAACACAGCCACTGTTGATGCAAACCAGGTCAATGGTTTCAAGTGCAGTCTCGAGCTCCTCCCCCTGTGTATTGGAGGAAATGTTTCCCCATGATTTGCCTTTAGCGTTGAAGTCACCACAGAAAATAACATTTCTCTCGTGGCCTAATATGCCACTTAAGCACTGCCACTTTTGGGCGTCCATACTCGCATTGCGGGCATAAACATTAACCAACACGAATGATGTACTGGAATTAACTCTCAACGCCTGTATTTGTATATCGTCACTGTCCCAACTGGACATGTCTAGCTCTGACGCCACCATGCTGTCGCGAACGAGAATCGCCATTCCCAGATGTCGTCTGTTGTAGAAACATTTGATGCCGGCAATTCGGAGTAGCTGATCGCCCAGTCTCGTCTCCTGGAGTGCTACAATGTCGTTCCTGTAAACTAGGGTTTCTAAAATAGAGCTCCGTTGTTTTACACTGGCACAGTTCCAATATAGAATACGGATATTCCTGAGTCCTAGACGGTGACACTTGAGTCTAAAGAGTCTCAAACCACCACGCTTACCTTGCTTCTTTCTCCCTGCGCGGCTTCCCCGCCGCTTCGTTATGTTGACTGCTGACTGCTCGAAGAACACATGTTGTTCCGCCATGATGAAAAAACGGACCACAGAACCCGCACACGCTGCTAAAGATTCACTCAAGGATGGCTTCGCTCGATGCACGAACTCCGTAGCACCCGCGCAGATCTTGAGTAGAACTAACAATAGCATAAACTGTTCCCAGCGCTGATTGTTATAGTGACCACGGACTACTTACAGGAACATTGAGGATAAAGTTGAAGAAAGTCAAGTATATAACATTAAACACTAAATATGATTTGTGTACATTGAGTAATGACAAGGAAATACAAATTAAATTCAACATAGAAGTACAGAACAGATTTGATATATTGTCTGATCTAAAGATATTATTCCAGGATGTGAATGATCAATGGGAAATGTTGAAGAATTCAATCAGTTTGGTTGCAGAAACAACTATTCTAAAATTAAAGAAGGAGGGTCGTAAGAAATGGATGACTGAGGAAATTTTACACCTAATGGAAACAAGAAGACTCATCAAAAATAATCCTGCCAAATATGAAGAAATTCACAGACAAGTCAGAATATTACGTAAGGAGGCAAAATAAGCATGGCTTGAGGAAAAGTGCTTAGAAATTGAGAAACAACACAACAGTCAATATACCAAATTACTGCACAAAAGAATTCAAGAACTTACAAATAAAAGAACAAGTACATCAACAGGCTATCTAAAAACTAAAATGGCAAAATCATAATAGAAAAAGATCAGATTCTACATGTATGGACAGATTATGTGTAAAACCTTTATAATGATAACAGAGAGGAACAGTATGATATTAGATTTAATAAAGCGATTCTCTTTGGTCTCAGTCTAACCCTTGCAACAACAAAAGAATGATCCGTATCACAGTCAGCACTGTTATAACTTCGACGCAATGATATATGGTTCAGATGTTGTCTCCGTGTGATGATGAAGTCCAGCTGGTGCCAATGGCCGGATCTTGGATATTTCCATGTGACCTTATGCATCTCTCTTGTTTTAGAAAAGAAGTTTGTAATACATAGGTCATTTCTGGTGCAATGCTCCAGCAGCCTTTGCCCATTTTCATTCATGAGACCGATGTTGTATTTTCCAAGGCACACTGGCCATGAACTCGAGTCCTTGCGCACACGAGTATTGAAATAACCGAGTATATAAATGTAGTCGGATTTTGGAACTGGCTTTATCACACTGTCTAACTTCTCATAGAACGAATCCTTCATATCATCAGAGGAAGTGAGTGTAGGTTCACATGCAGTGGTAATGGTGGCAAAACTACAAGAGTTTGCCAAGCGCAGGGATAATAGTCTTTCATTACCTCCAGATGGAATTACAATCATTCCCAGTAGCGAATTCTTCACTGCAAAGAACTCACAATGCTGCCGTTTTTCTGCCTACTCTCTACCCTTCCAGAAAAAGGTGTAATTGTTTTCCCTGAAGGCCCCTTCCTCAGGGAGGCGACTCTCCTGCAGGCCAGCAATATCAATGTTAAGACGACTGAGTTAGGCATCAATCACAGCCGTTTTTCTCACATCGTTAATATTATATTTGTCAGTTCAGTGGAAAATCCTGGACACATGGTTCTCGCGTTCCTGGTTGCAAGCGAAGCCTGAGGTTTCTATTTTGTTTTCTTTATAGTATTACCTGGTGCATTGGTTTTAATGCCTGCGATTCAGATTTTGTCCTAGCCTCCAGCATCCATTGAAGCGGGCAAGCTGTGGCGGATCAGTGCCCAACTTAAGGCGGGCAGTAGCTGATCAATGGCACCTATAGGTGTCTCCCACTGTCAGATGCAACCTGTGGTGCTCCACGTCTACGCCAGTTGACAAGGACTTATAACCCGTAACTGCTACCTATCGCTTTGATTCCAAGACCGGTTAAGACCAGGAATGGAACCTTCCCATAGCACAAAGCCAAGGCTAAAATATCGTGACCATGTGTTGCCCATGCAGCATGGTCCGTCTCTCAGCCTGTCCAGTTCACTCCAGAAGAAAAATAACAGCCATACGTCTGGAACAAGACAAGCTGCAGAAGCTGCCTGATCAGCAGAGCAATGCTCTAACTGTCCGCCTCTCTGAGCTTCAACACACACACACACACACACACACACACACACACACACATTTGCGACATTTCTACAAAACAATTACTTTTATTTTGCCTAAACTAACGACAACACAATTGACTTCTGATATGGCATTAGTGTTTGTCAAAACAGGATGTCCATTGCTGTAGGCATGACATTCAATTTATTATTCCTGGTTGTTACCAAACGTTAACGGATATGACGGCCCCGTGGCGAAAGTATTAAGGAAGCAGTTCATGATCCTGCATACGCTCGTTTTAAACACAGCTACCCCGGATATGGCAGTTACGCGTGATAAGGCGTTGCGTTGTTTTTTTACGAAATGGTACTAGTGACGGTCGTTCACAAAGCAACG
>OY992882.1:15735783-15760783 GCA_963921405.1 Cepaea hortensis | reverse complement strand
TATTTCAATTGAAGTGAAATGTATATTCCAAAGAGGGTGGGAGCAAATACACAACCTTGCTTAACTCCACTCTTGATTTCAAACTCTTCAGAAGTTGCACCATCAAACTTGATTATACCCTTCATGCCTGTGTGGAACGATTCCACAATGGTAAGAAGAGTTGGCGGGCAGTCGATCTTCTTTAGTGCTTTGAACAGACCCTCACGACTGACCAGATCAAATTTCTTTGTGAGGTCGATGAAGGCAATAAAAAATTATTAGTTCCTTTCACAGCATTTTCTTACATTTGTCGCAATGCGAATATCATATCAATGTTAGACAGGACCGCCACATTGTGATTCGTAGTAGACGTGATCTCGTAGGACTCAAAGTCTGCGCAGAACAACTCTGGCAAATACTTTCCCAACAAAACACAGGAGTGAGATACCCCTATAGTTGTTACAGTCATTCCGATCCGCCTAGTTCTTGTAAAGTGTTATGATGCTGGAGACTTGGAAATTCTTGGGACGTGTCCTTCTCGCCAGCATAGCTCTCTCAGCTGGTGGATCAGTAAAGTAAGTGTGTCTTGTCCACTCCTGATAACCTCTATTGGAATCCTATCCTTATCTGGAACCTTGCCAGATGCAAGTTCATTAATAGAACACTTAACTTCTGTTACGATGGGAAGAGTGTCCAGAGAGTCAAGAGTTTGCAAGGCTTCTATTGTGACAGAGTCTCGGGTACATCCTTCTCATTTTGCACATATTAAATATGTTTAACATTAGATAACATTAGAATGTACATACATATGTATGGTTAGCGATAACAGAAGTCACAGCAACAGCCAAACCAGGAAGTTTTGCTGGAGTTGGTCTCACATGCAGTTCGGCCGATTGGCAATAAACGTAGCCGTCAGTTTATTTAGAAGGGGAAACAGCTAACATGAATCTATTATTTGCAACGCGGAATCTGATGCAGGCAGATCGCAAATCGAGACTAGTTATTCCCAGTAAAATTTAGTGAAGAACATCTAACATCGTGGCGATATTTAGCCAACAATAATTCTAGATCTCCAATAAGTGATTCAGCTCGAATAAGCCCGGCCTCCTACAAAGGAAGTTTTTGTACTAAAGAAAGACTGCGTGTGTTAACATATTTACTCTAAATAATGTTGTATTAAATAAATGTTATAAATTAATCTTTGTATAAATTAATATATAATGAATTATGTATAAACTACATGAGAAACTTCATACCGTAACTGGGTATGGAATATAATACGCCAGGCGAAGACCAGTCAAATATTTAAAAGAATTGGCACATTTACGGGAAATTGCGAGGGAAATGGAACATAGCAGAAGATACCAGTTAGCATGGTCCAAACCATGTGTGGTTATCAATTCCAGAGTGGAACACACACACGCACCCACGCACACACACACACACACACACACACACACACACACACACACACACACACATATATATATATATATATATATATATATATATATATATATATATATATAAAGGATTTTCATTCGTACCGCACCGCGCGTAATTGCGGACGTTGAACATGATCATGTCATAGTCATGTGATAAGTACTGACCAATGAATAAAGGAGCAAGTGCTTATCGTTCCATGATACATAGGTTCTATTTCTGACCGTTGAGAAAATGACAGGGTTGATCCAAAATCCGTCCAAAGAAGCTCAAAGAGCAGTTATTCAGTTTCTTTTATTTGAAGGATGTCGACTAGTGGACATTCATCGAAGAATGCAGGTAGGGTACGGTAAAAAATGTGTATCGATAACAACAGTGACAAACTGGGCACAAATGTTTCGAAAAGGACTTCATTTCACGACAGATCTTGGACGGCCGGGTCAAGCGCATATTGTTGAATCAGAAAAAAATCATCGCCAAAATTGATGCAGCAGTACAGACGAACAGTTGTCGAAGTATACATTCGCTAGCGAAAGAATTTTTTGTGTCACTTGGGACAATTCGAAAGGTCGTTCGTAAGAAACTGCAATATCGGAAGGTGTGTTTACAGTGGTTACCACGGATGTTGACCGACAACCAAACATATGAAGGCATGGGATGGATTTTGAACCAATTGCTGCATTACCGAGTGGAGGGTGATGCATTTCTTTTCCGCATAAGGACAGGCGATGAATCATGGTGTCACCACTTTTAGCCGAAAGCAAAAGAGAGAGCATGTAATGGAAGCATGCTGGATCACCAAAAGCCAAACAATTCAAGTTACAGGTTTCCGCTTGTACGGTTATGCAGAGCGCAGTTTTTGACCATGAAGCGCTATTGTTGGCAGACTTTAAAGAACCTAGTGTCAGCATCAACTCTACACACTACTTGCAAACACTAAACAAGCTGCAAAACGCAAACAAGAATAAACGATCTGGCATGCTTTCTCGCTATGTGATTGTGTTGTACGCTAATGCTCGTCCACATGTCACAAAAATAGTGCAGGAAGCATTAGCAAGGAAGTAGTGGGAAATTCAGCCTATAGTCCTGATCGGTCACCATGCGATTTTCATTTGTTCGGACTTCTAAAAAATTCTCAAGAGGTAACGATTTCACACAGACATACCAACTACCACCGATCTAACCACGAAAAATATGTTCATAGTGGCTTACTTGCCACAGCAGGCTTGTGTCTAACTAGTAACATTAACAATACGTGCTTAACAACACCATATCATAATAGACTTTTAAGCGCTGCACCTGTATAATTAGTTAAAGAGTAACAGTAACATCAAATAACAAACAAAAAAAGAGCAAAAGCCAGGCTAAACCAGATATATCCAGCCTCGAGAGTTCGTCGTCGTTAGAGAAGAAAGTGCAGAGACCATACCTTGAATACCACGACTGCCAGCTGAAAGGGCCGGAAGGTGAAGCTAAGTAGCAGAAATTCCGTTTGCTACACACCTATACTACATAACAGAATCAGGCCAGGCGCCAAATTAACTCGGTCGGAGATTATATATTTTGAAAGAGCTATACCAGCTCTGTAGATTATATCAACTAAACTCTACTAGACTTTACGAAAGCATAGTGTTATAAACCAGTGGTATCGGAAAAACCACAAATTCTTGTGGGTGCTTCTCCTGTGGAGAGTACTGATGTTGTAAGTAATAAACTAATGTTGTAGATTTAAACTTTTACCAGAATACCCAGTTCTAATAGTATTTAAGCCTAGAATAGTAAGTTAGTATGACTGGACGAAAGTTTTTGCTAATTATTTGTCTTCCTATCTCCGTGTTGTGAAAGATGGATACTTAGAGATCTTTTACTTCCCAGGCATAGTGTAGCAGGATAAACAGGTCCTCGATCTGTATTCAGGTATTGCTTATCGAATTAAATTCCTTCTCCTGACCTCTGTTTAGAAGACTAGATCATCACCGTGACCTGTACTCTCATATAGCCGAGATTAACGAGCCATTTCGATCTTTTCTTCAGCAGTGAATAGTTTTTCTTTACGAAAGTCTACTTGTCGCTACTTTTGTGTGAGAACTCTATCAATAGTTAGTGATCACGCTACATCTATGGAGTTGATGGCATTATCCGCTAGTTTGGTCTCCTTTGAGTAAAGGTCCAAATAGTGCTTTACCCATCTATCCATCTGAGGTTTCTTATCAGTGATGATTTCACCAGTTAAGGTTTGCAGTGGTTCACTTCTTTTAGTTAGTGGACCGCAGGCCTTCTTTATCTCTTCATACACGCCTCTAATGTTTCCCGTACAACGTGCATTTTGTATGCCCTCGCATAATTTTAACAAATAGTCGGTTGCACACTGCTTGGCAGCCGTTTGCACATCCTTCCTAGCTGGTTTCAGCTCACTGGGAGTGTTCTTTCCTTGTTTCTTAAGAGAGCTATCTTTTCTTTTATATCAATGAAGGGCTGCAGTGTCTGGCTGTTTGCTGCAAACCGTGTGATGATGAAGTCCAACTGATGCCAATGGCCGGATTCTGGGTGTTTCCGTGGGACCTTATGCCGCTCTTTCGTTTAAAATAAAAGTGTGTAATACATATGTCAATTCTGGTGCAATGCTTCAACAGTCATTGCCCAATTTCATTCATGCGACCGATATTGTATTTTACCAGGCTCACTGGCCATGATCTCGAGTCCTTGCCCACACGAGCATTGAAATCACCGAGCATATAAATGTAGTCGGATTTTGGAACTGCCTTGATCACAAAGTCTAACTCCTCATAGAATGAATTCTTCAAATCATCACAGGAGTTGAGTTTCAGTGCATATGCAGTAATAATGGTGGCAAAACCATTAGAGGTTGCCAAGCGCAGGGATCATTGTCTTTCATTACCTTCAGCTGGAATTTCAATCATTCCCAGTAGTGAATTCTTCACTGCAAAGTCCACTGCTTGTTGCCGTTTTACTGCCTGACCTCTACCGTTTTAAACAAAGGTGTAAGAGTTTTCACTGCGTCACCCTTTCTAGCCGATTCGAGACTCCTGCAGGCCACCAACATCAATGTTAACATGATTGAGTTCGGGATCAATCACAGCCGTTTTTCTCACATCGTCAATATTCATCAGATGAATGGAAAATCCCGTACACATGGTTCGTGTGTTCCAGGTTGCAAGCCGTAGTTTTAGGTGTCTATTATTCTGTTTAGTACCTGGTACATTGGTATTGCAGCCTGCGATACAGATTTTATCCTAGCCCCAAGCACCCATTACGCAAGCTGGCTGAGGCGTATCAGCACTCAATTTGTCAGGGATGCCCAGTAGTAGTTGATCAGTTACACCTATAGGTGTCTCCCACAACCAGAGGCAACTCGTGGTGCCCCTGTCTACGCCAATTAATTAGGACTTATAACCTGTAACTGCCTCCCCTCGCTTTGATTCCGAGACCAGTTAAGAGCAGGGATGGAGTTATACCTCTCCATAGCACAAAGCCTGGGCTGAATAGTAGAGACCATGTGTTGCCCATGCAGCATGATCCCTCTCTCGGCCTGCCTTTTTTATTTAAGAGGAAAGTTAACACCAATACATCTGGAACAAGACAAGCTGCAGAAGCTGTCGGATCAGCAAAGCAATGATCTAACTGTCCGCCTTCGCACCTAGACCAGTTGCCAACCATGGTTTCGGGCCTGGTCTGCACTGCCATGACATTTAGTCTTTCGGTTGCATTTCCTCGCCGTAGGGTAAGGCTTTGTACCCGCCGATTTGCCCCCGAAGCCGTTAGCACAATGTGGAGTGTCGGGTTTGGTGAGCGCCGTCCAACATTCGGCGCTAACAGAACGCAGGTAGTACCGTCTACTGTCATAGAAACATAAATAAAGAAACAACAACCGCCGTATGTCACGAATTTACTCTAAGTTTATAACTACTAAAAGGTGAATATGTGGTGGGGTGTCGAGTTGTGTGGAGGAGTGGCGTTGGTATGGGGTGGGGTGGTCGGGTTTGAGGACTGTATAAGAGGTGGTAGGGTTATGGTGACGCAAGCGGGCAAATTTAGGTGACATCTATGCCGGCTGCGGTTCGGGGTGGTCGGGTTGAATTGAGAAGTGTGGTCGTGAATAGGCGAGGACTGTGTGGTGGTCAGGTTGTGTGTGGGAGTAATGTGGGGGAATATGCGAGGACTGTTGGGTGGTCGAGGGGTTGGGTATCAGCCGTGGAGTGGATAAAGGGTGCCCGCTATCTAGTTGGTCATATATAGAAGTACACTTGTTCCTGTAGCGATGCTAAGTCGTCATTTGGATGTGACAGGTTCGAATCCCGGTCAGTAAGTATAACTTTCAATTTTTTTTTTTAAATATTGTCTAATGTGTCCTCTAGTCTCTACTTCCTTTTTCTTACTTCTATGAGTGTCAAACAATACGTGTGTATTTATGTATGAACTGCTTAGTGGCCTCAAAAGATGTTGTAACTCTTGCGCGCGTTTTGCTAGTAACACGGTTTCGCCATGAATTGATATTACTATATAGGTAATGTGCTTGGTATAACACCGGTCTTCTTTCCGTCCATACGAATTTGTAGAACTTGTTTAATGAGGCTGGATCAATTCCAGGACCTCGTGACCCGGTAAAGTCTTACATCGATGGGGTATTTGAACCCAGGATCACTAAACCATCAAGGGACTGCGCTAGCCTTCACACTATCATCACTCTGTAACATCATCGTTATGTTTTAACGTTGATATAGAATACACCGTTGAAAGTAATTGCCATCACCTTCGTATGACATTCATTCATCCATTCATTATGTGCCATGCCGATAAGCGTGGATGGTCATGTTTCGCCATCTCACACGATCACTAGAGTCGTGGATCAACTCTGTGTTCTTGTCTTGATTATGTTTTTAGGCCAAGCACCCAGATATTTACTCCTCTAATTTCTCCTTGTTCTTTATTTATTCATCTTGCCAGTTGTCACCAACTTCTCCAATTTATTTATTCTCATAAGGTGTCCAAAAACCTGTGACTGTCTACATCTAATTTCTCTAATCAGTTTAGGACTTTCATTATTTTCCTGTAGGACTTGGTTATTGGATTTTCTATATGTCAATGGAATTCAGTGCAATTTCCTCAGAAACCACATTTCCACAGCCATCAGATTGTAACAAGCTACGTGGAGGGTCCCAAGTAACTATGTAACAATATTTCAATATTATTCTATTGCCCTGGCTGGGACAGGTTTTTGCTTGCCAACCCTCCTCCGTTCCCTGGACTCACTGTCACTCTGTCTTTCAACCTCGGGACCTAACCTCTAAGGTGTATTTCTGGCCGCTGCATAAATAACATGGCGATCGTCAGAATAACTTGAAAGTAATTTTATTAACCTAATCAAGAACAGCACAGGAAAACATCAAGGCAGATAAAACAGATAGTTCTAAACAGACACAACAAGGATAACGTTCAGGCACAGAGCCTCAGGTAGCTATCTTCACAGACCCAGCTTCATACACTGTCCGATCCGTCCACATACAGCTCACCGCGTGTGCAAGAATCTCCTTCCTTCCAGGTAATTGGTTGTACGTACAACAGCCTTCTGTAGAACCAAACTTCCAAGTTTCCATGGACCACAGTCTTTAGCAATCAAATGTTCTAAAGAAGTGCCATGGAATCACTTGGCATAATGTCAGGTAGGAAATAATGTCCTGGAGAATAGTTCTTATATAATAATGGGTGTATCTGAGTGATTGGCGGGGTCCAGCCAATAATACAAAAGGACTCAATCCAAGCGTATCGAGATGACTGGTGATGTGTCAGTACAGCTGATGGTCATTCTTTCAAGGTCAGCAGTGGCTCTATCTCGTAGAGATCATATCCTTAGAGCTGGCATGGCCCAAACCTTGCCATGGCATAGTCATAAACATATTTTCTGCGTAGAGCCCTGTCGAGACCTTCAGCTCTGTTCATACTTCCAAAAGAAGGACCCTGGAAAGGACAAACATTTGTGAGAGTCTCCAGCCTAAACTTCTGGTACAGCCTACACGGAGACTCCTAATGGTCTCAGCACATCAGTTGCCATAATAAAATATATACATAATAATACTAATCAAGAGCCCTGATTGAATTGGCCCGACTTGACAAGAGGTCCTGGATTGGCAGCGTCTTTCCTAGACTAGGCCTTCAGCTTGACGAGGTCTTGTCGTTTGACCCTAGGAATCTTTTGCATATAAGTCTCACTCTCCACACTCATACCAAGCCTTTATTATTATTGGGCACATTCATGTCCATGCTTCCCTCTCACTTGCAAACCATGCCTTTCTCACAACCAAGATCTTGTGGTGTGGTGCGCCTAGTAATCTGTGTGTTTCTCCCCGTTAACTAATAGTATATTAGTGGGGTTGTATGGCACGCAGTGTAGTTCCCCATTCCCAGCAAGAATATGAAAGAAGATACTACCTCTTCTGGCTGCTGCTCTTGTCTGGGCTGTCGCCGCAATGTACTGGCAGTGCCTCACCTAACACATAGATTCAGAGGAATGCAGGTTCTCTCAATAAGATAACGAAGTTTATTTATAATCCCCACATCATCCTATCGACTAAAAGACGAAAGAGATAGCACCATGGATAGCCTCTTCCGGCTCAAGAAGATAGATCATAGATTGGTGGACCCCATCCCCAAGGAGCCCTTCCCTCCTTCCGGCACACCGTAGCTATCTAATGTGCTTATATTTAAAAGAGAGATGCTACTAAGTAACGGTAAGCCGTAGGAAGAAAGATATCACTCGTCCATCAGCTGCCAAGAACCAGCGATATCATTTGGTAACTACTTATTCTTCAGATGTGTTCCCTTGCCATGCCAAGATCAAGACGCGTAGCCAGATTGGCTAACGGTCACCCCTTCCCAATATGGCAAGACTGCTGTTTCGCCATATCCTCTCAGTCTTTAAGGCAATAGAGATTTGTAAGTGCAAACTAATTACAACCTAAGATTACCTTTCTTAGGCTATCAATATTCTGCCTTTAGAATGTCGCAATCTTTAACTTGGACTCTTGACATTCGGCCGTGGATAACGATCAGTAGAAACGGACATGAATCCTCCAGAAGCCGCACCAGTGCACATTTGGCGCATGACGCTCCATCGGGTCTACCCGAAAGAACCAAACATATATTTACTCGCTCCATGTAAAGATTGTGTTATGAAGGTAACCCCAAAGAACTATCTTTCATGGAGATTGAGCGAACAAGAGAACTGATAGCTTCCGAAAGCCGTTTCCCCCTGTTTACCCAAAATAAAAGAAGGCATGAGGGCATGAGCCATTGGCGTTTCACCACATAGGCCCCATCTTAAGAAAGTCGAACCCTACGAACTTTCCACTGCCAGAGGTTCTGTTCGAATGGCCCCACCCTCACATTCAACCATAGGATGTCGTGATAGGAAATCCGTTCCCACATTCTCCTTTCCGGGGATGTATTCGACCGTGAACTGATACGGTTGTAGGAGCAATGACCATCTCATTAACCTCGCGTTCAGTTTCTTAGATGTTGCCAAAAAGGTCAGAGGTTGATGGTCGGACTGCACTTTGAACGGTACTCCATACAGATAAGGTTGAAATTTCTGTACCGCCCACACTAGAGCCAGACATTCCCGTTCGACTGTGGAGTAATTCCGTTTGGCGGGTAACAGTTTTCTACTTGCATACGCCACCGGACATAGCACCGAAGCATCATCTCGCCCTTCCTGCAACAAAGTTGCCCCAATCCCTATGTTACTCGCGTCGGTTCTTAGAACAAACGTTTTCTCCAAATTTGGGAGTTGCAGGACTGGCCTATCCACCAAAGCCTGTTTCAGCCTCCCATAAGCTTCTTCACAGCTCGGGGTCCAGATTATAAGATCTGGCGATCCTTTCTTCAGAGTCTCGGTTAACGGCGCCGCAATTTCGTTGAACTTTGGAATAAATTTCTGGTAAAACCCACACAGAGACAAGAAAGACCTAACATCTTTTTTGGATTTAGGACGGGGTGCGAGACGGACCTTTTCAATATTCTTTTCTTCCGGTACCAGTCCCCCTGGGGTAATAGTATGTCCCATAAATTCCAAGGATTGATAGCCAATCATGCATTTGGCTGGACGGGCGGTTAACCCTTCCTCTTTTAACCTTTTGAAGATCTGTCCCAAGGACCTCAGGTGATCACTCAGATTGTCAGACGCGATGAGAATATCATCCATAAACGAGACCACAGAGGGATCCTTTAAAGGGTCTAATAACATTCTCATCATGCGAGTGAACACACTGGGCGCATTGCTCAGCCCAAATGGCATCACCTTGAATTCGTAATGCCCTCTCGGAGTACTGAAGGCGAGCCAGGGGCGAACCTCGGGTTTCACAGGGATCTGATAATATCCCCTGCTTAGATCAATTTTTGAAAAGTACTTTGCCTTATTTAGTCTGGCAAACAGTTGATTTGTGTTCGGTAACGGTTCAACTTGGAATGTCGTACATCTGTTTAAATGCCTGTAATCAATACATAGGCGGTGCTCCCCACTGGGCTTCCTCAACAAGACAACCCCGGCATTATAAGGAGAAGTCGAAGGAGTGATGATGTCATCGTCCAGAAGCTTCTGGATTTCAGCTTCCAGGGCCTTCTCTTTCGAAAAGGGCACTGGATATATTTTTTGGCGAACAGGGTCTTGGGTAGTCAGAGTCATATCAAACTCGACTAACCCTGTTCGCCCTGGCCGATCGGTAAGAATCTGCTGATGGGACTCCAACAAACGGATGACCCGGTCGGTGTCTTCAGCCGACAGATCAGGATTAATATGTACATCCCTATAGGTTTCCCCAGAGTTTAAAGGATACTCCCTATCCGCGTCTTCGCCCGATTCAGGTTCCATCGCGACCGCCATAGTCATAAGTGGGAGAGAGGTACCATCAGATCGTTCTTCATACTTTTTGACGAGGTTAATGTGGAAGATTTTAGATTTCCCCCTGATCCGGATGGCATAGTTGGTTCGGGACACAACCCTTTCCACCGGGAAAGGTCCCTGCCAACCAATTTCGAGTTTATTGGAACCCACTGGAAGTAACAACAGAACCCGATCCCCCACTTTAAGAGACCTATCTTTTGTCCTTCTATTGTAGTAGGCCGCGTGTCTCTTTCTGGCTGCCCTTAGATTCTGAGCTGCCAAAGCCCAACCCGTCTGGAGTTTCTTCTTTAACTCTTCGACGTATTTATATGAGGATACAACTTCTTCGGAAGTTTCTTCCTCTGTCCAACATCTCAATAGGGCTTCTAAGGGACCTTTAATAGGTCTCCCGAATAGTAGAGTGGCTGGTGGCAACCCGGTCGACCCATGGGGAACCTCCCGATAGGCGAACAAGGCGGCTGAGATATACTCATCACATCTGTCTGGTTTCTCTTGAGCCAGCTTCCGAAGCATGGTCATCAAGGTACCATTAAACCTCTCTACTTGCCCATTAGACTGAGGGTGGTACGGGCTTGTGTGAATGTGGTGAGTCTGGAAGATACGAAAGACTTCTTCCATCAGCTTACCACAGAACTGAGACCCATTGTCCGTTAGGATCTGGTTGGGAAATCCCAACCGAGTAAAGGTCTCCATCAGTGCATCAGCCACTCGCTTAGAGTCGATTGTGGCCAAAGGTATCGCCTCACCCCACATGGAACAGCAATCCACCATCGTGAGAATGT
This sequence comes from Cepaea hortensis, assembly GCA_963921405.1. Lineage (NCBI taxonomy): Eukaryota > Metazoa > Mollusca > Gastropoda > Stylommatophora > Helicidae > Cepaea > Cepaea hortensis. The sequence continues at coordinate 15,749,662 of OY992882.1, read as the reverse complement.
ACTTATTCCTCTTCCTAGTCCGAGGAAGAGGACCAACAAGATCGATGGCAACTCTCTCGAAAGGAGAGTTCATAATGGGCATGTCACCCAAGACTACCGGTGCCGTCCAGTGTTTTGGTGCCACACGCTGACACTCTGGGCACGACTTGACGTACCTACGCAGGTCTCCCGTCATCCCTGGCCAATAGTAATGGCAGGAAATGCGCTGGAGAGTTGCCCCGACACCCATATGTCCACTGAAAGAAATGGTGTGTCCCATATGAAGAAGCTGTTCCCGATAAGCCTTAGGAACTACCAGCTGTCCATGCTGACGTTCCTCCACTCCGGCTCTCCGGTACAGTAACCGATTCTTCATATAATACTGACCCCGTCTTGGTGGGTCAGAACTTTTTGGCAACTGGTTGAAGCAAGGTTGCAAAGTAGCATCCTGGCTTTGAGCAGCTCGTAACTCCCCAGGCAAGGGATTCACGATCAAGGCCGGCGTCTGCTCATCCTCCGATTGAGATCTGGTTTGCATCGCCCCTACGTACATGGGTTCGGTTGGAATCCCTAGAAAGACGTAGCGACAACCCAAGATCATTGGGAAGATAGGATCGAGCAGAACGGCTGCCTGTATAGTGCCGGTAACATATTTTGTTTTGATGTCCACCTTCGCAATTGGAAGAGACATCGCCACCGCACTCTTTGTCGCCGTTTGAATCTCAATAGATTCCCCGGTTAACTGCTCTGGGCTCACTAAGTGTGATGAAATTACAGCCTCAAACTGCAGACCTGTGTCATAGAGACACTCAACTGGTTGTCCGTTCACAAGTATCGTTTCTACTACTGGTGGTTTCTCTGAATCTTTGTTCTCAAGACCCCTCCCTTCTACCTCCTTGTTAGACCCTTCCCCGGTTTCTACAAGACAGGCAGCATAGTGAGAGTTTTTCTGTTTGCGCCGGCAATCGGCCGTATTGTTTGTGGGAGATTTGCAGTAGGCGCACCACTTTTCACTCCACTTTCTTTTAGGAGATCCAGGTGGACTCTTACCAGAGGGTTTCTTAATTGGAACTTTATCGAAAGGATCCTCCCTTTTAGTGTGGGTTGTTTTAGGGTTCTTCTTCTTTCCAGACCAAGTGTCTGGTGATCGGGGATTGGGTTGTGACAGTTCCCCAGTATCTCCATGAGCCAGCACATACCTTTCCGATAATGTATTTACCAAGTCTAACTTCTCTGCCCCATTTTCTAGCAAGAAAGTTTGCAATGGCTTCGGCATCATCCTTTTCATTTGGTCCACGACCACTAATTCTTCTAAACTTTCATAGTCGTTAGCAAAGCCAGCTAATGACATCCACTTCAAAAGGTAAGACTTCAGTCGAACACTGTAGGCTGCGAACATCTCCCCTGGTTCTCTCTTCGACTTTCTGATCTGCTGTCGATAATTATGAGCTGTCATCTGGAACCTTTTCAATAATGCTTTCTCCAGAGCTTCATAGTCATTCTCCATACCAGGTGGCAACCTTGAGTAGACCTCGTACGCGGTCCCCCTCAGGCCCTGCGAGAGTTTCAAGTTCCATTTCCCACGTTCCAGTCCCATAGCCAAAGCCATCGACTGGAATTTTTGAAGATACTGGTCGATCTTCTCTTTGTGTTCATCGAACGGGAGCAAAGGGAACTTCATTGCCTGGTATGGACCGCCACTAGGAGTTGTTGAGTCAGGTAGAACTGTGCCTCCCACTGCACCCTCGCTTTCCTTGGCAGTTTTAGCTCTAAGCTCCAACTCCCTCATGCGGAACTCATGGTCTCTGACGGCCTGTTCTGCTTCCCTTTTCTTAGTTTCGCTCTCAGCTTCCATTTTCTTAGCTTCGCGGTCAGCTTCTATTTTCTTAGCTTCACGCTCGATCTCAAATTTCCTAGCTTCGCGCTCAGCCTGTCTGAAGTCTCTTTCAACTTCCTGAACATATTTTTGTAACTCTACACCATCGTAGCCCATCTCTCGACCTTTAGCTTGTACTTCTGCAACATTAAATTTCGCTGATGCCATCTTAACTCAGCGGGTAAATGTATACAATTCTATATCAAAACTTTATCGTTCAAATAACACTTGGATAGTTTATACGACCACAACACGTCATATGTCGGTCAGTCTGTGTCAGGCAGAGTACAGACAATAGCCAGGCACGGTAGGCAGAACCTATCGATAGTAGACAAGGATATCTGTCCCCTATCACTATATCAGCCAGAACTCCACCAGGATTTCAAATATCCCGGGACGTGCCCCCAGAAATTGTAACAAGCTACGTGGAGGGTCCCAAGTAACTATGTAACAATATTTCAATATTATTCTATTGCCCTGGCTGGGACAGGTTTTTGCTTGCCAACCCTCCTCCGTTCCCTGGACTCACTGTCACTCTGTCTTTCAACCTCGGGACCTAACCTCTAAGGTGTATTTCTGGCCGCTGCATAAATAACATGGCGATCGTCAGAATAACTTGAAAGTAATTTTATTACCCTAATCAAGAACAGCACAGGAAAACATCAAGGCAGATAAAACAGATAGTTCTAAACAGACACAACAAGGATAACGTTCAGGCACAGAGCCTCAGGTAGCTATCTTCACAGACCCAGCTTCATACACTGTCCGATCCGTCCACATACAGCTCACCGCGTGTGCAAGAATCTCCTTCCTTCCAGGTAATTGGTTATACGTACACCAGCCTTCTGTAGAACCAAACTTCCAAGTTTCCATGGACCACAGTCTTTAGTAATCAAATGTTCTAGGGAAGTGCCATGGAATCACTTGGCATAATGTCAGGTAGGAAATAATGTCCTGGAGAATAGTTCTTATATAATAATGGGTGTGTCTGAGTGATTGGCGGGGTCCAGCCAATAATACAAAAGGACTCAATCCAAGCGTATCGAGATGACTGGTGATGTGTCAGTACAGCTGATGGTCATTCTTTCAAGGTCAGCAGTGGCTCTATCTCGTAGAGATCATATCCTTAGAGCTGGCATGAACCAAACCTTGCCATGGCATAGTCATAAACATATTTTCTGCGTAGAGCCCTGTCGAGACCTTCAGCTCTGTTCATACTTCCAAAAGAAGGACCCTGGAAAGGACAAACATTTGTGAGAGTCTCCAGCCTAAACTTCTGGTACAGCCTACATGGAGACTCCTAATGGTCTCAGCACATAAGTTGCCATAATAAAATATATACATAATAATACTAATCAAGAGCCCTGATTGAATTGGCCCGACTTGACAAGAGGTCCTGGATTGGCAGCGTCTTTCCTAGACTAGGCCTTCAGCTTGACGAGGTCTTGTCGTTTGACCCTAGGAACCTTTTGTATATAAGACTCACTCTCCACACTCATACCAAGCCTTTATTATTATTGGGCACATTCATGTCCATGCTTCCCTCTCACTTGCAAACCATGCCTTTCTCACAACCAAGATCTTGTGGTGTGGTGCGCCTAGTAATCTGTGTGTTTCTCCCCGTTAACTAATAGTATATTAGTGGGGTTGTATGGCACGCAGTGTAGTTCCCCATTCCCAGCAAGAATATGAAAGAAGATACTACCTCTTCTGGCTGCTGCTCTTGTCTGAGCTGTCGCCGCAATGTACTGGCAGTGCCTCACCTAACACATAGATTCAGAGGAATGCAGGTTCTCTCAATAAGATAACGAAGTTTATTTATAATCCCCACATCATCCTATCGACTAAAAGACGAAAGAGATAGCACCATGGATATCCTCTTCCGGCTCAAGAAGATAGATCATAGATTGGTGGACCCCATCCCCAAGGAGCCCTTCCCTCCTTCCGGCACACCGTAGCTATCTAATGTGCTTATATTTAAAAGAGAGATGCTACTAAGTAACGGTAAGCCGTAGGAAGAAAGATATCACTCGTCCATCAGCTGCCAAGAACCAGCGATATCATTTGGTAACTACTTATTCTTCAGATGTGTTCCCTTGCCATGCCAAGATCAAGACGCGTAGCCAGATTGGCTAACGGTCACCCCTTCCCAATATGGCAAGACTGCTGTTTCGCCATATCCTCTCAGTCTTTAAGACAATAGAGATTTATAAGTGTAAACTAATTACAACCTAAGATTACCTTTCTTAGGCCATCAATATTCTGCCTTTAGAATGTCGCAATCTTTAACTTGGACTCTTGACATTAGGCCGTGGATAACGATCAGTAGAAACGGACATGAATCCTCCAGAAGCCGCACCAGTGCGCATTTGGCACAAGGCGCTCCATCGGGTCTACCCGAAAGAACCAAACATATATTTACTCGCTCCATGTAAAGATCGTGTTATGAAAGTAACCCAAAGAACTATCTTCCATGGTGATTGAGCGAACAAGAGAACTGAGAGCTTCCGAAAGCCGTTTCCCCCTGTTTACCCAAAATAAAAGAAGGCATGAGGACATGAGCCATTGGCGTTTCACCACACAGATGTTATTTCAGCTTGTATGCTCATTGCCCCCGCTTCACATCCACACAAAAGTGCAGGTTCTATGTAGCACGTCTATACACATTTTGCCTCGTTGCATATGAGATAATTGTATTGGTCAGTACGTAGTTTCATCTTGCAAAATTGGCTACCTTCGACATGGTGATTATTGTTCTAATCTTTTCAAGGCATCTTCCACCAGATGTTATGACTGTTTCGAGATAATTATACCGATTGACTTGTTTAAAATTATTCCAGTTTACTTGCATATTACATTGTGGTATTTCCTTCTTCCCAGTGACTAACATAATCTGTGTCTTCTTACAATTTAATTATAACCTTAGTTGTTCACTGTGTGCAACAACAGCATCTACTAAATGTTGCAGATCCTGCTCTTTGTCTGTAATTAAATGAACGCATACTTAAAGACATTAGATAAACTAGAAAATCTGTTGAAAAAAAAAATCGAGGTTATCTTCTCTTGGTACCAACATATTATTCTTGGTTGTTTCCCTTCAGACGTCAATATGAGTGACTGCAAAGATATCAGCAGTCAACTCAAGCTTGTTGACACCTTTCAGTTTGTCCTTAAATGAAGCGGGTGTAGTTCAAAATAGCTGCCTCTGTTCTTCGTATGCTGGTAACTTCTGCAACAAATGTTTAGCAATATGAGACATGGGGATATCTTTGTATCGTTTACGTTCACTCGCTTTGAACTCAAGCGTAGTCCATACATGAGCTACTTCTTCTAGTGCACTGGACTTATTTCTGCGTGTGTATTAGCTTTCCCGATCATCTGTGTTCGTCGCGATCAGGCTAACTTACTCCGACTTCAGAGGTAATTGTAATTTACGTCACAAAGTCAATGACGAGAAGTCAACAAATCGGTCCAAATGACCCCTGATGGAGTTGAACCCGCTACCTCGGATGCAGCACACCGCATTCTTAAAACAATCGCTCTGATCAATTCGGCCTTTCTGACCTCACACAAGGGGATATTTAACTGACAATACCTGTGCATCATTCCAGGAAAGGGCTTTGTCTCCGTAACGATAGCAGTTTCCTTGGTAGAACGTCCATTGTGGGGGACATCGAGAGCTCACACCTAAAATATAACATGTTAAAGGTATTATAAAATATAACATGTTGATGGAATTGTAATATATAACTCGTTGATGGAATTATAAAATATAACACTTTGAAGGAATTATAAAATATAACACGTTGATGAAATTTCAAACACAACATGTTTATGGAATTATTCACTTTCTCTTGTGAAAAAAGTCGCTTAAAAGTCGACAGGGTCGACTTAATTGCACATTTGTTTTATCCCATATTGCTCGGTCTCTTTCCGCAGCACGGAAAACGTCGCACAAAGCATGAACTACAGAGCACTAGCGACGACCCACAGAAGTCTCCGAAAAATTTCACTCATGAACCGAAGGAGGCGGCCCGGAATCGAACACACAACCTTTGGAGCCCGAGTTAAACGGCTTGATCACTTGGCCACGGAGACTGCCGAGACTCTCTTGTGAATATATACATGAATAAAACGATATTGCTTTTCCAGTGTAGACATGGGGAATGGTTAGATCTTCAAAGAAATAAAAGTGTTCATTTTTATTTTCTTCAGTGTCTGAATAGCTGCATTGATAGAGTCTGTAAAGGTTGCAGTCCGTTTCGTTGTTCTCTCTGCGCCACTATCTCCAATCCCCATTCATTTGGATTGGAGAAGTTCATTTAGCCACTGTATCCGTCGCCAGCCGGTCTCTCTGGCTGTGGGGTTACAACACTTTCTCTCTGTAATCCCGTTTATCACGCAGAGTCTCGTAGCGGAGCGAGAGCTGAGGCGGTTCGACCCCCGCTCGTGACTTGCGGGATACTGAGCCGGCCGCTCAGAAAGCAATGGCAAACTACTGAGCGTAATCTTGCCAAGAGATCAACATACAGCTGAAAGATGCTGGTGTTGACAGCTAAGTCCTGTAAAGGATATGCTAAAAAAAAAAAAAAAAATCCGTCGCCATCTTGGCAGACATGTCCCGCCGTTTTCTTGCCATCTCCGGAAGTACATATACCTGTATCATTTGCATTAAGAAAAATATCATGCGACCTGCTCCTTGAAAACAGTTTTATGCGTCAGTTTCTATTTTATGTTTTTACGACTCGTAACTTCAACCAGTTGTTGAAAACAATTATTTCTAATGCCGATTGTATTTCATCATATCCTTCTGGCCATGTATTTGGAGTTTGTCGACAATGATTTAAGAGTGTTTAAAAGGCAAGCGGGTCAACTTCGTTGTACCAGATTTTATCCAATATGGTTCGGTCTCTTTCCGCTGGGGGTCTGGGCCAGGATAATGGGTATCAGGAAATTTCCGGAAAGAAAAGACGATCGTCGTGATATTGGCAACATCACCCATCACGCGCCAATTGGTTTTAAAACACGTGGTTAGCATCTCTTGTTGTTGACGTCTGGTGACAATAAAAGGGTTTCCTATAACTTAACTTTACTAACTGGTAAAGTGTTAAGAGCACCATTATACATGCAACAAAAAGATAGAGCTATTTATGGTGACAGGTCCATAACCTCCTTCACTTTGCTGTTGTCTGATGTTTTCATGATAACTTTGATTAGAGGAAGCACGATTAGCAATGAAAAGTCTGAAGATCGGGGAATTACCTTGAATATTTACCAGCAGAACTAATCCAGCTAGACCTAGTGTCAGGTCTTAGTCAGATATGACCGAGCCATCGTATGACAGTAGTCGGTACTACCTGCTTTCTGTTAACGCCGAATGTTGGGCGGCACTCACCAAACACGTCATTCCACATTGTGCCAACGGCTTGTAGTGGAGGAACGCAAGTCTTTTCTTGGTGCGAGGAAATGCAACTTAAGGTTAAATGTCACGACAGGGCAGACCACGCCTTAAGCCTTGGTTATCAACTGGTCTAGAATCGAAGCTCCGATAGGCGGACAGTAATAGTCTTGATTTGTTGATTCAACTATTGTAGCTGATCTTGTTAAAGATATATTGGTGTTACTTTTCCTCCGGAGTAAACTAGGCAGGCTGAGAGGGGTCATACTGCATGGGCAACATGTGGTCTAAACAATTCATCTCAGGATGTGTGCTATGGAGAGGTATACCTCCATCCATGTCTAGTTGTAGTTATTGTGCCTTTTTCGAGGCCCAGTGTAAGAGAAACTATCATCTATCAAGATGGCAAGGTTCCAGTAGTAATCCAGACAGGAGGAGAAGTCAGCGTCAGTGTCTACTATGCACCATGTGTGAAGATCTGGAGCAGCGCTATATTGCTCAATGCATAGAAGAGAACAAGCTACTTATTCTCCCAAAGAAAGGAAATTACAACCTGTGGACCAACTATCACACAGTAGCACTAATCTGTCTGGCTAGCAACATTTTCCCGCGAATTATAATGAGAAGGATTGCAAATAGGTTAGATTAGAAGTTAGAGGAAGTACAGGCATGTTCTAGATAGGGAAGATTAGCCAGGGACCATGTCTTCAACATGGAAACCATTTTGCAAAAATACAGAGAGCAAAATGTGAATCTTCACACTTGTTTCGCGAACTATAGAAAGGTCTTCGGTAATATTCAGCGTCAGGAACCGTGGAACTTCATGACAGATATGAGGATTCCAATCTGAACTAAAAGGTTACGTAAAATTTCCGATGATCTCTTGATCAAAACGAAGAAAAATGCTGACAAAGTACAAGATGTGAACACGGAAGAAATATGACTAATAAACAGCATCATATCTCAGAGACTGGAATACTTTGGCCACACTAAATGCAACAATGATATGGACAGAACAGCAATGGAAGGAATGATTACTGGGAACAGAGGCAGGGGCAACCAGCAATGAGATGGGCAGAGGACATTGAAGACACCTTTGGTATGAAAGTCAACGAGACAAGGGAACTGACAAAGGAACGAGATCCTTTCGACGACATCGAATTTCTGCGAGGTTCTGCAAAAGACTTTACACGATGATAACTATGGTTTTGATGAGTGATCACAGACAGTGGGATCAACACCTTGTGCTACATCAAAGATGATCTGTTACGAGAGCAAGAGGTGGCCCCAGAAGAAAATGTTTTGACGACATCAAAGACATTGTACAATCGCATGCAATTACACTATCCAGTGCCACCCATCGCGTGCTGGAAAGTCAACTATGCCTTCCCACGGCGGCAAAAGGGAAAGATGATGAATGCACTAATAACACTATTAACATTTAATGACATACAGTGTGTTTATCAGTCTTTACATTTATGGTACTCTATCAGGGTATTAATACCAGCTGTAACAACAGAATCAACAAATCACACAAACAAAATTTAAATTATACGAAATATTAATGTACCTAAAGTAATCACCGCAACAAACAAGAGGCTTGCTAGGGGCTTCATTCTTTAACTACTGTAAATCGTCACGGCGATGTCACGTCAACAAAATCGAGTTCAACTTGTGTCCGCTTTCGTCTGTGAGCATAATTTAGAAATACGCCTTATATAGCAAATTGTGCTGTTTGAGTGTTTAGTTCAGCGTTTCTAAACATATTTGAGTAAGAGGAACAAATGACATATTGTTGCCTAGGGCAACACTTGTCTTCTTCTTGTTCTTTTTCTTCTTGATCTCGATCTACTACTATTACTACTACTACTACTACTACTACTACTACTACTACTACTACTACTACTACTACTACTACTACTACTACTACTACTACTACTACTACTGCTGCTGCTGCTGCTAGTAGTAGTAGTAGTAGTAGTAGTAGTAGTAGTAGTAGTAGTAGTAGTAGTAGTTGTAGTAGTAGTAGTAGTAGTAGTAGTTGTAGTAGTAGTAGTAGTAGTAGTAGTAGTAGTAGTAGTAGTAGTAGTAGTAGTAGGCCTCTTTTAGTCCTGTAGGACTATAGAGTTGTGCCGCTGGGGAGGCGCCTGACAGCGCCGCTGGTGACTGTATAGTCCAATGCAAGAGTGACAATCTCTGTCAGTTTCCGCATCTGTAAGACGAGGCAGGTCCCGCAGTAAGTGACTGCATTTTATGCTGTTCCTCCTATCCTCACTTTGTTGGATCAGATTGCACTCAAAGAGCACGAGTCCTTTTCGTACATCTCTTCTCCGGGAACATTGTCTATTGTAACTCTTTCCCAGGTGTCCTGATCTATGCCGAGGTTTTCTTATCTTGATTGCACACATCCTTATATCACATTTGGGGCCTTGCGGTTGGCCTCTTCCCTGTGGCTAGTTCTCTGTATAGGAGTACTTTGGAAATACTTTCCTCCTCCATTCTAGATACGGGGCCCAGCCACTGGAGACGTCTCTGCTTGACGAGGGAATGCACTGTAGTAATATCCGCTCTTTCAAGCACGTATTTCTTTATATGGTCCTTCCACGATATGCCCAGGATAAGCCTTAGACATTTCATATCATAACATTACACACCATAATCTAACGTAACGTTACGTAACCTAGCATAACATAACATAACACATCACAACGTAACTTAACATATCACAACATAACATAACATAACAGATCACAATATAACATAACATATCACAACATAACATAACATATCATAACATATAAACGTCTCCTAAATTTCCCCGCAGTACAGATTGAGAAACGCTGGCATAGTCACTTGATAGTCTAGCGTCAAACAGTGTTACTCATGACTCGTATATTATGTGAGAACTAGCATTATATGCGTCACAACACAAGAGATTATCATCACTATTAAGTACGATGCTGGCTGGCGTAGGCGTTTGTGACTTTCCACAGATCTCAATCTTTCATTTTCTGGATCAACTCTACTGATGATATTCCTCCATGCTGCCTTCCCGATCAATCCAGAATAATTTCTCTTGGTCTTCCTCTGCCTCTCTTCCCCTCGATCTCTCCAGTTTTCACGATGTTCTCCAATGCCTCTCTTCTCATCACATGACCAAAGAAAACTGTGTGTCTCTTTCTTATTGTTGTATATAATGTTCTAGTTTTATTAGACTATTTCAGGCAGTCGTTGTTAGTTCATTTGGCAGTCCAAGGAAATCGCAACATTCGTCTCAGGAACCACATCTCTGTTGCTTCCAAGCTCTTCCTAATTTGTTCATTTAAATTCCTAGATTCACAGCTGCACAGCAAAACATGTTCTATATAGCACTTCAGCACTCTCTTTCTTACATTCAATAATAGTGACTTATTGCATAAGATACTCTTCATTTTCACAAATGCAGTTTTTGCTTGCCCTATTCTGCTCTTAATCTCTTATGTGCATCTTTCATCTGATGTTATAAATGCCCCTAGATATTTAGAAGCATTCATTTGTTAAGACTGTTCCTTCCATTTCTATTTCACATTTTGGTGTCACCTTTTACTTTAATATCACCATTGTTACTGGCTTAATTATTTTATTCAAGGAGAGTCCATTCTTTGCACTGTCTCTTACTTCAATGGCCAACAATTATAACAGATGTTTTGCATTATCCGTCACCAATACTGTGTCATCTGCATAACATAGATTGTTTGGTTATACGAGGGGAAGTCAATAAGTAAGTCATAAATGGCTGTAGAAAAATAACTAAATATGATAACAACTTGAAACCAGTTTATTTTGGTACATATATTGTCCCTTTATTTATCAACATAATTTCCACCAATACTGATGCACTTATCCCATCGTTGAATCAGTCCTCCAATACCGGTTGCATAGAACTGCGTGCTCTGTTTTCTAAACCACGTTTTCATTTCACATTAACTTCGGCGTCATTCGCGAAATGTCTCCCGCCAAGGTGGGTTTTCAAGTGGACCAAACAGGTGGAAATCACTAGGGGCTAAGTCGGGGCTGTAAGGTGGATGTTCCAGAACTTCCCGCCTTCTTTTTGCCCACGAAAAATGCACAACAACACGTTGTTCTTTGGTTGTAGACTCCGTAAGTACTGTCGCCAATTTGTTTATGCACTGCGCATGAAACGCTGAGCGCTTAGCGACGAACGGGAATATAAAGTTCGATGTTGCTGTCACCTAATGACACCTGTAGGAAACACCAACTACATTTACCTGCCATTCTACAGAAATGTGTGACTTACTTATTGACTCGCCCGCCTATGATAACCATCATCATCAGCAAGTGCCGTGCCGGCTGGCGTAGGCGTTCATGGCTCTCCATAGATCTCGGTCTTTGGTTTTCTGGATCAACTCTGCTGCTGATATTCCTCCATGCCACCGTCTCAATCCATCCAGCATCACTTCTCTTGGTCCTCTGCCTCTCTTCCCCTCGATCTTTCCAGTTGTTACGATGTTCTCCAATGCCTCTCTTCTCATCACATGACCGAGGAAAGCTGTTTGTCTCTGTCTTATTGTTGTATATAATGCTCTAGTTTCGTTAGCCTGTTTCAGGCAGTCGTCGTTAGTTACTCTGGCAGTCCAAGGAATTCGCAACATTCGTCTCAGGAACCACATCTCTGTTGCTTCTAATTTCTTCTTAATTTGTTCATTTACATTCCAAGATTCACTGCCATACAGCAAAACTGGTTCTACATAGCATTTCAGCACTCTCTTTCTTACATTCAGTGATAGTGACTTATTGCATAAGATACTCTTCATTTTCTGAAATGCGGCTTTTGCCTGCCCTAATCTGCTCCTAATCTCTGTTGTACATCTTCCATCTGATGTTATAAATGCTCCTAGGTATCTAAAGTTATCAACTTGGTTCAGGATTTTCCCTTCTATTTCTATGTCACATTTTGGTGTCACCATTTTCTTTGATATTACCATTGTTACTGTTTTCTTGATATTCAAGGAGAGTCTTTTCCTTGCACTCTCTGTTACTACAACGTCTAATAATTGTTGTAGGTCTGTTGAATTATCCGCCACCAATACTGTGTCATCTGCATAGCGTATATTATTTATATTATAACCTCCAACTAGTATTCCTGGCATCTCTTTGATCTCTCTCATTATTACTTCGCTATACAGGGAGAAAAGATCTGGTGACAAGACACACCCTTGTCATACTCCTAGCTTTATCTGTTCGTAACTACCCTCTTTATTTCCCATTTTAATTGCTGCTACTTGGTTCCAGTAAATATTCTTTATTATTCTTAAATCTTTTCCATCAGTGTTGATATCTTCCAACATTTTAATCAGTTCATCATGTTTTACTTTATCAAATGCCTTAGTATAATCTATGAAGCACAAATGTATGTCTCTCTGTTTCTCTATTGACCTTTCTATTAGTGTCCGTAATGTATAAATTGCATTGTTTGTGCCCTTTCCTTCCACAAATCCATACTGTTCTTCACTAATTTCCATTTTTATTTTCTTTTTGGTTCTTCTCATTATGATTCTGAGTAGAAGCTTAGTGATATAGTTTATAAGGTTAATTGTACGAAAATCTTCACAATCAATTGCTCCTGGTCTTTTTGGTATAGCTATAAATACAGATTTCAGCATATCATTGGGTAAATATCCACTGCTGTAAATATCATTCAACATTTTGGTTAATATATCTACTCCAAATTCTCCCAATACTTCTAATTCTTCTATTGTGATTTCATCTGGCCCAGCTGTTTTTCCTTTCTTCATACGTTTCATAGCGTCAGCGACTTCTTCTTTCAGAATAGGTGGACCTTCTAAGTTACTATCTTCTGTTAATTCTTCCCTTTCTCCTTCATATAATTCTCTTATATACTCATTCCACCTCTTCATTATAGCATCTTCCTCTAATATTATCTTTCCTGTTTTTGATTTCAAACACCCTGTATTTATTCTTATTTTTCTTCCTGTAAGCTCACTGATTTGTCTGTGCATATTTTTTGTATCTTTAATGGAATTTAATTAAATTTTTTTGCAATTCTCGTTTAACCAACTTTCTTTAGCCTTCCCACATTTATCTTTTATTTCTTTATTTATCTTAGCGTATTCTTGTTTGTCATTTTTACTCTGTTTTCTTTTGTCCATCAGTTTTAAGATATCTTCATTCATCCATTTTTTCTTAGCTATTTTGCCTCTCTCCGGTAATACTTCTTTGCAAGTTTGATGAATGGAGTCCCTTAACATTTACCATTGTTCATCTATACTCTGTATTTTAGTTATTGCATTGTACCTATTTTTCACAGTCACTCTGTATTGTTCTTGCATTTCTTTATCTATTTTCAGAACCTCTTTATTAAGTCTCATGTTCTTAACCATTTTTTCCCACTCTCTTTAATCTTACTTTTATTTGTCCACATAGTGGTACATGATCACTATTACAGTCAGCACCAGGCATTGTCTTTACATTAATTAAAGCATTTCTAAATCTTTTATTAATTAGTATGTAGTCAATTTGGTTGCGTATTTTCTTATCAGGGCTTATCCATGTGTACAATCGTCTTTTATGGTGTTTAAACCACGTGTTTCCAATTATCATATCAT
>OY992882.1:15443283-15728283 GCA_963921405.1 Cepaea hortensis | reverse complement strand
TGTATGTGTGTGATGGAGGGATATGTGTGTGTGTGTGTGTGTGTGGTGGGGGGGGGATATTTGAGAGGATAGTTGGAAGTATGTATGTGTTGGTGAGTTGGGAGGGGGTGTGGGTAGGGAATGTGTGTTTTGGAGATTGAGTGGGTGAAGGATGTATGTGTGGGTGGTGTGGATGTATGTTGGTGGAGGATGTGTGAGTGGGTGGTGAGATGTGTGGGCGGGGATGTGTATGGGGAATGTATGTGGGGGGATGTGTGTGTGGGGGGATGTGTTTATGGGTTTTGTGTGGGAGTGGAGATGTGTGAGAGGTGGGGGAGGTGTGGGATGTGCAGGTGATTGAAAGATGTATGCGAGGATGGGGGATGTGTGTTTTGCTGGGTGGTTGGTATGTGTGTGTGTGTGGGAGGGTAGATGAGAGATGCATGTGTTGATGGGCGCGTGGGTGATGTGTGGGTGTGAGTGGTTGATGGATGAGTACATGAATGGGTGGATGTGTGTGAGAGATGAGTGTATGTGTGGGGGAGGTGTGAAGATGTGAGAAGATGTGTGTGAGCGGCGGATGTGTGTGGGTGGGGTATATGTGGATGGCGGTGTGTGTGTAGGTGGAAGGTGTGTGTTTTTGGGTGGGGGGTATGTGTGGGCAGGTGGGGAGATGTGTTTATGGGTGGGGATGTGTGTATAGGTGGGGATGTGTAGTTGAGGGGTGGCGAATATTGGGTTGGTGAGTGGGTGTAGGTTGGCTGACGTGTGTGTGGGTGAGTGGGGAAAATTGCGAGAGTGCGGGATATGTGTGTGGATAGGTGCGGGATGTGTGGGTTGGTTGGCGGGGGTAAGTGTGCGTTGTTTCTTCCTCTTCTTCTTCTTCTTCTTCTTCTTCTTCTTCTTCTTCTTCTTCTTCTTCTTCTTCTTCTTCTTCTTCTTCTTCTTCTTCTTCTTCTTCTTCTTCTTCTTCTTAAATTTTTGCGAGAAAGCTCACGACAATCGTCGGTGTCTCAACTGTGTGTAAAGTGTGGGAGTTTGTTCTTATTAGTCTCAGGAATCATGTGAGGCATCATGTATGTGTCTATATGTGAGGATGTGTGTGTGGGTGTGTATGTGAGATATATATGTGTGTGTGTGGGGTGTGCTGAATGTATGTGTGGAGGGGTTGTGTGTGGGTAATGTGTGTGGGGTGATGCGTGATGTGTGGACGGGTAAAGGAATGTGTGGTCAATGGGGGATGTATGTCTGTGAGGGATGTGTATGTGGGTGGGGATATTTGGGAGGATGGTTGGAAGTATGTGGGTGTTGGTTGGTTGGGGGTGTGGGTAGGGAATGTCTATTTGGGTGGGTGAATGGGCGTGTGGGAGATGTGTGTAGGTTCGAGATAGGTGTAGGGGAATGGGTGTGGGGGTTTGTTTGTGAATGGTATATGTCTGTGTGGGTATGAGTTTGTGAGTGTGGATGGGATAAGTGTGAGTGGGTGGAGGAGTATTTTAACAGTGCTATAGGAGAACAAGGCCGCTGTATACAATTGATGGCACGTGTCGATAGATAACAAAGTCTAACTTGACGATGTATTCAAGTTTATTTGACATCAGTTTATAAAAATACCGTACAGATGAAAATCACACGTCTCGTTCTTCTAGGCTGCTAATGGAAGACTGTTTACGTCAAGGCGTGAGCAACCCTAGTTACCTAAACCACTGGTGCTCATGCGTTCACAAACCCATTTCCCTATTTTGCACACCATCCATTAACTCATTAATTCCCTAACAGAGATGGTGCACTGTTACAGTATATGTGGGGGAATGTGGGTTGGGTGTTGTGTGGGATGGGGGAGGTGTGGGATGTGCGGGTGGATGAAGGATGTATGTGAGGATGGGGGATGTGTGTTTGGCTGGGTGGTTAAGATGTGTGTGTGTGGGTGGGAGGGTAGATGAGAGATGCATGTATTGATGAGTGGGTGGGTGTTGTGTGGGTGTGAGTGGTTGATGGATGAGTAAGTGATTGGGTTGATGTGTGTGTGTGTGATGAGTGTATGGGTGGGGGTTGTGTCTGTGAGTGGAAAGGTGGATGTGTATGGGTGTTGTATATGTGGGTGGTGTGTGTGGGTGTGTGTGGGTGGTTGGTGTGTGTTTATGGATGAGGAATGTGTTGATGGGTGAGGATGTGTGTATGGGTGGGGAGATGTGTGTGTGTGTGATTGTATGGGTGGTGAGATGTGTAGTTAAGGGATGTGTGATTTGGGATTGGAGATCGAGGGGGGGGGGGGTGATTGGCGAGCAGGTGGGTGGAGGGTGTTTGGGAGGATGACTTTGTGTTGGTTGGGGTGGGAAGGGTTGTGTGTGTGGGTGCGGGATGTGTGGGTGGGGAAGATTGTGTGGTGGGAGATATGTGTGTAAGTGGGGGATGTGTGGGTGGGTGCGGGTTTTGTGTGTAAGTGCAGGATATGTGGGTTGGCTGGAATATGTGTGAGTGGGTGTTGAATATGTGGTCGGGGGATGTGTGTTTGGCTGAGTGGTTGGGGTGTGTGGGTGAGTGATGGAGGATATGTGGGTGGATGAGTGTTGGTAGGTTATGGGATGGGTGGAGGATGTGTGCGTGTGGGTGGGGAGATGTGTGAAGGTGGGGGGTTGTGAGGGTGGGTATGGATGGGTGGCTGCATGCATGTGTGCCTGGGTTTGTGTGTGGGAGGGTGGGGGATGTGTGGTTGGGGATGTGTGGTGGGTAGGAGATGTGTGTGTGTGTGTGTGTGTGTGGGGAGATGGTGTATGTGGGGGTATGTGTGAGATGTGTGGGTTGGGGGATGGGTGGGTGGATGGGGTCATGTATGTGCCTGTGGGTATGTGTGTGGTTGGGTGGTTTATGTGTGTGGTGGAGACACGCAGATATATAGGGATGTCATGAAATTACTGTGGATTAATCAGATGATGATAATACAGACAGTCTGATTCACGGCATGTTTTCAAGGCCACAATTGTTGTTAACCATTACAGAAAAACAAGTCGGGTCTAAGTAGAATTGCCAAACTCGCGAGATGAAAGGGACCGACGAATGTTTGGTTGTGAACAAAGAAAGACAACTCTTGCCTTGATTAAACCAAGGGGACATAAGATTTCTGGAAATAGTTAGTGCCCCTGAAGACACCTGCGTGACATCAAAAGAACTTCACTAGAACACTCCCGGCTCTTTGTGACATAAACAAGACTTGTGTACGCTAGTGTTGAAGAAAACGTTGACTAGAGCAGCCGTGCTGTGTCACTGCAGTTGTGAATTTTAAATAACATCTACCGTGTGCGGGATTAATTAGATTTAATTTTACACGTGCTTGTTATGGCAAAATGTAGATGTGATTTGGAAGAACTGCTGTGTTGCTTAAGGTATAATAGATAGTATAATTAAGCCTAATTAATACAAGCAGTAGCTTTCGTAAAACTAGCTAGAGTAGTGAAGTGATGATTAGCTCTGTTAGTTGAGAATAGAGTAGGGAAGGGAGAATTAGCTCTGCTAGTGAGAATCGTGTAGTGGGGTGATATTTTGAGAGATTTAAGAATGGGTTGGGAGATGGGGGAAGTGTCCAATGGTGGGATCTTTCATTGGGGTGTCCAATGGGGTTCTGCATGCTGTTTATTGGTCTTTCCTTGTCCTAACCTGATTCAGATTGAAGGGATGAGCAACTCTGCTCTATGACAGAGTTGGTCCACTGATAAAAATCTCTGAGCAGGGCAGTAGGCCCACATTCAGCTAGTAGGGATTAGTATCAGGCGGCCTTCACAAGATGTGGTCTCTTTTCTCTAACAGGTTCCCCCACGTCTATGAGGAAGCTCTACACTGGGTTTGATGGAGGTCAACTCTCAAGAAGAACATCCAACAAACATTCACTTTATGTTTATATGATGAATAAATACCCAGAAGAAAGTACAATCAGCACATACGAACCGGGCTCAAGTGAGAGAAACATTATAAACGATTCATTTACAATAGAGATTTACCCAAGGTGGTTGATACTCGTTTCTTCACCACATACCACTGAACAATAGAGTCTAGAGAAAGACATTTTGACATGAAGTTCTCGTGGAATAAGTTAGTTTAGAGAAGAACATCGATCATGAAGTTCTCGTGGAATAATTTAGTACAGTGAAGAAGTACTTTAGAACAGTTTGTGTGTGACAATCTATGAACATGGATTAGAACAAATGTGAGACCTGTGACATTAAAACCTAGTTCTCACGGTACAGTGATCCGTACTTATTTGAGTTATAGGGACTGTAGTCTTTTCAGTGATTGACAGATCCATGATTAAGGTTATACAATAACTATTTTTGGCCGATCATACATCTAGTCGACCCAGTGGATCCCGGAGAAAGTCAACGTCTGGAAGAAGAGACGCATCAATCGGTGAGGTGTTCATGTACTAAGCTATCATGCTGTGGTGTACCCTTGCTATGATTATCATCTGACTTGGGCTCCTGATCTGCTGCTCTGAATCTACATACACACTAGAATATTCGACACACATTCTACACAGTACACACACACACCTCTCACACCCATACTCTTTGCTTTAATAAATTATTTTGTATTTATTTGTTAAAGCTAGAGTTGTTTAGTATGTTGTGTTGGCGAAGAGTGAGAGGGGGCATGATCCAGGGGTGAGTGAGAGTGAGAAAGAGGTGTCTGCAGACTGACGGAGTTTTGTGGACGGAGTCTGGTGGTTTCTCTAGGACAATAATATTTGGTTAATAAAAATGTGGGTGTTGATTCCCCTCACTTCAGGGACGACACTAAAGTAAGAAGGGATAACTTACGACAAGGGGATGGGTGGGTGGGTGGGGTATTTATCTCATAACATTGTGACATGCATTGTTTATGCTTACAACATTCATTTGACAATGTTTTTTTCCTATGTGAATGCACTATGCACTGATGAACGAAAGATTGGTTGATTGATTGATTTATTGATTTAGGAACCGACATCACAGCATTCGGGGTATTCCCATAAGCGCTCCGTCCCCATCTTCTTCTTCTTCTTCTTCTTCTTCTTCTTCTTCTTCTTCTTCTTCTTCTTCTTCTTCTTCTTCTTCTTCTTCTTCTTCTTCTTCTTCTTCTTCTTCTTCTTCTTCTTCTTCGTCTTCTTCTTCTTCGTCTAAAGCTACTCCCGCGATCAATGTTGGCTATTGTTCTTTTCCGACAAGCGTTACGAACAGGGCGGATCTCTTGAAGTGTTTACTTGTGCCTGTGATGGCACGCATGGGCAACATCAGTACTTATCTCTCATTCCGCAAGAAACTGAAACGAAATGACAAGATAGAAAAGAAAAAAGAAACCCACTGCTCAGCATTTCCAATTCTATGAAGCAATCTGCCGCCAGAAAGCCGTCGCACAAAGCGAACAGTCTGCTTTCTATTACAGTGTGTAAATCTCAAACAGTGACCACGACTACAACCGAGGAAAGGTTGTAACCACGAAGAAGTGTAATTATGGGTCGATACTTCGGGAAACCCAGACTGACGGGTGACTTTCAGCCGGACAAACGTGTGAACTTACCAACCGCGGTCGGAGGGGACCACCTGTTTGCAAACCGAGATAAAGAAAGTTTAAATGATGGCCAACAGGAAAGGCGAGAGTAGACAGCAAATTAGAATATATGACGTAAAGTCAATCGCATCTCCGAGCAGCGGAACTAAGCGTATTTCAGGCGCATGTCGTAGCATTGGGAAAAAACCTAATGACAGGTGAAACCAAAGTCAATTGTGAAAATAGAGGAGTTAAATAATACTCATCCTGTTTTAGCTTTCTGTTTTTGCATTTTTAGAATATATGAGGTAAAGTCAATCGCATCTCCGAGCAGCGGAACTAAGCGTATTTCAGGCGCATGTCGTAGCATTGGGAAAAAAACCTAATGACAGGTGAAACCAACCAAAGTCAATTGTGAAAATAGAGGAGTTAAATAATACTGATCCTGTTTTAGCTTTCTGTTTTTGCGTTTTCCTCTAACCTTCAAGCTTGTGGATTTTCTTTGTTACTTATTGTTCCCTCTCTAGCCTTTACGGTGTCACTGTGAAAACTGATTTCTCGTTGTTGTATGTGATAATTTGGAGAAACTCAACATTGTTAAAGAACATGAGTGTTTAACCTATTCATGTACATGATAGACATTGAGGTTCGTCTTGTATGGGGTCGACGCACAATGGAGACTGACTACTCAAGAGAAAGTCTGAAGAGTAGGCAGTCTAGTGAAGTGTCCAAAATAACGTTGCTTATTTCGATCAGCACGTTGAACGCTTACCAAGATTTGTCTGAAACCACTTGGAGGGAGAATTGTCACCAGTTCACCCTGTCTGTATTATGAACAGTGCATGAAGATAGACATAGTACATAATGCACTCATTCATCAAGAAAGGTGAAGAGAAGGCCTTTGACGATCGACCGGAATGTGCGACTAAATCCCTTTAGACATAGTGTGAGAGAGGAAGAGAGTAAATGAGGTGACCTTAGATGAGACACACTCTATAATATATATATATATATATATATATATATATATATATATATATATATATATATATATATATATATATATGATCCGAATTATATATGTTTAGTTGAATATATAGATATTTTGTAACTTTTATATGTTTATGTGAATATATAATACGGGGAGCTGTCAATAAGTAATGTCTAGTAATTTTAAATTTCATGTTTTTTAAAATAGAAGTGTAAAAAAAAAAACAGATAACATTCACATTGAAATGAAGCCCTAGTTCTGTAATTTAAAAACATATTTCTCAATCTAGTCTCCGTTATTCATTATAGTTGTTGTCCATCCTTTTCCCAAGTTTATGTATCCTCGAACGGCGCGTTTAAAGGTCTCGGCGTCCATAAAGTTTTGCCAGCGAAGATTTTCTTTCAGTGGTCCAAACAGATGGAAGTCTAAAGGCGCTAAACCGGGACTGTAAGTGGGAATGTGGTAACAATTTCCAGCCAAATTCTGCAATCGTATCTTTGATGCGTTTAGCTGTGTGTGGCGTGGACTTTTCGTGCAACAATAGTGCAGTTCTGGATCTTTGTCATCGAAGAAGCTTCTTCAAAGTTTCAGTGTAACGGTCAGTAAGCACCGTGTTTCCCTGTTCCAAGAAGTCGAGAAGAATCACACATTTCTCATCACAAAACACTGAGGTCATAACTTTCTCTATTGATGGTGGCATTTTGTACTTCTTTCTCGTCGGCGAAGATGTGTGATGCCATTCCATTGACTGCCTCATGTATTAAGTTCAAAGAAATTAACCCAAGTCTCATCACCTGTCACAATATTCCGTAAAAAAATTAACTTTCAACTGAAGTTTCATAACGGTGCATGATGGTGATTACTATGGATTTCCTTGCTTCTTTATGTCTGTCTGTCAACATTCTCGTCTACCCACCGTGCATAAACATGTGAATAACCCAGGTCTTTAATGATGGTCTGTGCACCGCCTTTACTAATGGACAACGTGGAACACAGTTCAACAAGTATTACCCGACGGTCACCACGATAAATGTTGTGTGGAGCTAATATGGTTGACGGACGGCCAGTCCGCTTAGCGTCAGCCAGTGAGGGTTGACCTACTTCAGATTCGTCACAACGACGTACCCAATTTTATATTGGAATAATGGGTGTGACATTTGTATATACACAATACGTCTGAAGGCTTACTTACCCTTGACCTCTTTTCTTGTTCTTTCTCAAATGTATTTTTATTTGTCCACACAGTGGTAATGTCACACCTTTGCATATCATGTCTATGCCCATATATATCTATATTCAGATTTACCTACCCATTAGACTGTCAGAATTTCGTTCTAGATTTCCTAAGTGGGTACCAAAACACTGAATTCCTGTGCACTTTTCCTGTGCTTGTAAGTTGAGCACCCATATTCTCTATTTACAATACGTTTCTGTACAGTCGATGTTATGTTTACATTACAAATGTTGTTTTAACTGATTCAGAGCCAAACAAAAAGTAGGTTAGGACCAAATATGGTGCACAATCAAATGAACAAGTATTATAACGTAAAATTCCGTTCACTGATCATTAAAATTGCGGAAGATACCACGAAACAAAGCAAATAACACGATGACCTTAGTATAACGATATATCGTCCTTCTGCCCAAATGGGAGGTCCCATTTATCGATATATTATCTTTTGACACTTAATAAGTTAAATAATCTCTTTTGTGCTGTTCTAGAAACAGGTTTGAAATGTCTGATTTGTGTTCTGTGTTGCTCGCTTTGAGCTAAGGCGTAGTCCACTCTCGTGCTATTAATAGTAGTTGCTACTACTAGTGAGCGCACATGACTGATTTGGGACACCCATTCCGACTTCTGAGGTACTTGTAATTTACATCCCCAATTCAAGGACGAGAAGTAAATATTTAAGATGAAGTAACCGGTGTGTAGCTTAACACACTGCCTTGCCATCAGCGCACCAGAAATTTAAGCGTGAGCGCTTTAATCCCTGTAGCCACGTTGACCCGTAGTGTGTGCTATTGTTTAGCTTATTTATAATCTATTTCTAAATGCTATTTTATTTCTAACATGTTTTATTATTGCTATTCGCCTTCTAGTCGGCACCTTTGGCTCAAGGGGTTAGTGGAACAGAGTTTCAGAACTTTCCGACATAACGAGTCAAGCATTCGAATTCAGCCGAGGACGATTGGGAATTCGATCGCTTTTCTTTGATTTTGAGGGCATGCGACACTGACCATTCAGAAAGCAATGACAGAATTATGAAAGCAAAGTTGTCTAGTATATCACACACAGGCAATGAATGTTGGGGTTTATGGCAATGTCCTGTAAAAGTACGTCATCATCATGTGCCATGCCGAGAAACGTGGACAAATCATGTTTCGCCATCTCACCAGAATCGTGCACCAGCTCTGTGTTGTTGTCTCGACCACGACATATGGTCATAACATCCAGATATTTAATTCTCTGTATTCCCCTTGTTTTTGCCCTTGCAGCTAATTTTATTCACCTCCCCACTGTGACTTCTTTTCGCTGGGCCCGATAACGTTGTAAAGCATGCGCATTTGTCTGTGATTGTTGTTTCTCTGCATGATCCATACACATCAATTTGCGTCACTTGATATTGTCACACATCATGCCTAGTGGTGATCTCTTTTATCAAGATAAGAGCGGGGAAGGCGATACATTATGGAACATGATGGAAGAAGATATGACGAGAAGACACAAGATGAGATGATACATGGCGATGCAAGAGTGTACAATGTAAGAAAAGAGTGGGCAAGACAAGAGTGGCAAAGGCAAGACAAGAGTAAACAAGACAAGAGTAAACAAGGCAAGACACGAGCAGACAAGACAAAAGTGGACAAGACAAGAGTGGGCAAGACAGGAGTAGACAAGACAATAATAGACACAACACGACAAGAGTGGACAAGACAATAGTAGACAAGAGAAGAGTAGATAAGACAATAGTAGACAAGAAAAGGATCCGGTCAAGGATATGCACTACTGACAAGCTCAAACGAGAGCGAAACTCGAGTCTAGTGCTTCCATACTGATGTGGATAGGCCTTAGGTTCATACCAGAATACGATCAGCGTTGCCAGTAGTTGGTTGTACTCAATATTTAAGACAAGAGTAGACAAGACAAAAGTACACAAGACAAAAGTAGACAAGACAGGAGTAGACAAGATTCTACACGAATAAACAAGACAAGACAATAGTAGACAAGAGAAGAGTAGACAAGACAATAGTAGACAAGAAAATGATCCGGTCAAGGATATGCACTACTGACGAGCTCAAACGAGAGCGAAACTCGAGTCTAGTGCTTCCATACTGACGTGGATAGGCCTTAGGTTCATACCAGAATACGATCAGCGTTGCCAGTAGTTGGTTGTGCTCAATATTTAAGACAAGAGTAGACAAGACAAAAGTATTCAAGACAAAAGTAGACAAGACAGGAGTAGACAAGATTCTACACGAATAAACAAGACAAGAGTAGACAAGACAAGACGAGAGCAGACAAGACAAGATAGGACAAGACAAGAGTGGGCAAGACAAGAGTAAACAAGACAATAATAGACAAAATACGATAAGAGTGGACAATACAATAATAGACACGAGAAGAGTAGACAAGACAACAGTAGACAAGAAATTACAAAGCAAGACAATAATATACAAGACAAGAGTAGACAAGACAAGAGTAAACAAAGACAAGACAAGAGTAGGCAAGACTAGAGTAGACAAGGCAAGAGTAAACAAGACAAGAGTAGACAAGACAAGAGTAGACAAGACAAGAGTAGACAAGAAAAGAATAGACAAGACAATAGTAGAAAAGACAAGAGAAGACAAGACAAGCGAAGACAAGACAAGAGTAGACAAGAATATACAAGACAAGTGTAGACAAGAGTAAACCAGAGAAGACAACAATGCACAAGACAATAGTATACAAGACAAGAGTACACAATACAAGAGTAGACAAAACGAGAGTAGACAAGACAAGAGCTAACAAGACAAGAATAGCCATGACAAGAGTAGGCAAGACAAGAATAGACAAGACAAGTGTAGACAAGACAAGAAAAGACAAGGCAAGATTAGACAAGAGCATACAAGACAAAAGTAGACAAGACAAGAATAGACAAGAATAGACAGGACAAGAGTAGACAAGACAAGAGTAGAAAATACAAGTATAGACAAGACAAGAGTAGACAAGTCAAGAGTAGAAAAGGTAAATCAAATCAAATCAAATCAACTTTATTAGGGTCACAAATTGGGCGCGCAGGCCCGTCTTACATTCGGCCTTTCCAATCACTCGTCTTTCATTCATCAAGAGCATTATACATTTACATGGGAAGAAAAATAAACATTGTGAAATGAATGTTGTAAACATAAACAAGGCAAATTACCATGTTATGAGGCCCATCTCCCACGTACTCATACATCACCCCACCCACACACATACCCCACCTACCCACACACACGCACACCAAGGGACACATACATACCCCACCAACCGACCCATTCCCTTCCCGCACATCCCCCACCCACACTACCCTCACCTATTCCCCCAACCAAAACACACTCGCCACCCACAAACATTCCCCCACCAACCCACATATCCCACGCCAACCCACATACACATTCTAACCCACACATCCTCTCCCCGTCCACACCTCAAACCACCCATCCCCCAGCCACATCTCCATTGACCACATATTTCCCACCCACGCACACAATTCCCTCCCCCCCCCCACACACGCACATCTCCCTAACCACCCATACATCCCCAATCCACTCACACACACACCCCGCCACCCACACATACATCCTCCACCCACCCATACATGCCGTAACCCAATCCCCCACTACACAATCCCCCACCCGCACATCACATACATCCCCTACCACGCAATATTCCCAACCCATGCACCGCACACACACATATCCCTCACCAATACATCTCACACCCACATACCACCACACATCCCCACCTACACACCACACACATATCCCCCACCCACATACCACACAATATTCCCACCCACACCCACACAGATACCCTTACCCATCCACCCCACATACCCCCACCCACACACCACAAAAATCCCCCATCCACACACACATACTTCACCCACACAATATCCCTAACCAACACACCACACACCTCTCCCCACCCACACACGCATTCCCTACCCGTCCACCAACACACACTCACTCACGCACACACCCTCCACTACGCACCAACACCCCCACCCACCCACCCCAACAAAACATCTCTCGATCATAATACTCCTACCCACACTTATCCTCCACCCACTCACGCATCCCACCCCGACACATGCACATTCCTCACCCACCTACACATCCCTAAGCCACTCACCCCCCCCCCCCCCCCCAACCACACATTCCCCATCCACACACACATCTCCTACCCACACAAGCCCACATACTTCCCCCAACCACCACACATCCCCTACTCACCCACACATATACCCCACCCATACACACATTCCACGCACCCATCACACACATCCCCCACACCACACACTATCCCCCACCCACACACATATCCTCACCCATACCACCACACCCCCCACCCACACACCATGCACACATCCCCCACCAACACACCGCACACATATCTCAAACCCACACACCATACACTTCTCCCCACCCGCCCTTGCATCCCCAATCCACCCAACACAATCCCCTACCCACACAACCCCGCCACCCACACATACTTCCTCAAACCACCCACACATCTCCACCCACATAAACACACACACCCCACACCCATCCCATACACATATTCTCCACCCATACACACATCCCCCACACCCATTCCCACACCCCTACTTTCACCCCCACACATCCATCTACACATCCCACCAACACCCACAAATATCACTACCCACAAAAACCCACACACCCCAACCCATCCAAACGCATACCCCCACCCACACATCCCCCACCCACACATATCCCCACACTCACACACATCCTCCACACACACTCACACCTCCTCACATCTAGACACATACAAAATGTCTCACGTTAGCATTGAAACTAGTATGAACAAACTGCCACACTTTACTCACACACATGCACTGACAATTGTCATGAGCAGTCTCATAAAAATGTTAATCATGGAGAAAAATGTGTACATAAATAGTATGTGACGTAAACATAGTGATGCTCCCACACACAGAGATACACACAGAAGGCACACACACACACACTGCATACACACACACACACACACATTCACTCTCATGCTCACTCATTCTGTCTCTCATTCACACTCACTGACTCTCTCACTCAAACTACAGTAATGTACATAAGTTTATGTACATAAGTTGTACATACGTTTTTTTGTAAGTAAGTGTAGATAAGAGTAGACAAGACAAAAGTAGACAAGACAAGAGTAGACAAGACAAGAGTAATCAATACAAGAGTAGACAAGACAAGAATATCCAAGACAAGATTAGACAGGACAAGAGTAGACAAGGCAAGTGTAGGCAAGAGTAGACAAGACAATTTATTTATTTATTTATTTGAACTTAATTTTAAAAGGGTTACAAATTGGGCACGTAAGCCCGTCTTACATTCGGCCCTTCCACTCACTCATCTTTCGATCATCAACAGTGCATGATACACTCACGCAGGAAAAAAAAAACATTGTCAAATGAATGTTGTAAGCATAAACAATGCATATTATCATGTTATGTGGCACATCCCCCCACCAACACAGACATCCCGAACTAACCCACACACACATTATTAACCCACTCACACATAAACCACCCATACCGCACCCCCACCAACAACACATCCCCCACCTACCATACATCCCTCCACCCACTCACACATCCCATCACCAACCCAGACATCTCGCACCCACCCACCCACACACCTCCAACCACACACACACACATACACACACACACACACACATGCTCCTCCTACACACATATCCCGCACCAACACACACATCATTCACCCATACCCACAGATCTTCCCATCCACACGCACACATCCCCACACACACATTTTCCCACCCACCCACACATTTAACACCTATCCTCACACCCAACCAACAACACATACTTCCCCACCCACACACACAACCCCCACCCACACACATCTCCCACGCATACACATCCCCCACTCTCCCCTACACACGCCCCAACTCGCCCACCCACACACATATCCTTCACCTACCAACACCTACAGGAGTCTACAAGAGTAGACAAGACAGGAATAGACAAGACAATAGTAGACAAGGCAAGAATAGACAAGACAAGAGTAGACAAGACAAGAGTAGACAAGAATAGACAAGTCGAGGCTAGACAAGACAATAATAGACAAGACAAGAGTAGATATAACAAGATACAAATAAACAAGATAAGGGTACACAAAACAAGACAAGAGTAGACAAGACAAGAGTAGACAAGACAAGAGTTGACAAGATAAGAGTAGACAAGACAAGCGAGACAAGACAAGAGAAGACAAGACAAGAATAAACAAGACAAGAGTAGATATAACAAGATACAAATAAACAAGATAAGGGTACACAAAACAAGACAAGAGTAGACAAGACAAGAGTTGACAAGATTAGACAAGAATAGACAAGTCAAGGGTAGACAAAACAAAAATAGACAAGACAAGAGTAGACAAGACAAGAGTAAACAAGACACGAGTAGACAAGACAATATTAGACAAGACAAGAGTGGACAAGAGTGGACAAGACAATAGAGGACAAGATAAGAGTAAACATGACAAGAGTTTGCAAGACCAGAGTAGACAAGACAAGAGTGGTCAAGTCAAGAAAAGACAAGACAATAATAGACAAGACAAAAGTAGA
Organism: Cepaea hortensis; assembly: GCA_963921405.1. Classification (NCBI taxonomy): domain Eukaryota; kingdom Metazoa; phylum Mollusca; class Gastropoda; order Stylommatophora; family Helicidae; genus Cepaea; species Cepaea hortensis. The sequence goes on along the minus strand of OY992882.1, from coordinate 15,713,932 downwards.
CAAGACAATAATAGACAAGACAAGAGTAGACTAGACAAGAGCAGACAAGACAATAATTGACAAGACAAGAGTAGACAAGACAATAGTAGACAAGACAAGAGTAGCAAGATAAGAGTAGACGAGACAAGAGTAGAAAAGACAAGAGTAGGAAAGACAAGAGTAGAAAAGACAAGAGTAGAAAATACCAGAGCAGACAATAATAGACAAGACAAGACTAGACAAGACAATAATAGACAAGACAAGAGTAGACAAGACAATAGTAGACGAGACAAGACAAGAATAAACAAGACACGAGTAGACAAGACAAGAGTGGACAAGAGTGGACAAGACAAGAGGGGAAAAGACAAGAATGGGCAAGACCAGATTAAACAAGACAAGATTTGTCAAGTCAAGAATAGACAATACAATAATAGACAAGACAAGAGTAGATATGACAAGAGTAGACAAGACAAGAATAAACAAGACAAGAGTAGACAAGACAATAATAGACAAGACAAGAGTAGACACGACAAGAGTAGTCGAGACAAGGGTAGAAAAGTCTTGGGTAGATAAGACAATAGTAGACAAGACAAGAGTAGACACGGCAATAATAGAAAAGACTAGAGTAGGCAAGACAAGAATAAACAAGACAAGAGTAGACAAGACAATAATAGACAAGACAATAATAGACAAGACAAGAGTAGACAATACAATAATAGATAAGACAAGAGTAGACAAGACAAGATTAGACAAGACGAGTAGATGAGACAAGCATAGACGAGACAAGACAAGAATAAACAAGACAAGTGTATATTAGACTATAATAAACAAGACAGACAAGTGGGGCAAGACAAGAATAGACAAGCCAATAATAGTCAAGACAAGAGTAGACAAGACAATAATAGACAGAATAAGAGTAGACAAGTCAAGAGTAGACAAGACAATAATAGACAAGACAAGAGTAGATAAGACACGAGTAGAAAAGACAAGAGTAGACAAGACAAGAGAACACAAGACCAGGGTAGACAAGACAAGAAAAGACACGACAATAATATTCAAGTCAAGAGTAGACAAAACAATAATACACAAGACAAGAGTAGACAAGACAAGAGAAGACAATACAATAATGGACAAGACAAGAATAGACAATACAATAATAGACAAGACAATAGTAGACAAGACAATAATAGACAACACAAGAGTAGACAAGACAATAATAGACAATACAAGAGTAGACAAGCCAATAATAGACTAGACAAGAGTAGACAAGACAATAATAGACAAGAAAAGATTAGACAAGACAAAAGTAGACAAGACAATTACTTTACTTACTGCCATAACTTCCATGGTCAGGCTACTTGTGGTCTCAACAAAACGCCAGAGTCCTCCTTCACAATTCTCCCTCCGGCCTGCGCCGTAAAGCCCATGAGCTTCTCACATGTCAGACGACAGACCCATATGTGTTGATGACAGCATCACTGTCTAACGAATTCTCGAAAATCAAAGCTTGTACTTCCGCCTCCACAGCAGCCGGATTTTCTTGTCCTGAATAATGTAATTCTGTATTTATTTCAATCCCAAAGAAATCATTAGCCGTGATATGTGATCAACATCGTACAATTAGTATAATTAGTCACATCACGAAGATTTTGCGTATAAATATCATGCATAGAGTTAAGAAGAAAATGCAACCTTAAATAGCAGAAGAACAGTGTGGGTTTGTAGAATAAAAGAGTACAGTAAATGTTGTTTATATGCTGAGAACAGTAACTGAACGTTCTATGGAAGTAAACCAAGATCTACATCTTTGCTTTGTTGACTATACAAAGGCTTTCGATAAAGTAAGACATGTCAACATGATAGAGATGCTTTCAGATCTACAAATTGATAGGAAAGATATTAGACTTGTAAAAAAGATATATTGGAAACAACAAGATGCCATAAGGATCCAGATCATTTTTCCCTGTATAGTGGAAATATTTTCGGAAATGTAGAAGATATGAAAGGAATCATCACTGGAGGAAGAAACATAAATAACATTAGATATAAAGATGATACAGCATTTATTGCAGACAATGGGTTCGTTCAAACAGTGAACAATTAGGGTAGACTTAAATTGTACGAAGTCACAGATTATGGTCGTCACTAGGTATAAGGAAGGAAATACCACAATGTAATATACAAGTAAATGGGAATATTCTTCAACAAGTGGGTCGGTACAATTACCTCGGAACAGTCATAACAACTGATGGGAGATACCTTGAAGAGATTAGAACAAGAATCGCCATGACGAAGATAGCCTTTTGCAAGATGAAAAACATACCGACCAATAAAAAGATGTCAATTGCTACGAGAAAAAGAGTGTTGAGGTGCTACATAGAACCTGTACTTTCGTATGGATGTGAAGCGTGAACAATGAGCAGTCAAGCTGAAAAACATCTGATGGGTATAGAAATGTGGTTTCTGAGGAGAATTCAAAGAATGCCATGGACAGACAGAAAAACAAATGACCACGTCCTATAGGAAACAAATGAAATCGTAAACTGATTAAAGAAATTAGGCGTGGAGAGTCATAGCGTGACCACTGTTGTTGCTCCATAATGTGACCACTGTTTTTGCTCGAACCCGTGACCACAGTTGTTGCTCCACAAATATGTATGGGTGAGTAGGGGATTGTGGTGGTTGGGGGAAGTATGTGGGGGAGTGTTGGTGGGAGATGTGTGTGTTTGGATGGGGAATGTGTGAGTGGCTTAGGGATGTGTAAGTGGGTGAGGGAGTTGTATGTGTCGGGGTGGTATGTGTGAGTGGGTGGAGGATGTGTGTGGGGTAGGGGTATTGTGATCGAGAGATGTTTGGTTGGGGGGGGGGTGTGGGTGCGTAGTGGAGGATGTATGCGTGAGTGAGTGTGTGTTGGTGGACGGGTAGGGAATGCGTGTGTGGGTGGGGAGAGGTGTGTGGTGTGTTGGTTGGGGATATTGTGTGGGTGAGGTATGTGTGTGTGGGTGGGGGATTTTTGTGGTGTGTGAGTGGGGGTATGTGGGGTGGATGGGTAAGGGTATCTGTGTGGATGTGGGTGTGGGTGGGAATATTGTGTGGTATCTGGGTGGGGGATATGTGTGTGGTGTGTAAGTGGGGATGTGTTGGTGAGGGATATGTGTGTGTGTGGTGCGTGGGTTGGGAATAGTGCATGGTAGGAGGTGTATGTGATGTGCGGGTGGGGGATTGTGTGGTGGGGGATTAGGTTAAGGCATGTGTGGGTGGGTGGAAGTTGTATGTGTGGGTGGTGGGGTGTGTGTTAGTGGATTGGGGATGTATGGGTGGTTAGAGAGATGTGTGTGTGTGTGTGTGTGTGTGGGGTGGGGGTAGGGACATGTCAGTTGGTGGGGATGTGTGTGTATGGTTTGGGAATGTGTGAGTGGATGTGCGATGTGTGGGTTGGTGGGGGATTGTGTGCATGGGTGGGGAATATGTTGTCGATGGAGATGTGGCTGGGGGATGGGTGGTTTGAGGTGTGGGTGGGGAGAGGATGTGTGGGGTAGTATGTGTATGTGGATGGGCGTAGGATGTGTGGGTTGGTGGGGGAATGTTTGTGGGTGGCGAGTGTGTTTTGGTTGGGGGATCAGGTGAGGGCAGTGTGTGTGGGTGGGGGATGTGCGGGAGGGGGATGGATCGGTTGGTGGGGTATGTATGTGTCCCTTTGTGTGCGTGTGTGTCGGCAGGTGGGGGTGTGTATGTGTCCCTTGGTGCGCGTGTGTGTGGGTAGGTGGGGGTGATGTGTGGGTGGGGTGATGTATGGATAGGTGGGAGATGGGCTTCATAACATGGTAATTAGCCTTGTTTATGTTTACAACATTCATTTCACAATGTTTATTTTATCTTCCTATGTAAATGTATAATGCTCTTGATGAACGAAAGACGAGTGATTGGAAGGGCCGAATGTAAGACGGGCCTGCGCGCCCAATTTGTGACCCTAATAAAGTTGATTTGATTTGATTTTGATTTGACCACAGTTGTTGCTCCACAACGTGACTACAGATGGTTCTCCACAACGTGACTACAGTTCTTTCTCCACAACGTGACTACAGTTGTTTCTCCACAACGTGACTACAGTTTTTTCTCCACAACGTGACAACAGTTGTTGCTCCACAACGTGACTACAGTTGTTGCTCCACAACGTGACTACAGTTGTTGCTCCACAAAGTGACTACAGTCTTTGCTCCACAACGTGACCACAGTTGTTGTTCCACAGCGTGACTACAACTTTTTCTCCACAACGTGACTACAGTAGTTGCTCCACAACGTGACTACAGTTCTTTCTCCACAACGTGACTACAGTTGTTTCTCCACAACGTGACTACAGTTTTTTTCGCAACGTGACAACAGTTGTTGCTCCACAACGTGACTACAGCTTTTTCTCCACAACGTGACTACAGTAGTTGCTCCACAACGTGACTACAGTTCTTTCTCCGCAACGTGACTACAGTTGTTGTTCCACAACGTGACTACAGTTCTTGCTCCACAACGTGGCCACAGTTGTTGCTCCACGGCGTAACTACAGTTGTTGCTCCACAGCGTGACCACTGTTGTTGCTCCACAACGTGACTACAGTTGTTGCTCCACAATGTAACTACAGTTATTGCTCCACAACGTGACTACAGTTCTTGCTCCACAACGTGACCACTGTTGTTGCTCCACAACGTGATTACAGTTGTTGCTACACAAAGTAACTACAGTTGTTGCTCCACAACGTGACAACTGTTGTTGCTCCACAACGTGACTACAGTTGTTGCTCCACAATGTAACTACAGTTGTTGCTCCACAACGTGACTACAGTTCTTGTTCCACAACGTGACCACAGTTGTTGCTCCACAACGTGACTACAGTTCTTGCTCCACAACGTGACCACAGTTGTTGCTTTACAACATAACTACAGTTCTTGCTCCACAGCGAGACAACTGTTGTTGCTCCACAACGTGACTACAGTTGTTGCTCCACAATGTAACGACAGTTATTGCTCCACAATGTGACTACAGTTCTTGCTCCACAACGTGACCACAGTTGTTGCTCCACAACGTGACCACAGTTGGTGTTCCACAACGTGACTACAGTTCTTGCTCCACATCGTGACCACTGTTGTTGCCCCACAGCGTGATTACAGTTGTTGCTCCGCAACGTGACCACTGTTGTTGCTCCACAACGTGACTACAGTTGTTGCTCCACAATGTAACTACAGTTGTTGCTCCACAACGAGACTACAGCTCTTGCTCCACAACGTGACCACAGTTGTTGCTCCACAACGTGACTACAGTTCTTGCTCCACAACGTGACCACTGTTGTTGCGCCACAACGTGACTACAGTTGTTGCTCCACAACGTAACTACAGTTGTTGCTCCACAACGTGACTACAGTTGTTGCTCCACAACGTAAATACAGTTGTTGCTCCACAACGTAACTACAGTTCTTTCTCCACAACGTGACTACAGTTGTTCCTCAACAACGTGACTACAGTTCTTGTTCCACAACATGACCACAGTTCTTGCTCCACAACGTAACTACAGTTATTGCTCCACAACTTAACTACAGTTCTTGCTCCACAACGTGACTACAGTTGTTGCTCCACAACGTGACTACAATTGTTGTTCCACAACGTGACTACAGTTCTTGTTGCACAACGTGACTACAGTTGTTGCTCCACGGCGTGACTACAGTTTTGCTCCACAGCGTGACTACAGTTCTTTCTCCACAACGTGACTACAGTTCTTGCTCCACAACATGACTACAGTTCTTGCTCCACAACGTGACTACAGTTCTTGCTACATAACGTGACTACAGTTGTTGCTCCACATCGTGACTACAGTTGTTGCTCCACAACGTGACTACAGTTGTTGCCCTACAACGTGACCACAGTTGTTGCTCCACAACGTAACTACAGTTCTTTCTCCACAACGTGACTACAGTTCTTGCTCCACAACGTGACTACAGTTATTTCTCCACAACGTAACTACAGTTCTTGCTCCACAACGTGACTACAGCTCTTGCTCCACAACGTGACTACAGTTGTTGCTCCACGACGTGACTACAGTTGTTGCTCCACATCGTGACTACAGTTGTTGCTCCACAAAGTGACTACAGTTCTTGCTCCACAACGTGACTACAGTTGTTGCTCCTCAACGTGATTACAGTTCTTGCTCCACAACGTGACTCCAGTTGTTGCTCCACAACATGGCTACAGTTCTTGCTCCACACCGTACGTGACTACAGTTGTTGCTCAACAACGTGTCTACAGTTGTTGCTCTACAACGTTACTACAGTAGTTGCTCCACAACGTGACTACAGTTCTTGCTCCACAACGTGACCATAGTTCTTGCTCCACAACGTGACTACAATTGTTGCTCCACAGCGTGACTACAGTTTTTGTTCCACAGCGTGACTACAGCTCCTGTTCAATAACGTGACTACAGCTGTTGCTCCACAACGTGACTACAGCTGTTGCTCCACAACGTGACTACGGTTCTTGCTCCACAACGTGACTACAGTTGTTGTCCCACACCGTGACTACAGTTGTTGCTCCACAACATGACGACAATTTTTTCCCCACAACGTGACTACAGTTGTTGCTCCACAACGTGACTACAGTTGTTGTCCCAACAACGTGACCACAGTTGTAGCCCCACAACGTGACTACAGTTGTTGTTCCACAACGTGACTACAGTTGTTGCTCCACAACGTGACTACAGTTGTTGCTCTACAACGTTACTACAGTAGTTGCCCCACAACGTGACTACAGTTGTTGCTCCACAACGTGACAACAATTGTTGCTCCACAACGTGACTACAGTTGTTGCGCCACAACGTGACCATAGGTGTTGTTCCACAACGTGACTACAGTTGTTGCTCCACAACGTGACCACAGTTGTTGCTCCACAACGTGACCACAGTTCTTTCTCCACAACATGACTACAGTTCTTGCTCCACAACGTGACTATAGTTCTTGCTCCACAACGTATCTACAGTTCTTGCTCCACAACGTATCTACAGTTCTTGCTCCACAACGTGACTACAGTTGTTGCTCCACAACGTGATTCAGTTCTTGTTCCACAACGTGACTACAGTTCTTGCTACACAACGTGACTACAGTTGTTGCTCCATATCGTGACTACAGTTGTTGCTCCACAAAGTGATTACAGTTCTTGCTCCACAACGTGACTACAGTTGTTGCTCGTCAACGTGATTACAGTTCTTGCTCCACAACGTGACTCCAGTTGTTGCTCCACAACATGGCTACAGTTCTTGCTCCACACCGTACGTGACTACAGTTGTTGCTCAACAACGTGACTACAGTTGTTTCTCTACAACGTTACTACAGTAGTTGCTCCACAACGTGACTACAGTTCTTGCCCCACAACGTGAGTACAGTTGTTGCTCCACGACGTGACTACAGTTTTGCTCCACAACGTGACTACAGCTCCTGTTCCACAACGTGACTACAGTTGTTGCTCCACAACGTAACTACAGTTCTTTCTCCACAACGTGACTACAGTTCTTGCTCCACAGCGTGACTACAGTTCTTGCTCCACAACATGACTACAGTTCTTGCTCCACAACGTGACTACAGTTCTTGCTACACAACGTGGCTACAGTTGTTGCTCCACATCGTGACTACAGTTGTTCCTCCACAAAGTGACTACAGTTCTTGCTCCACAACGTGACTACAGTTGTTGCTCCTCAACGTGATTACAGTTCTTGCTCCACAACGTGACACCAGTTGTTGCTCCACAACATGGCTACAGTTCTTGCTCCACACCGTACGTGACTACAGTTGTTGCTCCACAACGTGACTACAGTTCTTGCTCCACAACGTGACTACAGTTCTTGCTCCACAACGTGACTACAGTTGTTGCCCCACAACGTGACTACAGTTTTTGCTCCACAACGTGACTACAGCTCCTGTTCAATAACGTGACTACAGCTGTTGCTCCACAACGTGACTACAGTTCCTGCTCCACAACGTGACTACAGTTGTTACCCCACAACGTGACTACAGCTGTGGCTCCACAACGTGACTACAGTTCTTGCTCCACAACATGACTACAGTTGTTGTCCCACAACGTGACTACAGTTCCTGCTCCACAACGTGACTACAGTTCTTGCTCCACAACGTGACTACAGTTCCGGCTCCACAACACGACTACAGTTCTTGCTCCACATAGTGACTACAGTTGTTGCCCCACAACGTGACTACAGTTCCTGCTCCACAACGTGACTACAGCTGTTGCGACACAACGTGACTACAGTTCCTGCTCCACAACGTGACTACATTTCTTGCTCCACAACGTGACTACAGTTCCTGCTCCACAACGTGACTACAGTTCTCGCTCCACAACGTGACCACAGTTTTTGCTCCACAACATGACCAGTTCTTTCTTCACAACGTGACCACAGTTCTTGCTCCATTACGTGATCACTGGTTTTGCTCTACTACGTGACCAGTGTTCTTTTACCACAGTGTGCCCACTGTTCTTGCTTAACAAAGTGCAAATTCGTCAAATAGTACATTTTGAGTATCAATGATATATTGTTGACGTCAACATCATTATCATCATTATGTGCACTGCCACCTGGCGTAGGCGTTCATGTCTCTCCATAGATCTCGGTCTTTAGTGTTCTGGATCAACTCTACTGATGATATTCCACCCAGCATAATTTCTCTTGGTCTGCCTCTGCCTCTTTTCCCATTAATTTGTCCAGTTGTGATGATGATTTCCAATGCCTCTCTCCTGATCACATGACCAAAGAATGCTGTTTATCTCTTTATTATAGCTGGATATAATGTTCTAGTTTCATTCGTCTCTTTCAGATTCACTGGACTAAGAGTTAAGTCTAACTCTTTCAGTTCATTCACAATTATCCAATTAACCAATCTTTTCCCCAGGACATGTTGCCGTGCTTGGAAACAACAGGTGGACGACTTGGCTGGTGCACGACAAGGCAGATGTGGCCTGGGTCCTTGTTATCATGTATACAATGTGGAGAAACAGACACACCATCATTGTCTGATGAGAATGGTGCGTCATGAAGTGACCAGATGTTCTAGCGTTCACTCCTGTACTCCGAGGAACGGTCAGGCCGACACAATCTTAAGGCGCATGTTTGACACATAATTGTCTAGACCAATCAGCATTCACTGAGTGACATGGCCAGAATCGCGCAGGTCGCCTTTACTTATGTAAAAATTAATTTCCATAATTTATTCTGCCCGAGGCATTGTTACATTACCCTCTTCCATTGTCCAATCGTTTCAATTTTATAACACAATGAGACCCAAATAATTAATACTTGAAATTGTGCAATAAACTCAGAAATGTAGACTTCATTACACCTGGCTGTACCCAATCTGGCTGGGTATCTGACTCTCAGCAAAACTTCGAGCCACTTGCCGAGAACCTTACTCCGAGCACGAACTCCATAGCTCCAGCGGTGACTCCCAGGAGGTTCTGCAAAAATATAACTCGTGGTCTGAACAATACAGTCCCGGAAATAAACCCAAGACCTTCATAGCACAAAACTAGACGGTTAACCACATCACCACGGAGACCTTTGAACTTTGGTATTCGTGCGGAAGCCGCCTTTTTATAATCTTATCGCTAGGTAAAGTATGGCTTCCGATTCGTCATGACAATACGTTTGATACCGGCTGGTTCGGAACTTTGTATAACTAGTAATTCCACCGTATGTTAACAGGAAGTTTACCAGAACTTTATATATCTTGTTATTCCACCTTAGCCGGTCTCTCTGGCTAAGGGGTTACACGACTTTCTCCGTTATCCCGTTTATCCACACAGGGTCTCGCAGCGCGCGAGAATCGGAAGCGGTTCTACCCGCGCTGGTGACTTGCGGGATAAATGAGCCGGTCGCCCAGAAAGCAATGGCAAACTAGTGAGCGTAATCTTGCCAAGAAATCAACAATCAGCTGAAAGATGCTGATGTTGACAGCGATGTCCTGTAAAGGATACGCAAAAAATTGTTTTTTAAACATTCCACCTTATGTCAACAGTTTGATTACCAGAACTTGATATAACTTGTAGTTTTACTCTATGTCATCTCCTTAGTATGGAAAGGGTTAAAGTAACAACTATTTGGGAAAACAGAGCTAAGGCAACCACCTCATGGCGCAGAACGAGTTAAAACTACCACTACTAGGTTAATACTATGGCAATCTGTTCTTCGTGTCAAGGTAGGGTTGCCAGACGTACGGTTTTCAGGGACAGTCCCGGGATTTTTAATGAAAAGATTTCTGCAAATATAAAGAGTCCATTTGAAATTTGAAATTACCGCGGTGGAAAACAATTGCTCCACACTCGAACAATACCTGAGACTGTGTGTTTTAGGTATTTCAGCCGAAGTTTTATTCATGTATTCACCTCATTCGCTAAATAACACTGCAGTATGCACCAGATAAGATGCAGCCAAATATGACAGGCAATAAATTGTGCAACTTATTGTTTGTGACTTCTGTGTTTAACAGATTCAGTACCAAAAAAGAAGCTTTCGACCAAACGAAAATTGATGGCGGAAAATGCGAAGTAGGCGTGTATCACAGTTATGACTGAAAAGTTGTTAATATGGTGGCAGACATGTTTCATTATAAATTATATATATATATACAATTAAAGGGGGCTGTATAAGGAAAACACATGTTTTGATATTGTAACTATAATATGATTTATAAACCAATGGCTGTAACGGGAAGTTTTAATAAGACAATTTATCATCGTATGACACTTAATCAGTTAAATCCAGGTTAAATCCACATCATTACATATGGGTGCAGTCACTTGTGAAGCAACCAGGACTGCAAGAGCTGTGAAGAAAAGGCTGGTCAGAAAAATCACCGCAGGAGATCCTCCTCGTGGAACGTCAAGCATTCTTTGCCCACATTGTCAAAGAACATTTCGAGCCAAAATAGGCCTTATCAGCCATCTTAGAACCCACGGCTCCACACCTTCAACCCCACTGGATGAAATGAATGGTCATCATCATTCTTGATAGACAAACAACATAATAACATAAATCCATGAAGGGAATACATTGGTTTGCACGCGCACATAAACAAGCAACCTAGGGGATGACACAGATAAATTTGCAGTAGCTGGTGCATGTTTCATCATTCCAGATGTAGTTGGCACGTTGGTACACGTGTATGCAATCTTGATGTGCATAGGAATAAGTAATAACATTGTTTGTGTGTATGTGAGACGACTGAGAAATGAACATGAAAACTGGGTGTCAACTGACAATATTGATGGGAAAAGAGCAAGGGAAAGGCAGAGAGATGGATGGCTTGGTCACATGGCGTTATCAGGTCACGAAAAAAAACCTGACTGATGATCGTGTGAGATGGCGAACCGTGTTCGCCCACATTTGTAGGCAAGGCACTTGATGATGATGACACGACAGAAACAATTATCCATTAACTATGCACATTCATTATGTGTTGTCGTCACCGGATAATGGAGCTAAAATGGTATAACAGAATCACTAATGATGAGTTCATAGAGTAAACTTTGACAGGATGTGACAAAACGGATTAGATTCCGTCTGTCCTCTGCATTATTTCCCGTTGGTCGGAATAAGACGGGTTGGTCTCCCTTGAGATTGGGACCATAACTAGGGGAATCCCCGGTTATAATAGTCCATGACGTCATAGTTGAGTGTGTTCGAGAAAGTTCTCGACTCTTCGTGAAGGGAATAGGCCAAAGTGAGTACGTGATGGTCGCTCACACGTTTGACCCACAAGTGCTTCGGGGAACACGTGATTCTGAATATCTCCGTGACCCATGGGATTCTCAGAGACCCGAGATGTCCTTGTGACGGCGCACTTAGCTATTCGACCTCAGTCGTCAGTTGCACATCGTCAAAAGACGGCCGCAGTTACTTACTCCTAGAGTTTGATGTCTGTTGTCGCTGCCAGAGCGAGACATCTGCAGTGAAGTGATGTGATCCCGATATTCAAGGTAAAGCAGTAATAAGTTATTAAATAACCGTCATCCTTAGATAGAACGCCGGCACCCGCAATACTTTACCGCCGACCGTAAAATAACTGCCACCGCGCCGCTTAGAATTGTTCGCCTCCCTGTCTGCATTTATAATTAGCAGTTTATCGATCGGCTAGCAAAGATGTAGGTCAGATGTATTTGGTAGCTACAGGTGTTGTGTGAGGCCTGTGCAATTTGTTCCATCTCATTAGATGTGTAAATCTGATGTTAGTGGAGCTGTTAGAATTTAATGATGGTAGATTACAAGTATATGCATTGTTAGTAAATTGTACGATGAGGTTATCACTGCTATGTGTAAGTAGATTTGGGAAATTTACCAATGTTGATGCAAGTGTGTTAATTATCTGGTTGAGTGAATACATTCTTAGAATAGTGAGGCATGTTGACCCTAGTTACAGTGTGTAAGGCTTAAGGCAGTCATAGTGATAAGCTATTAGCTTTAGCTAGCCAGCAATGAGTGGTTTGCTTAGCTAGTTAGTGCTATAATGTATGCCTTATGTAAGTGGTGTGTATTCATTCCTGGACTCAATGCGATTGTATTTCCATTGGGATATGAAGGTAAGTATTTGCTGTGTTAGGCAACTAGTGCTATTCCACCTCTAGGTAGAAATGTTTATATTTACAGGATAGAGGTAGATAGGAATTATTTGTGGATTTCTGATGTCACTGCTGGTGTATATGCCCGCCCGCCGGAGCGGCTAGGCGTGCCCACTCGTGCGTATGTCTGCCCGACCGACTGGTTATTTGGCCTGTCCGACCGACTGGTTATTAGGCCTGTTCGACCGACCGTTATTGCGTGTACGACCAAAGTGATTGTGCGTGACTGAGTGTTGAATTTGAATACTTGACCGAGAGCAAGGCGCCGCTCTGTACTCAAGGCCGTTGCGCTAATGTAGAGCCGAGCTTCGAACAGAAACTTGTCTGTCTCTACTTTTCTTCTCTTCGATAAACCTGACTCTGTTAGTGGGTTAACTTATTCACTGAAGTGAATAAGTAGTAGTGACCTCGGTGCCATTTGGGCAGGATTTGAGGGACTGGAGATTGAGGGGATGAGGGGCTGGATGCCACTCTAAAATGGATCATGTGGCCTAACTCGCCACGGAACAAAGGTGCTCTTTGCCCTCAGCAGCTGGGGGAAAGTGTGCTAGACCGGCACAGACTTGACCGACATGGATGAAGGTCAAATTAGAAAAGGTCAAACCATGTTCTGGGACGGAGATCCCAGAGCAGAAGATGTGGCTATGTTATGAGTTTGTTAGTTAAGTTTAACAATTCATGATTTATTATTTGTTGATACTATGTTAATGAATTATGAGGTATATAATTTATTAATGTTATATAGTTATTAATGAGTTATGTTTAATTAATGGATCAATGGGTTAAGTGATTGATCAATCGTTGAGTTTTGTATGTAAGGCGGTATATGTCCGGCTGGGCACCTCCTAGATAATGTAACCGCTACACTAAAAGATAAGTAGATGTATTTTATGGTTGTGGTTGGTGAAGAAACAGGAGTGGGCTAACACCAGGTAGCGGAAACTTTGACAGAGTCAAACAGTGTATTCTGGTGCTATCGGGCTATCTGTGGTCCAGACGAGTTACTTGAATATACACTTGTGTACTATTGCTTTTTCTTGCACTCTCATGCCTGTACATTGTAGTGAAGAGTTGATCTGTGATGGTGATGACCAAATGTATAACATATATGTGATATGTATATTCCTCTGAGGCATGAGTCATTGTTGAGATGCAGTGTAGTCCTTGTTGTAGTTGAGTACTCACACCACCCTCCATGTTTCAGGATCTGTTATAGAGATATATACGATGGCGATTCATGAGTTGGACCATGAACTCAACGGGACGTGCTCGTTCCATTGCCAATCAAGATGATGTTTGAGGCATTACTGGGAGCGGTCATCTGAATCTGCCAAAGTCAACACTTGAAAGAACTGAGTTGAGAATAGCCCGGTAGGTCTAGGCTAAGACCGCCGCAAAGAGTCCGACGAAGATAAAGTCAACCGATCCATGTAGGGTCCAGACTGAAGAGTCTATTGATTCCCGCCAGTAAGGTACTGGTACAGTTCTAACTCAGTGAGGACGTTGGTACTTTCAAGGGAATGAATTTCAGTTGTGTTGAGAAGAGTGATCTCTGTTTGCCAGTCATGACAATGGCCAGTTTATTATGTTTCCGGCCCGGCTGGGTCGTCATGCGACACATTGTATAATTTCATTTAAACTACAGTGTGAATCTACAGTTGTGATCCTTATTGAAGCCTTAACTTGGTCATGTGACCGACAGCAGTGATTTAATATTCCAGTGAACACCGGAGTGACATTCTTGTTTGGGTAGGGATCTACCCAATTCCTACATGTTGGTGGACAGACTTTGTGAACTGTGAAGGTAGTTGATACCTATAGAACTTTGTGGTATAGAGACATATGAAGATGTTGTGTTTTTACATTCACCTGTTGAATCATGCAATGGTGACATTGTAGTTATATGGAGCCAGGGCTCCGGTTATAGGTTGCAGATAAGAGTTTCACATTAACTTGAGAGACCGAAGAGCAACCAGGCTCTTATATACTAGTGTATGGTGCTACAGTACTTTTCTTCAGTTGGGGACATCTAGGATTCTAGGGTCGGCCCCGACGTCATCAGCGGAGTGGAACTTGTGAGTTATTACGTCATCGAGGGATGACCCTCGACCTTTGGTGAAATGTCTGTCAGGCATGAGTCCTATTCCTGACCAGTCCGAGATCTTGCTCACAGTGGGAGGAGAGAACTTTGGAAAGGTCTATGCCTTGGAGTTCCTTTACACTGGAGGTTCCTCGGGTGAGTCGTTAACCACTGCCACGGAGTAACTACACTATTCTTCTATATCTTTATTGTTCTCCATTGACAAGTTTGGCTTCAATTGTCTAGTATCCTTCTCAAATACAAGAACTGGAACATTGTAACGAACCGTTTAACTGTAATACATATAACACTGACAGAATGTCTTAATCTTTAGCCGAGGATTTATTTCTGGCAGCATCTCGTGAAACAGATGAACTGCAGGCATACTTATACCATCACACAGTCCGTCATCCCTACTCACACTACCGTACCAAGACTACAATTAATACAGACATGTCGCTTGTCATCTTGCAATTACCAACAGTGTTAACAATTCGTAAAAACATTCCTATCTATTATTAAATCTCATAAAACCTTCAGACTTGATTACTCACGTCTGTCTATACTCAGTGCTGAATTATATTCATATTATAATCCTTCTCTTCTCCTTCTTTCCTTCTTCCTCTCCTGGATTATATGCATTCTCTTCCTTCGCTTCACTAGATCTTGTCCTCATCATAACAGTCTTCTTTTCATCATCCTGATCCCCGTCTGTTTCTTTGTGACGCTTTTTATCACCAGGTCAGCTTTTGTGCGTTCAATGTGTACTATCCTTTTCTACTTCCCGATTACTGTATTATCAGTCCTGCGACACATGGCACATATGCCCCCCTGTCAATTTAAACTGTCGTAGACATTTTACCTATAAACTCAGTCTTCCAGTCTGTGACATGAGTCGCAGTAGTCGAACATAACTGTCATATTGGTCTATGGTCGCACATCTCCGTCTACATTGTCTACTAAAGGTCGCACATATCCGTCTACATTGTTCACTAAAGGTCGCACATAACTGTCCGTGTCTCTGCAATAAAGCGTATCCCTTATCGTTATAACATATTCTATTGTGAATAGTTGAACTGTTATGAACATCATCACCAAAAAAAAATTTTGTTTATAAATCGGACACATCTCACATCTATCCCCGTAGACAATGTGTGGCTCCCAAACTCCTTTTTATCTCAATGAATTGAAGTCCAGCATCACAAAGTCCCAATGTCTCCCCGGACATCCTTAGTGGCTCCTTAAATGTGTGTGTTCATTACATCCAGCCTCCACTGACATCATTGTTAAGTGAATCGCGCTTGCCTTCCCTGTGCATAATCATAGTCGACCTTCTCATACTCCACTGTGTGTATGACCTGACTACAGTTGACATAACTTCTGTGCTTTGACTTCGACTGTTTCATATGTGCATATTTTTGTCGGTACTTTCTAATGTTGTTACTGTATATTCTTCGCTGATCTTTGTGGCTCATGAGTATGGCTGCCTAATATTTACCTGCAATATTTAATCCTACTCTATCACATAATAATAGCAATATTAAATTAATTACCTAGATAGCTAATATTCCTTTCATTCCCATTCATCCTGTTCATGAGAATAAATGCATCTTACAGTTATGCATAATAACCCATGCAATAATACAATTGAAATAAAATCACCGAATAATCAAAATTAATCTAATTTCTTCATAAATTAAATCAGTAGTAACCTTTGCATCATGTGCCCTACCTATTTTGTTTACTAAACCTGTGGAATTTGTGTGAAAGTGTGCATAATATATATATATATGTATTGTCATGACAAAATAATAATAATACATCATGTAATACTGAAAAATGCATTAAACGAAATAATGACAAATCTTGTTCTTTTCTATTGTTTGTCTTTTCAATTGTTTTGTCATGTCTTTTCTTTTCTTTTTTTCTTTTTTTTTTTTTTTTTTTTTCAATCATTTTTTTATTCTTTTCATTCATGACTTTATTTTTTCCATTGTCCTGAATTTATTTTTTTTTCAGGAATTCATCTTTTTTTCGTTTTTTTTTCTGAATTTATTATTTTTTTCCCAGGATTTCATCTTTTTTTTTTCAATTTTCATGAATTTCATTTTCAACAGCAATAAAATATTGTGGATGATGTGTACAAGCTGATCGACCATGTGAATTGTTTTATTGTATGTATATATTATTGACGTACAGTGGTGTATGTGGTTGATTGATATGTTATATGTGTTTGACGTATTACGTGATTGTAACGAATTGTACTTTCTAAATCATACATGTAACTAGCTGTATATGTATTGTGTCGTTTAATTAGAATATAAGTGAAATTTATACACAGAAGAATTTCGACAGATTTATAAAGATAGAATTCAGTGTTCAAAACTACAATACTCATCTGTCGCTGTGTGTACTGCATGTGAATCTAATGTATGTATCTGTCTTGAATTGTTTTAATCTATTTGATCTATGTTTCTTTAAAGTGTAGAACTGGGCAGTGATTCTCATCTTCCTGTGTGATATATGTTGTTACTGATTTATAATCATCTATTTGACGTGTTCTTTCCTTCCGTTCTTCATCGGACAAACCTAGATATTTCCAATACCCATTCCAATTCCTTATTTTCATATCCCGTATTCTTTTGTCAATTTGAGTTTCGGGAACACTTTGTTGTTTCCATTCTATTAGTAAAGTGTTTGTGTTGGTATAATGGGTTTGTGACATCTTTGGCGGAGTTTCTTCATGCCAGTTTGATTTTGTATAATCTGCCATATCTGTTTGTCGTGGTTTGGCTGTCTTTTTCAACCGACGTTGTTGCATGTTGTTCTTTCTGTATGACATCTCGTCGTCTGAGCTCGACTCATATCTTATAGCTGCACATCCGTGTATATGATCTACCTTACTATTATCTAAATATGGTGTCAAGAATTGTTTAATCATTGCTGTGCTGTCACCAAATGAAGGACTAATACGTCTAAAATTTTCAATACCAAATTCAATTTTCTTACGTTCTGCTTGAGTTAAATTCGATCTTATTGGTAATGAATCCCAAGTAATTTCTGACTGTGTTAACTCTTGTATATTGTTATGGGATGTCTTTTGTGTACTGTCTTTACTACTATATGTCAATTCCGTGTCCAATGCTTGACTGGTTTGCTTTTGGTTTCCCGTGTAGTTTTCTTTTATTTCATACATGTTGGGTTCTATTTCTGAATCATCACTTGCGATAGGTATCTTTTTGTCTTCCGTCGGGAAAATTAGTTCTGTGTAGTTTCCTTCATGTATTTTCATATTATCCTTTTCCCATTGTTCAACCTCTTGGGCGGTACACTCTTTTACTCCAGGAATGTTTCCCACAATTAATTCCGTCGTTGGTTGTGGTAGTACTGCCGCTGTTACACGTCCTTGATAGTATGGGCAATTGCTGTCTGTCCATGCCACGTCAAATTGTTCTAGCGATCCACCAAATGTTCTACATATCACTTTCTCATTGGTGTAATCCTCCTCTTTGACTAGTTTTCTGTCCAGTCCAATAATCGAGGTCCCGTGTCCCTCACCATTCTGACTGCTAATCCATTGACAATTGCACGTTCAACATTGAGTCTTCCACCGTTTATATAAGCGGAGTTTGCTTCTTGTACATATGCTCTGTTTGGATTGTTCTCCGGTCGTGCATACTTGCCAGACGCGCTCTCGTATTGCTGTTCCTCGTCGTCGCTACTTGAAATCACATAGGCTAAACATGTATTTTTAGTCATCTGTCGCAATCTACATGACTTGACCCCGTGACCAAAACTATTGCACGCGAAACATTTTAAGTTGTTTTTGTAGTCTGCATATTTATGGTTACGTTTCGTAGCTAGCTCTTTTATATACGATTCATAATCCGGGTTGGAATCACACATATCTGATGTTCCGTGCATGCGTCGACAAAACTTACACTGGACTGTCAAACCCTTTTTTGCATTAGACCATTGTTTGTTCTGTCTGTATTTGTCCTGACGTTGAAATTTGTTAAGCGAATTGTCATATCTGTGACTAGAAACTCTGGCGGATGCTCCAATGACAAGTTCTTGTTGAGTACTCTCTGCAAAAACGTCTTTATGGGCGTTGAAAAATGACTCCCCCCTGGCTTCCAGTTCTGCTACCGAATCACACTTCTGTTCTATAAAGAATGTTGACATTGTTTGTGGTACTGCGGAGATAAGTTTATCCCTGAGCATCAGGTCTCTAATTTTGTCAAAATCCCTACCTACCTCAGCCGATTTCAGCCACCTGTCAAACAGTAATGTCGTTTCAGACACGAAATCTAAACAAGTTTGATTTGATTTAGGTCCAAGTGTCTTGTATGCTGTACGCAAACCTGCAGTGTCCAATGAGAAATGTGCTAATAATCGTTGTTTCATGTATTGGTAATCTGTGCGTCGTTGTTCAGGTATGAGCTCGAATACCTTTAAAGGCTCCCCAGATAAGTGCCTATGAAGTAATACTCCCCACTGGTCAGACGGTACCTCGTAATGAGTCAAGAGGACTTCACAATTAGTCAGCCATGCAGAAACCGAATCTCCTTGGGAAAAATTTCTAATAATCCCTTGATATCTTTTGGCAGGATCCAGCGCTTTGCATGCCAACTTATTCTTGGATATTTCTGCCTCTTTCTCCATCTCCAACATCTTTACCTTAATATTTCCCTCAACCTCTTTGTCTTTTAATATTTGTTCGGCCGCTAACTTGTCCCGCTCAAACTCAAGTGTTTTCTCCTGGAAAGCTAATTTTTGTTTTTCCAGTTCTATTTCTCTCTCCATCTTTTGTTTCTGTAATTCCATTTCTTTCTCTATTTTCTGTTTTTCCAATTCAATTTCTCTCTCCCTCTGATTTTCTAGAGTCAACATCCTTTCTTTTTCCAATTCTCTGGCTTCTCTAGCTTCCTTAGCTGCTGCTTCTTGTGCAATTCTGGCTTCTTTAGCTGCTGCTTCTTGTGCTTCTCTGGCCTCCCTAGCTGCTGCTCTCTCATCCCTCTTCTGTATTTGAAAATCGGACAACTTGGCCTCAGCCCAAGCTATTAGTTCGGGTCCAGTTAAGCCGCACTTTTCCCCTAAGGCAATGAACTCCCCTAACGTGGACATACTTAATGTACACTAAATTAAATCGTTGTGTACTAACTTACAACAATATCATTATCAATATATATAAAATAATATAATAAATATGCGTGGTACAGATCAAATTACACCGACAATCTAAAAAGATTAGCACCTTATGTATCTGCTCTCCTCCTTGTTCGCAGTGATCTGCAGATGTCAGTACTTTCTCTTTCAGCTACTGTCCTCTGTCACCATGATGTCGTTCTTCAGACAGGATGATACGCCTCTTCGGGTCTTGGCTGTTTTCTGCCTCACTCGTCTGCGATACAGGAAACCACCGCTCACTGCTGCAACCTGCTTACTGCGATAAATAATGTCTGACACCCTATAAATAGTGTTCGTTACAGCGTTACTTTATCAATGGTCGCCGTAAATTGACGTTGTGTATTGGCGACTGTAGGTTACATCCACGTATTAATGCCTACCTATCAAATGTCTCGTGTCCTCAGAATTAAAAATGACCGCTGTGTGTGTGTCTGTCACGAACATGGTGTACAGATTAAAATGTTGTATAATTATTCATCCAAAACAATGTAGTCTTATGAGGTCAGTAAAACATGTTTCCAAAGAGGGGAACTTTCTCCTTCCGAGTGATGACATATCATATTTCTTGTAACTCTGAGTATGCTTTCCTTTGGAATATTTTCCTACACAGTCACAGGCTTCACTATTTATCTTCCGGGCTTAGTCTCTGCCTGAACGGGCATTCATCTTATCCTCTAGGTCTAGTATCTACCGGAACGTGCTACCATTGTTGCCACGGAGTAACTACACTATTCTTCTATATCTTTATTGTTCTCTATTGGCAAGTTTGGCTTCAATTGTCTAGTATCCTTCTCAAATACAAGAACTGGAACTTTGTAACGAACCGTTTAACTGTAATACATATAACACTGACAGAATGTCTTAATCTTTAGCCGAGAATTTATTTCTGGCAGCATCTCGTGAAACAGATGACCTGCAGGCATACTTATACCATCACACAGTCCGTCATCCCTACTCAAACTACCGTACCAAGACTACAATTAATACAGACATGTCGCTTGTCATCTTGCAATCACCAACAGTGTTAACAATTCGCAACAACATTCCTATCTATTATTAAATCTCATAAAACCTTCCGACTTGATTACTGTCGCATAAATAAACTTGAGATTCGATAAATGACAAACAAGACCCAACATACGTCTGAAAAAACAACCGACTGTTTGATGTACAGACTGAGAAAAATACATCGTTAAAACTGTTTACACAGGATCGGCATTTCTAACGGGGAAGCCAAACACGTCGCGTCAGAATGTCTACCCCTGGTTGGCGATTTTGTTATGATGTGGGTTGCTCGAGACGAACAACGGCGTCATTTGTCTGCGAGGCGGGAGACGGCATTTGAAGTGCAAGACGGAGAGTCTGGAAGACAGGCGGGGTGGATTCTCTGATGTGGGGAATTCTCTGGTTCACAGACAGACTGGAATTTCCCCCAAATGAAAGCAAATTTGACCGCGGGTTGACTCCAGTTAGTCTAGAACAGGAGGAGGAACCAGACTCTGGACTGGTAAGCGTCTGGACTTTTTGGTGACGTCATCACAGCCCAATATAAAAAGCGTTGCAGTAAACAAGAGGAGTGAGTTGACCAGATTTCTGAAGTTAGGAAGAGCGATGTAGTTTTCCGAGTTGTGGTTTATAAAAGAAATTAGAGTGTCAAATTGTTGATAGTTATCGGCGGACATAGATCCAGTCTGTGATCGCCTAGTTTCGATTAGCAACGGAAATATGCATATGGTAGGCTATTAATCATATCTAACTTAGAGTATGATTAGGAATAGAGTACAGTATCATAGTGCGGTAATATAATGTATCATAGTGCGGTGATATAATGTATTATAGGTGTGATGATATAAAGTTTTATGATTAGTGATAGAATGTTCTATAAGTGCGGTGCTAGAAAGTATCATCTGAGCGTCGGCACTAGTATTCTATTGTGTGGCTTCAACTAGCTTGTGTAATATATCATTTTACACAGGGAGTTGAGGACAATGTAGTGGAATAATAATTAGAGAGATTAAGGATGGTTGAGAGGAATGAGAGGAATGTGAAATGGTAGGATCTTCCAGCAGGGCATCTGCTGGGTTTCTACCCGTTCCTTTATTCTTTCCTGGTGTTGCCATGTCTCAGATCATATGATGAGTTATTTGGCTCTATGACAGAGATCGGATCTCTGTTATAGATCTGAGTGCTGCTATTGGCCTACACTCACCTAATTCCGGCAAGGACTGAGTTGCCCTCACCATGGTATTCTCTATTCTACAGGTTCCATTTACAGGTCCACGTATGTGTGCTATGATTTTGACCAGTGAAGCTAACACATTTTAGAAGATGATGGCTAAGAATTTGAAGACAGAAGTTGCTGAGAGGCCGCTACATTGGGCTTATACCCAAGTTGGTTTGCGGGAACCTGACTTCTGCTGAGCAGGATATGCTGATGATACCTATGTTTTAGCAAGTGATAGGTGTATCACTGAACAGTCAGAACATTATATATAATATATATATTCACAACACTGATACCAGAAACAGTCATATAAATATTATACTGATACCGGGAACTTCAGATTGTGTTGTTAATATGGGGAATTTTTAAAACCAGTGACACTAGACCAAGTAAAATTTCCCCAGTAACAGTGACAATAGTGTTGGAATTTTCTAATTAACATTCGGTTAAATAACAGAGGAAATTCATAGTGTAAAACAGATTGAAGACTCTCATTAGACAGTGTTTGTCATGGGTGTCCAAGCATCCTAGTGGTTCAAGAAACAACGGAGGAAGTCTTCACGTGACCGGAGGAGCAACACCTTGGTGAGGTTGCTTGTCTGGACTGAATGGTGCTAGTGTGTTCTCAGCACAGTGATGTGAATGACTATACTCCTGAACACTGATCTGAGTCTACAAACACTTTAGAATATACGTCACACATTCTACACCTTATACACACACACACTTCTCATACATATACTCTTTGCTTTAATAAATTTCTTGTGTTTATTTGTTGAAGCTAGAGTTGTCACGTATGTTATGTTGGGGAAGAATGAGAGGGGGGCATGATCCAGGAGTGAGTAAGAGTGAGAAGAAGGTGTCTTCAGATTGAGGGAGTGTTGTGGACGGAGTCTACTGGATATCTCCAGGATAGAGATATTGAATTAAAACAAATGTGGGTGTTGATTCCCCTCACTCCAGGGACGACACTAAAGTGGTAAAGAAGAGCAAATAACTACTACGCCATTCATTCTTTACACACTCGACATTTATTGGGGGCTCGTAAACGGGATCTTTGGACAGCGGGATCTTTCGTCCAAGGGATCTGTAGACAACGGGATATTTCATAAGTAGGGTCTTTTAACACGGGATCTTTTGACACGGGATCTTTAGTTAGAGGATGGAGATATCCTATTAGTGAGAATCCAGCTAGAGTGAATGTGGATAGGGGTTAGGACCTATCTTACCTGTTCACACTTCACACGTCTTCATAGGTCTGTGGTCCTGATTCTACTCTTGTCACTGAGTGATTGTGTTGTGTTGTGTGGTGTATTATAAAATATATAGATTAATTGGATTTGGTCATTATCCATATATTTGTTTAGAGATAATCTATACTCTATCTGCTGAGTTACCTCTCTGAAAAATGGCCACTCCTAAACTAACTACGGCAGAACTAAGGGCAAAAGGGGACGAAATGGGATTGTCGGGTTCTGCACTAACAGATTACGTACAGGAGGTGGAGAGGGAGTATCGTCAAGCAGAAAGGGAGGATCGAAAGGCTGAGTTGGAATTGAGAAGGATGGAGTTAGAACAAGCTGCTAGGCAATTTGAAGCTGAGCAAGCAGCTAAGAAATTGGAAGCAGAACAAGCTGCTAGGCAATTTGAAGCTGAGCAAGCCGCTAAGAAATTTGAAGCTGAGCAAGCAGCTAAGAAATTTGAAGCGGCACAGGCTGCTAAGAGATTGGAAGCGGAACAGGAAGCTCAGAAAAGGGAGCACGAGTACCAGATGCAGGAACTCGAGCTCAAGAGGCAATCTAGTGGGGAAACTGAGGGAGCAGTGGGAGGTTCCTCTCTCCCTGGCTCAACACCAGTAGGTGGACATAGCTACCATGCTATGAAGTTCCCTCTAGCGATCTACGAGGAGGACAAAGAGAAGATTGACCAGTACTTTCAACGCTTTGAGGCTATGTCGGTTGCTATGGGTCTGGAGCGTGACAAATGAAATCTCAATCCAGGGATTGCGCGGGACCGGTTACGAGGTTTATTCTCGCCTGCCACCAGGACATGAGAACAATTATGACGAGTTGAAGACGGCTCTGCTGAAACGATTCGAAGTTACGTCACATACCTACCGGAAAAAATTTCGAGGAGCGAAAAGAGAAACGGAGGAGTTGTTCGCCGCCTATAGTCTGCGTCTGAAAGCCTATCTCCATAAGTGGATGGATTTGGCTTGGTTCGCGCATGACTATGAGAGTCTGGAAGAGCTCATAGTAGTCGACCAGATGCGGAAGCAAATGTCGAAACCTCTCAGGACATTCTTGGGAGAACAAGGGGCGGAACGAATCGAAATGGTGACGAAATTGGCAGAACGGTTCGTCGAGGTCCATGGGGAGACAGCAGAAAACCTTTCTACTAACAACAAAGGTCAGGAAAAACATAACCCGAAGAAAGCCAAGAGCACGGGAACTAAGAAGGTGGAACCTTATGTCAAAACTTCAGAGGAGAGTTTGGAGAAGACGAAGTGGGAAAGCAAGACCACTTCGAGCTCTACACAAATACGACAATGGTCGGAAAAGTGGTGTTCGATTTGTAAGTCACCTTCTCACAATACGAAGGATTGCAAATCGAAGGCTAAGAACCCTCACTTTGCGGCATGTCAAGTGGCTTCAAAGCAGGCGGACACTGACAATGCCAAGGTCTACAAGGAAGCTCACCAGCAGGAGAGCTCACTAAAGTCCGGCACAAGAAAATCTAGGACAGGGAAATGGTGCAAACACTGCAAGTCGAATACGCACAATGCTATTGACTGCAGGGGAAAGTCAGGAGACACTCAATTCGTCGTGTGTCCCGGGAAACCTAAGGTGGAGCCCACTAAACAGGTCGAGGCCGAGAGAGAGACTCCAGACCAGGAAAAACCACCTGTAGTGGAATTGGTAGAGGTTAACGGTCGTTAAGTGGAGTGTTTATACGACACAGGACTGGACGGGGAGGCCGTGATTTCTGCGGATCTGGTACACCCAGAACAATTCACAGGTGAAACCATGGAGATACAGCCTGCACAGAAGAGTGCTGTAGCCATGAAATTGCCCATTGCCAGAGTGGAGATTCGGTCAAGATATGTCACCGATACCATCAAGGCCGCTGTGTTGACCGATCCCATTTTTCCCGTAATCCTTGGTTGCCGGTATGTCTTTCTGGGAATGCCCAGGGAGCCAATCCATATGGGAGCAATTCAGACTCGCTCTCAGACGAGAACGGATGAGGCAGAAGCAAATGTGACTAACCCAATGCCAGGGGAGTTGCGAACTGCCCAGAGTGAGGATGCTACTCTACGTCCTTGCTACAAAAAGCTGCAGAAAAGTGCTGATCCACCCAAACGGGTGCAGTACTATATGAAGAATAGGATACTCTACAGGAGAGCCGGAAGGGGAGAAAACCTACATGGTCAGTTGGTGGTCCCGAAGGCCCACCGCTCCCAGATTCTTCATATGGAGCATACCATCTCATTCAGTGGGCATATGGGTATTGCCGCCACGATGCAGCGAATTTCCTGCCATTACCATTGGCCGGGAATGACAGGTGATGTGCGTCGGTATGTGAAGTCATGCCCTGAGTGCCAGAGGGTGGCACCGAAACACTGGACAGCGCCGGTGGTCTTGGGTGAAATGCCCATCATGAGCTCTCCTTTCGAGAGGGTAGCCATCGATATTGTGGGTCCACTTCCTAGGACTAGGAAGAGTATCATGTACATACCCACCATGGTGGATTGCTGTACAATGTGGGGTGAAGCCATACCGTTGACCACGATTGACTCGAAACGAGTGGCGGACGCACTGATGGAGGCCTTTACCAGATTGGGCTTTCCGGATCAAATACTGACGGACAATGGGTCCCAGTTTTGTGGAAAACTTATGTAGGAGGTATTTAGGGTGTTCCACTCTAACCATATCCATACCAGCCCTTACCACCCTCAAGCCAATGGACAAGTAGAGCGTTTCAACGGCACGTTGATGACAATGCTCAGGAAACTGGCGCAGGAAAAACCTGATAGATGGGATGAATATATCCCAGCAGCACTTTTTGTCTATCGGGAAGTTCCTCATGGCTCAACAGGACTACCACCCGCTACGTCGCTGTTTGGTCGTCCAATCAAGGGACCGTTGGATGCCATGTTGAGGAGTTGGACTGAAGAGGGGACGTCAGAAGAAGTGATCTCTTCTTACAAATATGTTGGGGAACTGAAAGAAAAACTTCACAAGGGATGGACTCTGGCAAATCAAAACTTGAAAAATGCCAGAAAAAGACATGCGGCGTACTACAACCGTAGGTTTAAAGACAGATCTCTAGAGGTGGGAGACAAAGTCTTGTTGCTACTCCCAACGGGAAATAACAAACTGGAGATTGGTTATCAAAGACCATTTCCCGTGGAAAGGGTGATATCCAGGACCAACTATCAGATCCGGATCCGGGAAAGTCGAAGATTTTCCATATCAATCTCTTGCGGAAATACGAAGAGAGACCCGGAGAAAAAGCAGCTCACCTCATGGCAATGGCAGTTGCAGTGGAGACAGAAGTGGGAACCAACGAGGGCAGGGAATATCCCCTGGTACACCAGGAAACCTACAAGGATGTGCAGGTGAACCCTAATATGACTTCCCAGGAGAGGGAAAAGATAACCCAGGTTCTCGAGTCTCATAAGGAGATACTGACTGATAAACCAGGACGAACGAGGTTGGTGGAGTTCGAGATGACTTTGACCACCCAAGAGCCTGTTCGCCAAAAGGTTTACCCAGTGCCATTCTCTAAAGAAAAGGCCCTGGAGGAGGAAATACAGAAACTATTGGAGGATGACGTGATTGCACCATCCACATCCCCATACAATGCGGGGGTGGTTCTGTTACGAAAACCAAGTGGAGAACACCGGTTGTGTATAGACTACCGACTGCTGAACAGTCATACACAATTTCAGGTGGAACCTTTGCCGAATCCAACTCAGTTATTCGCGAGGCTCCATAAGGCAAGGTATTTCTCAAAGGTGGATCTGAGTCGCGGGTATTATCAGATTCCAGTCAAACCAGAGATTCAACCACTGCTGGCTTTCAGTACCCCCAGTGGACATTACGAATTCCAGGACATGCCCTTTGGACTCAGTAATGCACCTAGTGTGTTTACTCGCATGATGAGGACTTTACTTGATCCTTTACAGGATCCGTCCATCATCTCATTCATGGATGATATTCTGATTTCCAGTGACAGCTTGGATGACCATTTACAATCCTTGAAAAGAGTTTTCAATAGGCTCAAGGAAGCAGGGCTTACTGCTCGCCCAACCAAGTGTATGATTGGTTACCAGACTCTGGAATTTCTAGGTCACACCATCACTCCAGGACACATTGTCTCAGAAGAAAAGAACCTAGAGAAAATCAGATGTGCTCCAAGGCCAAAAACGAAGAAGGATGTGCGATCTTTTCTCTCGTTGTGTGGATTCTACCACAAATTTATCCCACATATTACTGAACTGGGAGCTCCATTAACGGAAACCTTGAAAAAGGGATTCCCGGACCAAATCGTTTGGACACCAGAATGTGAGAGTGCCTACAGTCAGTTGAAGGAGGGATTGGGATTGGGGCAGCTTTGTTACAGGAAGGAAAAGACGATGCTTCGGTTTTGAAACCAGTGGCATATGCAAGCAAGAAACTTCTCCCGGCTGAGAGGAATTATTCGACCGTCGAAAGAGAGTGTTTGTCCCTCGTATGGGCCGTCCAAAAATTCCAGCCATATTTGTATGGAATTCAGTTTCGAGTTCATTCGGATCATCAACCTTTGATGTTCCTGGCCACTTCTCAGAAGCTCAACGCCCGTTTGATGCGGTGGTCGTTGCTACTTCAGCCATACCACTTTACAGTGGAGTATATACCTGAGAAGGAAAATGTGGGAGCTGATTGCCTGTCGGAAGAAGTGGAATAGATCATCTGGATCGAACCTCCAAGAAGAAAGAGTTGTTGCGGACTACTCTCTTAGGAGGGGGCCTATGTCGCATAAATAAACTTGAGATTCGATCAATGACAAACAAGACCCAACATAAGTCTGAAAATACAACCGACTCTTTGATGTACAGACTGAGAAAAATACATCGTTAAAACTGTTTACACAGGATCGGCATTTCTAACGGGGAAGCCAAACACGTCGCGTCAGAATATCTACCCCTGGTTGGCGATTTTGTTATGATGTGGGTTGCTCGAGACGTACAACGGCGTCATTTGTCTGCGAGGCGGGAGACGGCATTTGAAGTGCAAGACGGAGAGTCTGGAAAGCAGGCGGGATGGATTCTCTGATGTGGGGAATTCTCTGGTACACAGACAGACTGGAATTTCCCCAAATGAAAGCAAATTTGACCGCGGGTTGACTCCAGTTAGTCTAGAACAGGAGGAGAAACCAGACTCTGGAATGGTAAGCGTCTGGACATTTTGGTGACGTCATCACAGCCCAATATAAAAAGCGTTGCAGTAAACAAGAGGAGTGAGTTGACCAGATTTCTGAAGTTGGGAAGAGCGATGCAGTTTTCCGAGTTGTGGTTTATAAAAGAAACTAGGGTGTCAAATTGTTGATAGTTATCGGCGGACATAGATCCAGTCTGTGATCGCCTAGTTTCGATTAGCAACGGGAATAGGCATATGGTAGGCTATTAATCATATCTAACTTAGAGTATGATTAGGAATAGAGTACAATATCATAGTGCGGTAATATAATGTATCATAGTGCGGTGATATAATGTATTATAGGTGTGATGATATAATGTTTTATGATTATTGATATAATGTTTTATAAGTGCGGTGCGAAAAAGTATCATCTGAGCGTCGGCACTAGTATTCTATTGTGTGGCTTCAACTAGCTTGTGTAATATATCATTTTACTCAGGGAGTTGAGGACAATGTAGTGGAAAAATAATTAGAGAGATTAAGGATGGTTGAGAGGGAGGAGAGGAATGTGAAATGGTAGGATCTTCCAGTAGGGCATCTTCTGGGTTTCTACCCGTTCCTTTATTCTTTCCTGGTGTTGCCATGTCTCAGATCATATGATGAGTTATTTGGCCCTATGACAGATCGGATCTCTGTTATAGATATGAGTGCTGCTATTGGCCTACACTCACCTAATTCCGGCCAGGACTGAGTTGCCCTCACCATGGTATTCTCTATTCTACAGGTTCCATTTACAGGTCCACGTATGTGTGCTATGATTTTGACCAGTGAAGCTAACACATTTTAGAAGATGATGGCTCAGAATTTGAAGACAGAAGTTGCTGAGAGGCCGCAACATTGGGCTTATACCCAAGTTGGTTTGCGGGAACCTGACTTCTGCTGAGCAGGATATGCTGATGATACCTATGTTTTAGCAAGTGATAGATGTATCACTGAACAGTCAGAACATTATATATAATATATATATATTCACAACACTGATACCAGAAACAGTCATATAAATATTATACTGATACCGGGAACTTCAGATTGTGTTGTTAATATGGGGAATCTTTAAAACCAGTGACACTAGATCAAGTAAGATTTCCCTAGTAACAGTGACAATAGTGTTGGAATTTTCTAATTAACATTCGGTTAAATAACAGAGGAAATTCATAGTGTAAAACAGATTGAAGACTCTCATTAGACAGTGTTTGTCATGGGTATCCAAGCATCCTAGTGGTTCAAGAAACAACGGAGGAAGTCTTCACGTGACCGGAGGAGCATCACCTTGGTGAGGTTGCTTGTCTGGACTGAATGGTGCTAGTGTGTTCTCAGCACAGTGATGTGAATGACTATACTCCTGAACACTGATCTGACTCTACAGACACTTTAGAACAGTGTTTCCCAACCTTTTTTGTGCTATGCCCCACCCAAGCCTTTCTAAAATTCTTATCCCCCCCCCCCCCCGCAACGTATACATTATTTTTAATATTCAAAAATTGAAATGTTCACTAAAGAAACTTAAATGATAGGTTTTAGGAAGAAATCACTAGGAAATTATTGAGCAAACACAGTAAGTAAATTTTCAAAACATATAATGGAGAACTACAATATACAAAACACTGATTAGACCAGTTGTGCTGTATGGCTCTGAAACCTGGAGTACAACTAAAGGAGACGAAGCTTTGTTACAAACCTTTGAGAACAAAGTCTTAAGACGCATCTTTGGGCTCATTGGGGATACACAAAGTGGAGAGTGGAAAAGAAGAAGCAACAAAGACATTTATGATCTGTTTAAGTCCCCTCTAATCACTGGTATCATGAAGGCTAATAGACTGCAATGGCTGGGGCATATAGAAAGAATGGAAGATAATAGGGAAACAAAACTCGCTTAAATTCAGGAAATAAATGACCATAGACCCCGAGGTAGACCAAGAAGACAGTGGAGAGATAATATACAGACAGACCTACAAGCACTTGAAATCAGCGACTGGCAAGAGAAGGTCAACCAGAGAGACGAGTGGAGACGGCTTGTATCTGCAGCAAAGAACCTCAATGGCTCGGAATGCTGAGGAAGAAGATAATGGAGAAATGCAATTCAAGTACACAATAATTTAAATGAAAGATTTTTCTATATTATTTTAATAACAAAGACACAAACAATAGATTGCACGATTTATTGCCTTTCATATTTCGCTGCATCCAGATTCATTCAATTTACATCTAACGTGAAAGCTGGCAAAAGCTGTGATAATTCCAAGTTGTCATAATTATTAGTAATTATTTATTATTTAAATTTAGTGATATCCTTGCGTTTGATGCTTGCTATAAAGAGATTTTATGTCAGGTTCCAATTTAGTCTCAAGTCTCCCCGTTTTGTTATATCCAGCCGATTTCTTCCACTTTCAAATTGCCCCCCTTAAAAATAGAATTGCCCCCCCCCCCCTGTGGGGCGTGGGCCCCACGTTGGGAAACACTGCTTTAGAATATACGTCACACATTCTACACCTTATACACACACACACTTCTCCTACATATACTCTTTGCTTTAATACATTTCTTGTGTTTATTTGTTGAAGCTAGAGTTGTCACGTATGTTATGTTGGGGAAGAATGAGAGGGGGCATGATCCAGGAGTGAGTAAGAAGGTGTCTTCAGATTGAGGGAGGTTATCCCTGCCTGCAGCAACTCTCAGGTTCCATTTGGCTTGAAGGACCCTATGCCTATCCGCCATTGTTGGTAGCCTCTAGCATAATATTGGTGTGTCCTTTGTGCACCTCAGGCCACCCACATGACCACATTCTGTATGTGCTCCAACCTTTCAAGCTGGCTCTTTGATGCTGTCAGCAGCCTCAAACCATACTCAAAGACATAAATTATTAACTGCCGAAAGATTCTGTAAAGCATCCTCTGCTCTATCCCGGTTGCTGCCATCGTCCTCAATGCATTAAGTTCCCTGCCGGTCTTCACCACCAAAACCTCCACATGTTCCTTAAAAGACATACACCTGTCGAAGGTGATACACAGTTACTTCAATTTACCCTCTCTACTACTGGAACGCAAATTATTCCTCCCTACTCCGCTTGACGGCAGAAGTGGAAGATGATGATGATGATGATGATGATGACAAAGAGGACAACCTGCCAATATAACACATGAAACATCTGCTTTCACAGTACGGTTATTCAGGTAGTACTACACAACCGATGCCATGTCTGGGTTTATAACGGCCCCTGCGTCCCTGCACCACCCCGCCAACCTGTTTACTATCATCTGTAAGTCTTTAGCCAAACTTTCCCCTGTCTCAGCCCTGTCTGTACACCAGCACATTATCTGCAAATGTTAAGATTCTACCAACACCTGGTGTCTCAATAGCTGCGGCTTTGCTGGTGTAGCCATTAAAGAGCACTAGGGATAAGGCAGAATCTGTGGCAGCCCAGGTGTAATAGTAGAGGGTTCAGAAATCCAGGAACCCATGCCGAGTGCAACCTTACGTTCATAGAAAGTCGTCGCAACCCATCTGACAAGGCAAGGGCAGACCTCCATTTCCAAGAGAGTGTATATCAATCGATCATACCTGACTCTGTACTACTCATCCCCCAGGTCAAGAGCTAACGCCACTGTCTCTTGTTTATCCAAGACGCCCTCATAGACATCAAGTGCAAAAGCTGCCGCATTGACCCAGGTGTTTATCCCAGGCCAGTAACTCCCGAGCCCCTTGGGAAACAGATTACGACTTTCCAAAATGTCACTGAAGCCTGCAGACCACTACATTTTCGAGGACTTTGCCAAATATGTTTTGCAGGACTATGATTGGGTATCCATTAAGTCTGGAGTGATCCTTACCTGGCTTTGGGAATGAGACCTATGCAACAAATCCTGGGTATTTCCACTGTATTCATGCTTAGCTTGAAACAAAGAGCCATCTCGTCATATGGGTGTACCGCACCCCATCATGGCCTGTCGCTGTGTTAGCCCTCTTAAGTACCCGTCTAATATCCTCCACCTTAACATCAGTCTCTTTTCTTAGTGGCCGGTGACAATGTTTCTCTGACGATATCTCTACGAGCTCTATTCTGCTGATCAGTCTGTTTTAAAAATCGCGCATTAAAAGCTTTCCCTCTGTTCTGGTCAATTGTCATACGTCGGTACCATGTGCACCAGGCATCGCCTGTCTTTTTATTTGCCGGTGCAGCCTCCAGAATATGCCCAATGTCATATCCACACCAGCTTCATGTGTAAACAGTTCCCACTTCATCCTTTTTGCCTCTGATGCCTGGAGTTAAAATCCTGCACCTTTACTTTTTATACCTTTTGGCCTCCTCCAATTCTATGTCAACTGAATTGGTTTCACACAGTAATTTTAGTTGTCTACCAGGGTAATTATAAACTGACTACCGCGTGTTTCTGTTTGCACAAAATTGGCTTCTGTAAATTAATGGCGATCTCTTCTACCATCTTAGACATACGACCATGTTGTGTATTAAACAGCATGCGAAAAGCATTGTGAATTCTGCCGTATGCTTTGCGTATAACTAGAATATCTAGGAACGGCAACGCTTCATTTTGTTCGTGTTCCATAGACAGAGAAATGTTCTTATGCGTCTGGTTAATTGTGGCCTGGAAAGATTTTGCTTGTTGCTCGCCTGTGGTGATGATATCGTCCACATGACGACGGTAGAACATAATTGCCAGGTTTTAAGAATTTCACAGTTTACTATGCTACCAATCACAAACTTGGACACTACCCAAATCACACTGTCGCAAAATCAACACATGTGAGATGAGATGCCCGAGGAGAGCTCCCAAATTAACAATCTGAGACCGAGTAAGAAATGTTGTTATCAGACAGACAATGGGATCAACACCTTGTGCCACATTTATTGAAAGACAGAAGATCAAGTGGCTTGGCTATCTCGTTAGAAAGCAACACCATCATCTACCATCACACTGGCCCTACATCAAAGATCATCTCCGACGAGACCAAAAGGACACCCAAGAAGAAAATGGATTGACGACATCAAAGACCTTGTACAACCACACGGAATGACACTGTCAAATGCCACCCATCGGACTCTGGAACGCACATTATTCCCCCGCACGTCGCTTGACGGCAGAAGTGGAAGATGATGATGATGATGATGATGATGATGATGATGATGATGATGATGATGATGATGATGATGATGATGATTATGATGTAATTAAAACATGAAGGCGTTTGTTATTTTCACAGAAGTGATATTTATTTCGGCAAGCGAAACTAGTATTGCTAAACCTAATGAGAATCAGTTTGTCTGCTGTGGTAATTACGAAACACCAACGAAATCAACTGTGAAAGTATACTGGTCAAAACGTACTTAATATATCTGAGTCAAATGATATTCAGAAGAAGACAACCAATAAAACATATTTATTAACTTAATACAATGTCGGTGATATATTGGTCAGATGTGTTAGTTACACAAAGTTAGTAAATACACTCACCTTCGTGTTGTAAATATTTCAAAATGTGTTAGCCACTCACAGATATTAAATAATTCAATACAGATTTCTGAGTAATACATCTGTTTTATAACTATTTGCGAATGTTTTATTTACTCAAAGTTACTAATTCTAAACTCGTGTATTTTTCAATGCATCAGTTAATGTATTATATCAGGCAACGGAAGCACATTGGATAGGTATAATGTTTCCATGGAGTACAATCTGTCCTTGATTTTCGCTCATGCTTGCAGAGATCACTTTATTTCTGGTCTCAAGGTTACACATTGTCCAATGTACACCGAGCACTGCAAGAAATAAAAGTAATCATTATTGTGTGAACATATGTGTATGTGGACACATATTAGGAGCAGGTTGAAATACCATTATAAACTGTTTTAATACTTCCGCGTTTCTATAATTTGTCGTATGAATATGTTGTAAGCAAACTGCAATGGGCAGTAACTTCCATTCCTGAAGAATGTTGGGCATATCGTGCTAGCACCATTTTTGTATAGACCATCTAGCGCTCTATGGTTATAAGGTTAATATCTATCCCGCCGTCTTATTTCCCAACATGTTTCCAGGTATCCATTTTAGGCTGTGTTGACTTGACTTGTGTTGACTTGACTTCTTTATTAAGCTCACACACTAAGAGTTAACTTAAGGATGACAGACCAGTGTTTCCGGGAAGAAATTATTGCCAAAGTTTATTCTTTTCTTAAACTATCTAAATTTTGTTCTTTATTACTTTCACAACTAATGCTAGCATCAATATCATTTTGAACGAACTTAATAATTACTGACCCTTAAATTGTGATAATAAATTAAAACTGGAGGAGAATCACGTTGAAACACCAGAAAGAGTACACTATGCGACGTTGTTTTCACGTAGGATCCTCTTCCGTGTATTCGCGGAGGTATGTGCTGTGAACTGAAAAAAAAAATGGCGGATGGCTGGTTGCCAAGCTAGCTGGTTTGCTTTATGCAGTAATGCGTATGCAATTGCTATTTTTCTAATGATTGCTTCCTTCATCGATGATGAACTGTAATTCTAGTGGCATACTGTTATGTTGATATTTTGACAACGACCTTATATATGTATGCGTCTGTGTGCTGTTAGATTTGTTGACACCGCGACTGATTACACTAATATCCTTTACAAGTGTGATGCGACATATTGGTGAGAAACTTTAACAGGTCCACTTTTTTGTTTCAGCATTGTTAGGCCCAAAGGGAAGTAAGAACATGTACTTATTTAATCTGGTTATTCTTCTCCTTCCTCTTCTACTTATTCTTCTGATGTTGTTGTTTCTCCTAGGTCCAAAATTTTCATTTTCTTTGTTTCTAAACTTAATTGTGCTATGCTATTTTCAGCAAAGCTATGATATTTGCACCTTTTTATCATCACATCCGACTTTTCCCCGGCATCTGTTAACTGGGTTAGCCATTTATATAGTTTTGTAGGACATTCCGTGGCCTGAGAGTTGTGACGTTATCTTCCCCCTTCAATAAACAAATGTTTCCTTACCAACGGGCCCACCCAAAACACCTGCATGCGTGTTCGCCAGCCCTGATGAGAAGACATGGCCCTACAATGGGCATTCCCCGACTTCCAAAGAATCTTTCGTAAATGCTACCCATGTACGGGGCTCACACAAGGAGCCGTTAGAGTTTTTGAAGTCCTGTACATGGCAACTTAGCCTTACTTTTGCATATTGATCATCCCGTTCATCGCGACGGGGCTAGACTATCCATCTAATGAATTTTGTAGATAAGCAATGTTTCATTTGGAGACGATTGAGGGGCTGTCTGACATCTAAATGCTTCGGGTCATATAATGTAGCAGATTAGACAAGGTTGGGATCTTTCTTTCAGTTTCTAGAACTTGCATAAGAAATAAGGTATTCTCTCTTAGCACTGATATTCCGTTTAGCAAATGACATTTCATTAACATTTGAGCCGAATTGTTATTCAGCAGGTTTATTTTCGTTGGACATTTGAATATAATTGTAACTTAGTAGAAGTTGCATTCGGTGGATATTAGAGCCCGTTTGTAAAAATGATTAGAGCACACCTTCGATGGACATCAATTACCCATGAATTGAGGGTTGGCTGATGAGTGTCAGGATGGTTTCAGGTCACTTCTTGGCATCGCCGTTTTGGTTCAGGCCTGTGGTAGGCATTTATCCGCGGTGTATAACGGGGCATATTGCAGGGCTCTTGTATGGGGCTCTTCACAACCAGCACAGAGTCCTCCTGAGGTGTGTTACATGATCACAGCACAGTGAATACTTTAACATGTGTCTCTTATGTTGCGCAGTATATGTGAAACCCTACCGCCTCAACGTAATGACAGCGTCAGGCTGGAGGTACGAGCTTCGATGCAGTCAAGACAATTAGACACATCTAAAACCATGTCGTCATCATTTGTCTGACCGTCAACCATTTAATGTATATGGAAATCGTATACTGTATAGTGTGTCCCCTGATCTCTAGTTCTTTCCTAGATCTCTATTGCGAATCCATGTCAGTTACTTATTTTCTAATGCTAGCTGTATAACAATGTCAAACAACTTACGGCACAACACATACGAAGTTGCAGAGGTTGTTGCATGCTCCATCATTCCATTGGTAGTTATGTTGGTTGTAAATCTGCAGGCAATCTTCATCTGCAATGCAAAAATAGTGACTTATTTCAATCCACGTTAAATAGGTCTTGTAAACTCGTGCCTCTCACATTGTTTCAAACAGCCACCCTATTTCCCTCGGCTACATCCATTTATACATACACGGATAAATCAGCAGGTAAGTCACAGCATCACATAAAACAGTTGAGAAATGGTTGGTGGTAGTTTATAAAGGTGGCATTATGTGGCGTATCCATGTAGCTTAATATCTATTGTGGGAAACATTTGCCGCATTCGCATACACAGTTTCACTCGCACATGGTGTTGATATGTCTGCCATACTCTAAGATTGCACCATCGAAGAACAGCGCGCTGTTGTGAGGTTTTATTGTTTTAAAGTGTAATGGTCAGAGGGCTTCTTCTTCTTTTCGTTCATCCGGGGTGTTTTTTTTCAGATGTGATTGCGGTGTGTCTGTTATGCGCCCTTGGGCCGAAACCCGTAGGCCAACACATCGACTTTAGCGTGCTTTTTTGACCAGGTAGCATTCCTGGGAGACTCTCACTTTTGTGGTGCCGTCTACATCCATGCTGGCCAAGTTAGAACGGTCGAAGACAACGGTCATCCCTCAAAGGAAGGCAGGGACAGTCCATAGCATTTTCCGCCATCCAAGGTTGCTTCCATAGTTGCAGGGCCGACACATAACGCCCTGGTTCTGGGCTAGCCGAGGGAATCGTCACGTCCTGCTCATGGCTGCTTTAAATCCTCACTTCAATATATTGGTCATTTCGTTTGCCCCGGGTCATTCCCGCACAAACCAGACAGGTTTGCAGACGGCATCCACTCAGCGAGTTTTCGGACATGTGCTTGTCGTTGCGCCCGTCAGAGCTGTTCCAGGCACGACAGACATTCGGAAAACTACCTAGTCAGAGCTGTTCCGAACAAGAGCGGCATTCGGAAACTAGGTAGTCAGAGCTGTTCCTAGCACGAGAGACATTCGGACGAGACATTTCACTCGGACGTAAATGCGTAGTGTCAATTTTTAGTTTGCCACCCGTAGGACGACACTTCAGGCTTCCAGCGGGCATTTTTTAATGAGGTTAGCCTTCCTCGGGTTTCGAGACTCTTGTTTCGGCTTCCACACAGCAAGCTTTCGCTTCGGGCTGCCACGTAATGGATTCGCAAGACAGGCGTTCCATTTCGTGTCAACGAGACAATTTTCCACCTTTGACTACACTCACTCCATGAGTGTGGTTACAGACTATCGGACGTCTGCGAGACGTGCGACCGAGGTGTTTTTCCACCTTTTGTACTCACTCACGAGGTAGGCTACATGTGCTGCCGGCTCAGCACCTTACCTCCGTGCGTCTGTGGGCGAGTAACGGTCAGGCCCTTTCATCCGGGGATACCTCATATCCCCCAGCTAAGAGCCATCTAACGAATCTGCGCCGAGCATATAGCGTTCTCAGCACATCATCACAATTTTGATGTAGGTTTGTGTCGGCCAGGCTCTCACTTCCGAGAGTTTATGGCTTAGAGACGTTCAGCCATACACCTCGGATGGGAGCCTTAGAGGTTATGCCCGGACTGAGATTTAGGGATCGTTTGCCTGATTTTGACTGCTATCCTCAGTCTTACCTGCAGAGCAGCAGGTTGTGTCTCTCTTAGTCTGGTCCCTATCCCACGAGCCGTCCGATATGTAGTTTTCACCCATCGGCAAGCACATGGGGTCGCTGGGACACGCAAGCTCCCCCACCACGGCAAGGTGGAGACACATCGGGGGAGGTCAGAGGTCTTAATGCCAACGATATTCGTCAGGAAATGTAGCCTGTATAAGAGACGAGCTTTTCTACACCCCCTTCCCCCCTCCAATAACGGTACCGAACTAGGTGTTTATGTCATGCAATTAACAAATCGGACTACATCCACCCTCTACATGATTGCGACAGGATCAACTGTGTGGCGGGTTATATGGATTTTTCGGGCTTAGAGGCGGGTAACGTCAGTGTTGGAACTGCAATAGGATACTCTCATGATCTAGCCTTTAGCTGAATGAACGATGTGTTGAATGTTTGCAAATGTGGTCATTTTGGATGTCCAGACAATTAACTGAGGAATAGAAAATGACCTTTTCATTGAAACATCGTCCTTAGTATGCAGATGAAGGAGAAGACATGCTCAATAGGATTGTAAGGACCCGAGTTTCACGAGTGGATCTTTATCAACCAGAAATAAAACGCTCTTCAATGCAATGGACACATTCACCTTAATAAAATCATTCAAGGGTTCACCATCAGCAGGGACGGTTATGCTTTAAGTGTTTTGGGATTCGAAGGCAGTGTTGTTATTCCGTTTACTTAATAACGGCAACAATATGAACGCCGCATCGCACTCTGGTGTTTTAATGTCGCTTTGAAATTCAATTAACAAAAAGGCGATCATGCCTTCTGGCTATGAATGCACTGCTCCTTCACGACAATGTCAAACTGTGAACATCTCTTAACCCAGGAGGTAATAGCTCGGTTATGGTGGAAATCTGTTGACCATCCGGTTTACATTTCAGACATAGCCCTGTGCAATTTCCACCTCTTTGTTAAAATTGGCGGCAAATGATGTGTTGATGATGAAGTTGATCGTGAGGTGCACATGAAGGCAGCGTGAGGCAGCAGTTCAAGGATGGGATAAATGCATCAATGTTCCCGGAGATTATGTTGAGAAATGAGAAGAGGTGTATATTTGTTAATGGGACTTTCCAAGCTAGCATCTCATATTATTATTTTTTTTTTTTTTTTTTGCCGTAGGTCGGCATGACCGAATGGATAAGAATGCGTGTTCTTAAGTATCCAGTGTGCTGATGCCGAGGTTATAGGTTCAGTCCCTGCACCGGACAGTTGGACTAACATGTTGGCCTATCGTTCTTGACTTGGGAACGTAAATTATAAGTACCTCTGAATTCGGAGTGGGTTCGCCTGATGGTGAAGGATACTGTTAATAGGGAACGGTAATCCACACCCAAAATTCAGTCCAGCACTGTCAGAGTCTCACCCAGAGTGATAACGCGTTGTCTGCACCAACGCCAGACAATGCAACGCTGATCTACTGTAAGCACTACAGCTCTAACGCGGCGTCTTCAACAACGCCAGGCAATCAACGCTGAGCGATACTAAGCAGTCGGCGGTCGGCTGGAACGCAGCGTGAACATTGAGGGGTCACGCGGGCTGACGCGAGCACAACTGTGTTGTGTGCTGAAAGTCCAGGCAGACTAGGCTGGGTGGCTGATACGGACTGACGTGTGAAAGCGGCTTGAGAGTTTGATGCATGTCTTGAGAGCTAGCCTGTATGAACGTTGGAGATGGAACGCCTGTCTGTGTGACTTGTAAGTGGAGTGCATTGATGTATTATTATATTGATGTATTGATTGCTTGCATTTATAATGTATTCGATATTGTGAATTGTGATTGCGCGAAGCTTGTAGTGTTACTGATGTGTGCAGTGCGCGAATAAATAGCGCGAATTATATTATCGGCTGTTAGCCTCGTGTTATTTGATAAGCATAGTTAGTATCACACTTGTCAAGATACGAGCCATATTTCTTGCCCTAAGCAAGACTTTGACAAGTGCTACAAGAAGTAGTGTGTATGTGTGTGAACTTCACATGAGTTCAAAGTGAGCGAGTGCAAACACATAATATGTAGTTTCTCTTTGTATAACAATTTGTGACTTTCTGACTAAACAAGAACATATATGTAACCCAACATCCCTTTCTCTTACGTCTACTGATTATTCAAAACTCCGTAACCTATTGGTAATCTCTGACTTTCACAGGGATGGTAGGGCCAGGGGCCGTGCGGTGCTACGATACAGAGAGGCGGCCGCATCGGGCGGCACAGTAAGGGGCGGCGTAAACAGCTAATGAGGGACGGCATTTCGAAGACTTGCATCATTAAGGGGCGGCATTTCGAAGACTTGCATCATAATGAGAAAATCTACCGCACGGCCCTGTATTGGGCTCTCTTTTGGAAGTCGCTGTTTGCCATCAATGTCTCTGCGTTTGATGTCCTTGTCAAAATGCGTAATTTATAATCATGATACTCGGACGCATCGAGCTACAAAATAGTTAGCTGGCTTTGATATGAGTAAATGTGGTTAATGGGACAAGACAGAACACCTATCTATTCTGTTCATATTGTAATGATCTAGTATATGCGCGATACCCAACGCTACACGCCCCAAAGGCAATATAGTACTTGGAATTTACTTAGGTCTATGTACTTCTGCCCACAAAAATACACAGCTCACTGTTTAGGGAAGTTGTGTATTAATATACGGAGATGAGATGTGCAAGAAGGCAATGCTTTATTTTGGAGTGTGACGTCTAAATATGGACTAGGAACAGTCTGCACCTGGAAGAAACAATGCAAAGATTGTTTGAGAATTATTACAACCTACCTTGAAGTGAAAATTTATGAAAGTATTCGTATTTCTTGCCCACGGAAGAGACAAGATCAAATACGATCACAGGTCATCAAAAGCTGACTGTAAACGACCTCCAATACACTGTCTTTTATCACTATGTCATAATTTAACATACAGTTCACATATTTATGTTATATTTTAAATTGAAACGGTTGCCTTCCACTTGCTTGTTTGCTTTCCAACATTCTTTCTAGCATTTCTCGTCCTGTATGGACAAATAATATTCTATTATGTGCCCAAAATATTGTACTTCTTGAAACTTTGTCTGTGCTTCAGGACTGGTTCTTGAGAACTCTTTTTCTAGCCTCAGTTGACATATATATATATATATATATATATATATATATATATATATATATATATATATATATATATATATATATATATATAGTTTACATTGTCACGTAGCAGTTTCCTGCTATAGTTCTTGGATGTTATAGCGACATCACATTTTGTTTGCTGAGCATGGAGAAAGAGGCGGCCAGTCTCGTCGAGTCCAGACGTCGAGATCGCGTCCGAGAATTGATCATGACAAAACCAGCGAAGTTCGCTATCAACTTCGCTAGCTCACCCGTCACAGATATAATGCAGCCAGTATTCACTATCTTGTGAAATTCTGCCTTTGCTTGGGCTATTCTAATTTTAATTGTCTTGATAGATCTTGATATGAATTCTGCGTCTTATAGGCCATGACGTGTAGCATTGGTGATTGTGATATAATTCCCAGTCAGCTCACATTTTTCGATATTTATCACACGGATCCGAATGGAGCACCATGCAGGATAGGACTTCATCAGCAGTGTCAAAACAAAGTGGGAACGAGTGGGTGATTTGAAAAGCTCAACAAAACCTGGGGTACCCGCCAGAATCTTGGAGCAGAATTGGCGGTGAAAAACAAGTCATTCCTTGCAAAACGTTAGAGACAGCCACTAGAATTTTTTTTTAGGAGGGACAAGTATCCGGTGTTCTGGGTTATCTCAGGTATGCTTGACCCTAAGTGTTTGTGTATAATGGTGTCAATGTGATGTTTAGGCTTCTTAAAAATGATCAAAATCAATGCTCTTGTTCGAGAGAGAAATGATGCCAAGCGCCATGTTATATTTCCCCTTCCCATCGCTGCATCTGCCATGTTAGAACCTTTCTGCTAGACATTCTATTGCCATATGCTACAGAATGCTACTGCATCCTAAATGTGTCTATATATAAACACTTTTCTCTATGCAATGAAAAAGCACTCTTTCAATGTACATTGTAGCCATTGTTACTTCTCCAGAGAAAATGTTGCTAAGAGTCTATCTCTTAAAATCCCCTGTGCACAGACTCACACCTTTCTGAATGTATATTATGTGATTATTTTGTTCACACCTTTCTTTTCCGTGTATATGCTTTGTAAATTCACCATGTTTTGGCATGAGAATTAATGCGCATTAATAAGAAAAGATAGTTGCACCATATACCCAAATGTTTGCTAGACGTTCCACGCACTACCAGCTTCACACAAATGTTGCTGATGATTGGGTGATTATTACGATCAGGGGCCTGTCAGTTGCGTTCTGAAAAATTACCATAAAGCAGTACATTTCTGAAATTTGTGCACGGAAATTACTTGGAACAGTGGTTAGGTTTGAAAACGTCGTCCTCAAACCCCTTGATCACAGGAGAAAGCTGGAAGGGACATTCTGCGTTTGTGTTATAACCATTGCATATGCTGAATGCATATCTATCTAACGACTCTAGCATAATTTCATGAAATAATATGTTTTAATTTGTGATTGTTGTACACATGATATTTCCAACATTCATGATCATTACTTTTGTTGTTGGAGGAATTGTTGGAATTTTCCCCGTCATATGAAAAAGCAAATGTCCTAA
The DNA here is from genome assembly GCA_963921405.1 of Cepaea hortensis. Lineage (NCBI taxonomy): Eukaryota > Metazoa > Mollusca > Gastropoda > Stylommatophora > Helicidae > Cepaea > Cepaea hortensis. Next base: position 15,670,902 of record OY992882.1, on the reverse strand, counting down.
TAATGATGACGATGGGAGGTACTTGAGAACCAAGTCTAACCCAGTGGAATAAAGGCCGGTCTTACATTACAGACGTAGGATGATGGGATGTTATAATGATGACTTTACCTCAACCTGCCTTTATCTCAAAATACCTCTGACTTACCATGTAGTTGTCAAAACATGCATTTGATTCAACATGCATCTGTCACAACATGCCTTTTCTCAACCTGTCTTCATCACAACATGCATTTTCACAACCTACCTTCATCACAACACGCCTTTTCTCAACCTACCTTCATCACAACATGACTTTGTCACAAGAGGACAACTTGATCTCATCTTTATGATCATATTTTACTGTCCTTGTTTCATCAAGAGTTAATCACATCATGACCTTACGGCATCCCTTGATGGAATGAATTCTATCTAGAGAGAAGATGGTAGTGATCTCACCATTGAGTGGAACCACTCTTCTTCCTCCTCCGTGTCCTTTTTTCCCTTTACATGTTTATGTTATAATAACATTTGGTGTTTGTCAAATGAATATGCAGTTGGTATTTTGTTTGAACTCAGATGGGCGGTGTAAATGTGGGCCTACCAAAATGAATGATGTCCATTTAGTCATGGTGATGCAGACTTACTTGCTGAAAGCGGTATATGTAGTATGACCATGTCCATATCCTACCAGATCAATTATACGAGGGGAAGTGAATAAGTAAGTCACAAATGGGTGTAGAAAAATAACAAAATACGATAACAACTTGCAACCAGTTATTTTCATACATACATTGTTCCTTTATTTGTCAACATAATTTCCACCAACATTGATGCACTTATCCCTACGTTTTATCAGTCCAATCAAACCGGCTGCATAGAACTGCGTGCTCCGTTTTCTAAACCACGTTTTCTCTTCATATTTAACTTCGGCGTCATTCGCGAAATGTCTCCCGGCAAGGTAGGTTCTCAGTGGACCAAAAAGGTGGAAATCGCTAGGGGCTAAGTAAGGTGGATGTTCCAGAACTTCACGCCTTAGATGGTTAATCTTCTCATGGGTTAATCGAGCCGTATGTGGTCTGGCATTGTCATGAAGAAGCAAGACTCCTCTAGTCAGCAGTCCTGGACGTTTTCTTCGATTTGCCTCATGAAGCATCGATAGAACTTCACAGTGATTCAGAAATCACATTGTCACATTTCTTCTTGAAATTGGTTAAAAGCATTTCTGGACAATCCCAGAACATTGTCAGCATAACCTTCCCTGCTGATGGCGTAACCTTGAATTTTTGGACACAAAGCGATGAAGGATGTTTCCACTGCATTGAAGCACGCTTTGTTTCGGACTGGTAGCGATGCACCGGTGATTTGTCCCCAGTAAAAATCTTATTCAGCATGTATTCTCCTTCATCTTCGTATCGACAGCGATTATGCAAGGACAGGCCAAATCGGTTCATTTTGAGTTTCTACGTCAATTGTCTGGGTACTACCTTGGGCACGCTTTCTTAAATTTCAATCGATCATGCATTATGCTGTATGCTGAACCATGTGAGAATCCTATTGCTGATGCTACATAGTCTATCGTTACTCGCCTGTCACCTCTAATCATCTCCTCCACCCGCTGCACGGATGCTTATGTTGCAATCTTAACAGGACGACCAGATCGGATTTCGTCAACAATTTTAGAGCATCCATAAGAACATATTTCTACCCAGCTACGCACCGCTTTACAGGACAAACATTTGTCAGCATAAACAGGAAGCATTTCCTTGAGAATGTCCTTTGCAGGCAGTCCTTTTTCCACAAAAAACGCACAACAGCACGTTGCTCTTTGGTTGTACACTCCGTAAGTACAGTCACCATTTTTTTATGCGCTGTGCATGCGCATGATACACCTAGCGCTACCTGACGAACGTGAATATAGAGTTTGATGTTGCTGTCATCTAATGACACCTGTAGAAAACACCAACTACATTTACCTGCCATCCCACGGAACCGTGTGACTTACGTATTGACTCGCCTTCGTATTTCCAGCATTTTCCTGCATCCCGCACCATCCCCATACTCCAAGAGATTGACCCTGACAACTTATAAATTATCATGGGGAAGACCAGGTTGTTAAAGACTGCCAGTATTCCCTACCATGCCTAGCTCAACTTGGAAGAGGACCCGAAAGAGAACTTCATTTATGGGTTTAACAAAATTAATCATTCCGGTCAGAAGTTAGAAAAGAAGATATACCACTATACCTTGTTCCAGCTACACGGGAGACAGAAAGACATATTAGTGACTATACACTTGTATCTATTAGTATACATTGTATTGTTGTACCTTTGATGAACAATTTGTTATGAATTTGTTTTCACAACAAGTTATATTCCATGCTGAGCATAACGTTTTTGTTTGTTTTTTTTTTTCACTGTTTTTTCACAGAATGACCTGCACCCCAACCCTTGATGTCATATTACATTTTTGTGTTTTAAATCAGAATTTGGGTGATTTCTTAGTGAATGTTCTGTGATAACTGTACGTTCTGCTCACACAGTTAATGTTCTGTGATCACAGTGTATGTTCTGTTCACACAGTGAATGTTCTGTGATAAGAGTGTATGTTCTGTTCACACATTGGATGTCTTGTGCCAAAAGTGTATGTTCAGTTCACAACTTGTATGTTCAGTGTATACAACATATGGGTAAAGACTGTTGGAGACCCCATGAGGGCGGAAAACCTCACACTAATCCATTTACCTTATAGAGGAAGCCATCTTCTTTATGGATAGAGGATAACTTCCGTGGTCTCCACACCTTCCAAAGAAGCCTATATTTCAAAATTTCGTATACGATACTTGCTTTATCTATAGTTGTCCTCACGTGGGGGGCAGACGAGCCAATTTCCAGGCTTCCTGAAGAAGGCTACAAAGGATATGAACCCATCCTAACCGGGATACCCTTATCACTATTCTAGACCAAATATATTCCACCTCACAGTTATCATGTCTGTCCACAGCCTTATGTTGCTTGTGCTGACAATTTCTGATACTGATATTTCTCCACGTCATGGTGTTAAACTGTCCAGCATCTTCTCTCTTGGTTTCCCCTCGCCATCTTTCCTTTTGTGACTACATAGTTCAGCTTTTCCTTTCCTATGACACGCCTAAAGAATTTGGACTGTCATCTTCTGATGTGAGTAACCAGTTCTCTTTGTGTGTTAACTTCTTTCAAGATATCTTCATTGCTTTTCATTCATTATTCTATACAACCATACATCCTCAATTTCCACATAATTCGTTATTTGTCGGCTAAATGTCTACGATTTGCTTCAGTCCATCAAGATCGGCTCAATAAAGCTCTTAAGAATGATTTTTCTCTCCTCAGTTGACAATGATAAATTGCTGATAATAATCTTCATCTTGTGATACGCTGTCTTTGCTTGGGCTATTCTACGTGTGATTTCCTTAATACATCTTCCATCTGCTGCTATTAAAGTACCCAAATACTTGCACACATTGACCTGCTTCAATTTGATCCCATTCACAATGATGTTGTATTTCGGTATACTCCTGTTTTCTCTTACCTTTATGTTATTCAGACTAGGTTCTTTGTTTAGCTGCTGTTATTTTCTTGTAACTTTAATTTTCAGCCACCACAACCTACCATGTCATCAGCATAACGCAGGTTGTATACATTATGCCCACCAACTGTTATTCCTGCTATATACACGATGGATCTCACTATTATTTCGCTGCACAAACTGAAAATATCAGATGATAGTACACAGCCCTTCTAACGCCTTAATCTGAATCATGCAAAAGGTATTCCATATTTTCAAGATACCAAACTTCCTAGGTTAATTCCCTCTTGCTGAAGTTAATATTCACATATCGTATTTTTCCCTTTATGTTGACTAAAAAGCATTTCATAAAATATATTTTATCAAGAAATGAAGCAATATAATTCAGTGTGTGTCTGTTGTCTAATAGTTTACCTTTAGCACTGTCGTTTGGTTCGCCAAGCTCCCAATTTGTGAAGTTGCTGAACTCTTTCTGTCTGTCTGACCATTCCCATACTCCTTCGTTAAATATGTCATTTCCGTCAAGCCAGGCGCAGTGATCTGAAAATATTGAACAGAGAATGTAAAGAGAAGAGACAGAAAGAACGAGAGAGAGAGAGAGAGAGAGAGAGAGAGAGAGAGAGAGAGAGAGAGAGAGAGAGAGAGAGAGAGAGAGAGAGAGAGAGAGAGCGAGAGGGAGAGAAACTGACAGAGAACCATGGTACGCGGGGTGCAGTAATTTTAAGAAATGATTTCTGATTTGGGAGCTGTTGTATAGTCATGAGCAGTGCACGCGTTTGCCGTTATAGTGGTGTGGTTCGAATCCCCATCAGCATGTGCTTAATTTTATAAAATGCAGATTGTGCTTGTTCTATTATGTTCTTTATCTGTGTGGTGTATCTCAAATCTGATGTCACCCATGTGTCTAGATATATTAATCGTTGCACAAGTCCCAAATAAATGGCATTCCCAAAAGGGGCATATTCTACTACAAAAACTATCTACTACAATAGCTGTATTTAAAAATTGTCTTTCTGTGTGTGAGTGTGTATGTATGATTGTTCGTGTACGCTTGTCTTTTTGTCTGTCTGCGTTTATGTATGCATGTATGTATACTCGGGTGCCTGAATCTGTTGGGTGGGTGGGTATGTGTGTACATTTAAGCATGGGAGATGATGTCCCAAGGCTCACGATAGATGGTAGAAGCGTCAACAGAGAGAACAAACTGAAGAATGTGGGAATCACATTTGACAGGAGTCTGTGCTTCAAGGACCATGTGGAGTCGGTTGTGACAAGATCTGAAAAGGGACTCAATGCACGTAAAACTATGGCTGCAATGGACACAGAGCAGGGAACACTATACCAGCACTTGATCCTTTCAGTGACTGATTATGGACTAGGACTGCTCACTGACTCAAAGAGTCCGCTGGTGAAATTAGAGTGCATACAGAACGAAGCTATGCGGGTCATTCTGGGGTGCACTAGAGACACTCCAGTAGTGTGTATGCGTGACATCCTTGGTCTGCCGACTGTTGCAGGTAGGCTCAAGGTGATGCAGGCGAAGGCATACCTCAGAGTAGCTGCAGACACAGATCACCCGTTGCATGAGGTGCTGGACGCAGTTATGGGTCAGAGACTGATAAGAGGGAAATTATGGATGGCTCAGGCGGAGGATTCGATCAGACAGGTGTGCCCCTTGGAGAACATTAGGAGAGGAGAAGAGTGGGTCAGAGTGCAAGCGGAGCAGTCAGACTTGTGCAGAGTTATAATCACATTGGTCCGGGAGTGCAGGGAGTTGCCAGCATGGGCCACGGAAGTGGAAATCCAGCAACTAATTCAGGGTAATGCTCGCCTGTTTGATGTTATTATCTACACAGATGGTTCGGTGTTGAGAGATAGGAGAAGTGCCTGGGGATTCTTAGCAAAAGCTAATGGTCGACGTTTGGTGCAGGAGAGCCTGGCGTATGATACCACAACATCTAGCTTAAGAATGGAGGTGGAGGCGGTCAGTGCAGCTTTCCGCTGGATGGAGAACACGATACATACACACACCGTGATTGTAACTGACTCAGAAAGCATGCTGAGGAGGATGAGGACAGGCAGGCTTCGTGCAGAGTGGCTTGCTTCGCTTCGGAGGTCACGGGTGGCAGACATTACCTGGATTTTTTCTCCGGGGCATGCCGGTGTGCTGGGGAATGAACAGGCGGACAGACTGGCTGGCTCTGCAAAACTTGGTGGAGTATTGATGCATGACAAGACAGACGTGGTTGCGGCCTTGTGGGAGCACGTGTACACCTCGGAGGAGCAAATGGATCACCATAGTTTGGCAAGAATGAGGCAGCGAGGTGTGACGAGGGAATCTGGCAGACGCTCGACGCTCAGAGGAAAGGCGAGACGGACATATAATCAGATTGCTACTGGAACTATTGGTGTTGGAACTCTTCGCTGGCTGCTGAGGATGGGGACGGAGCGCTTATGGGAATGCCTCGAATGCTGTGATGTCGGTTCCTAAATCAATCAATCAATCAATTTAAGCATGCTTGCACGTTGTATATGTACGTGTGTGCATGTGTGTGTGTGTGTGTGTGTGTGTGTGTGTGTGTGTTGAGGGTATGCGGGAGTGTGTATTGATTATCATCATCATGTGCCATGCCAATAAGCGTGGGTGGTTATGTTTCGCCATCTCACTCGATCACCAGAGTCGTGGATCAGCTCAGTGTTTTTGTCTCGACAATGGCACGTGGCCAAGCCATCCAGGTATTTACTTCTCTGTCTTCCCCTTGTTCTCTTCCCCTCGATCTTGCTATTTCTCACCATGTTCTCCAATGTATTTCTTCTCATAACGTGACCAAAAATGTTGTCTGTCTACGTCTAATTTCTCTAATCAGTTTACGATTTTCATTTGTTTCTTGTAGGACTTAGATATTATTTTTTTCTGTCTGTCCATGGTATTCATTGCATTTTCCACACAAACTCCATTTCCACAGCCATCAGATGTTTCTCGGCCTGTTTTCTCATTTTCCACTCTTCACATTCATACAAAAGCACAATTTCTATTCTATGTAGCACCTCAACACTCTTTTTTTTTCCTCATTGCAAATTACATCATTTTATTGGTCATGTGTTTTCCATCTTGCAAAAGGCTACCTTCGCCATACCGATTCTTGTTCTAATCTCTTGAAGGAGGCATCTCCAATCAGATGTTATAACTGTTCCGAGCTAATTGTACCGATTCACTTGATTAAGAATATTCCCATTTACTTCTATATTGCATTGTGATATTTCCTCCTTCCTAGTCACGTGCATAATCTGTGTCTTCTTACAATTTAATTCTGACCTTAGTTGTTCATCTACTAAATGTTGGAGATCCTACTCATTGGCTGCAATCAATGCTGTATCACCCGCATATCTAATGTCTAATCATATCTAATATCTTGATGGTACGTCCTCCAATGATGATTCCTTTCATATCTTCTACATTTCTGAAAATATTTTCACTGTACAGGGAAAACAGATCTGGAGCCATTACACATCCCTGTCTCACACCTCTCTTAATAGGCTGATATTGACCTACTTCACTATCAATCCTTATGGCAGCTTGTTGTTTCCAATATATGTTTTTTACAGGACTTATGTCTTTCCCATCAATTTGTAGATCTGCAAGAATCTTTATCATGTCGTCACTTTATCGAATGTCTTTGTGTAGTCAATGAAGCAAAGATGTAGGTATTTTTTTACTTCTATAGAACGTACAATTAATGTTCTCAGCATAATTACAACACTTACTGTGCCCTTGCCTTCCACAAACCCACATTGTTCTTCTCTTATTTCGGTTTGTATTTTCTTCTTAACTCTTTGCATGATAATTCTTAGCAAAATCTTCGTGATGTCGATCATAATACTAACTGTTCGATATTGATCACATTCCAAGACTCGTTATTTCTTCGAGATTGCATTAAATATAGAATTACATAATTCAGGACATATATCTCCAGTATCATATATTGCTTTCAGCAGTCTGGTGACCAGGTCTATTCCATATTCTTTTAAGGCATTGATCATTTCCGTTGTGATGTTATCTGGACCCAGGGTCTTGCCAGTTTTCATATTTTTAAGAACATTCCGAATCTCCATCTTCAAAATTGGTGGTCCTTCATTATTAATTCGAATATCATACTTCAGTTATCATAATAAAGGTTTTTCACATAAGCTGACCATACATGTAGAATCTGATCTTTTTCTATAATGATTTTGCCATCATTTGTTTTTAGACTATCTGCTGATGTACTTGTTCTGTTATTATTAAGTTCCTGTGTTCTTTTGTGCATTGATTTAGTATTTTGATTTTTGTGTGTTTGTTTTTTATTTCTATGCAATTTTTCTCAAGCCATGCTACTTTTGCTTCCTTACATAATTAACAGACTCGTTACACATATAGAGAAATAGAGTCAGCATTCTCTCTCATACAACAATGAACAGGTTAAGAAAAAGAGTCTGGGAGAACAGGAAGCTTACTTCAAAAACAAAAGTCCTTGTCTATCAAGCCTGTGTCCTTAGTACTCTTCTTTATGGCAGTGAAACCTGGACAACTTACTCACACCAAGAGAAACATTTAAACAGCTTTCATATGCGGTGTCTGCGAAGAATTCTTGGTATTAAGTGGCAAGACAAAATCACAAATACTGAAGTATTGGAAAGATCAGATTGTGTGACAGTTTATTCCATGCTTAGTCTTCGAAGACTTAGATGGATAGGACAAGTTAGGAGGATGGATGATGGTAGAATACCAAAGGACATCTTTTTTTGTGAATTACAGATGGGTAGGAGATCTCAGGGTCGGCCTCTACTACGATACAAAGATGTGTGTAAGCGGGACATGATTGATACAGGCATTGATAACGCACATTGGCAGGAAGTCGCCGCTGAACGTGTTGCATGGAGGGCAAATATCTGAAATGGAATAAAGACAAAGGAGAAAATTATTGCAGATAAGTCACACACCGAGCGTGTGAGACGTAAGATGGTACATGATGGTGGAAATGACCACGTGTTCAAATGCACCCACTGTGAACGAACAGTTACAGCGTGAATTGGCCTTATCAATCACATTCGCTACCGCCATAGGTAAAAGTTACTTTTTAAAGCACAAACTACCGTCTGTCAAGACGGCAAGGTGCCAATGTATATATATATATATATATATATATATATATATATATATATATATATATATATATATATATATATATATATTGGGAGGACACGGAGGGAGCTGCATGGGATACCTAAGGATAGGACGGCTTGGAGTGGGTAAGTTGAGGGACTATGCAACAATGTGGCATAGAGGACGAAAGAAAAAATGGAAGCACACGAATACACATTTACACAAAATAAACACAGCCGTAAATCGACATAGATTATGTCACATGGTGCACAAGATACACTACACGCATGTACACATGTCTTGTATGTTTTATTTCACAGGCACATATGTATGTTTCTGTGTAAATCCAAATCTTTATACAGTGGAAAAATTGTAAACTTACGTGACGTTTCCCTAACTATGCTGTTGATAAACTCGTTCTCTTCCAGTGAAGTTACATCCGTCAGCCTGGCACCTTGTGCTTGACATATGGCCTGCAAATGTAAATAATTGGCGTATACCTTTCAGATTAGTTCATAACATCAACTGCACACGCCCCATTAATCTAATGTATTGTATCACCTCATGTAGTTTTCCTTTAGGTGGTTCGGTAATGATTGTGTTGATACTACTCTCGTTGCTTGTGTGGAGTATGATAGAATGGTAGAGTCTCGACTAATGTTTACAGCTCTATCTATAACCGTGTTGGCTTGAGTCACACCTACATATATACACCTATACACACACATAAATCACCCGTACTTACCGACCTACCTATAGGCAGACCTATAGATAGACATACAGACCGACCGACAGACATAAAACACACATCATATATTGCGTCATGACAATATATGATACTGGAGATATATGTCCTAGAGACCTAGGGAAATGAAACTCGGGTTCATACAGGCAACAAACTCCATTCTGATACTATCTGATATAATTTATTTACAGTAAGCTGGCGAAGAATGGTTTTCGCAGCCAGCTACACTTGAGTACACTATCACAGGAGTTCATAACAAAGCATTCATACATAATCATTACAACAAACTCTATCATCTATCTATCTTATGAGTAACACTCCTAAATACACTTGGGTTCAATCTATCAAGTCCCCCTTAAGTTAAACCCTGTTGCTTCTTCGATGTCCAGTCGCCGTCTGCCCTCTCACGTGTCTCGATCGGACACGGGCTGTAACTCTCCTCGAGCTTCTCGTGGAACAGGTCCTGGCACGCGGTAAGCGGGTTCCACCTGTGTCCACGGAGCTGTAGGCGAACTAACCTATCCTTCTCAAAGGCTCTAAATTGTTTGAGCATTCGAGTGGGTCTCTTTAGTTCCCTTGTATTGGGGTTATGTCCCTTCTCTAAATCCCTTCTATCTTTATGTTCCTACCGACTCCATGTGAGACTCTGACAGGGTTCCCCCTCCCCGCTTCTATGGGTTAGCATATGGTAATTAGTCTGTACTAATTCTGTCATAGGATTACATGAAGTTGGTGTTGGTAGTTTCGTGGATGGGAACATGGCTATCTATATACTTGCACTATTAACTCATGTATTTCCCCGTACAACGATTCAGGGTGATTGCTGAAGAGCTCCTATCTCTTCCATATTCTTAAACATGCTTATCCGACTGAAGTTCCCTGACGCTTCCAGTTGTATTTGCAACCGCGCCCTTCTCAAGTATCCATATGATACCAGGATATTAAACTCTGTGTTAGAGAGTTTTAACAAGACAAATTGTCTTGGCTTATTTAAGAACACCTGTTATTCTTGTCCTGAATGTGTATTTTGATACACTTTCACTTCCGTATGTTTTATAGTGTTCAATATATATATGCACTCTTGTTTTCTCCCAAGTAACTACTTATGTTCCTGTTTGCCTGTTGGTGTGTTTAGTGCCTTGTTACTTGCTCTAATAAAATGTGTGTGATTTAATTGTTAGTGTTTAGTTTTATTATAAAACGCTAGACGCACAAGCTGATTACACGGAGACGGTGATCACAAAGAAATATACCACAGTAACATCCACAAGCTTGTGTGAGACGACCAAAGTGCGCGTAAGACACCGAAAACATTCTATATAGCAGATTTAGTCACAAGAGTTACAATAATAACACATATATACTCAAAGAAATAAAATATCATACATAAATATAATAAGAAGAAAAGAAGGAATCTCAAATAAATAATATACACAGCTCTGACACAATACACCACGGCTCTAGATATTGGTCAGGACCTTAATGCCAATGCACGACCACGCTAAATTTTAGCGTTTTCCTTACAAAAATATCTTAAGCACAAGAAAGAACCACGTTTTGCCAAGCCTATCCTGATTCAGATAGAGATTGCAAAAAATGCCTATCCAACAACTACATGTAATAGCATACCCATATATAGATACACAAACGATAAAGACAATACAATGAGAGCAAACAAAATGTCCACATGGCTGGCCGACAATAATGTGCTTATTAACCCTTCGCAAAAGTACTTAGTTTGTTTTAATAGTTTTCCACAATAGGCTGGAAATGTCTGTTGGTTAAAGTTAATTTTCCGAAATGTCTACGACGCTAGATCCCAAAAGAAAAATGTTCTTGTGATATGTTGTTACTTTCCCTGGACGTGGTGACAACAAAGTAATAATCAAAACGTCTTGTCTCAACACAGTCCGTAATGACTTTGTACCTTGGTTGCGGAGATAGCCCCTTGTTGTATCATATATATTATGGATTCACGTTTAACGACAAGGTTCAACAACAAAAATGGCAGCAAATGTCCAGCGCTTTAATTCTGTATATTACGTCCATTTTTAACTGTATGCGACCTCGCTTGCGGTGATGACACGTAATCGTTCCTTGTAAAAATGTTTGCTCATGACAGTGTAATGATAACAGAAGGATTTCAACAAAGACGAACACAACGTCTAGTTTCAATTCAAAAATAACTTGTTTGTCTCGTTCTGCTCAGTTTGTCAGTAACTTTCCGTTGTCCATGGCCTTGACCTCACAGGTCACCTCAGACAGTACCTCAGTTCTCTTTATCAAAATAATACACCCTTAATCTGTCTGTAAACTGACACAGTGTTCCACTTTTTCCATCAACTGTGGAAACTTCCCCGTCCTACACATACACTCCTTTTAATACTCTGCTATTTTTATCCTTCATAAATTCAGCGTCCCCACACACCAGACGTGAATATGTTACGGGCAATAACAAAATTCCACCAGTATTTGTCTCCAATGCGCCCCACCCGTCCTTTTAACGGCGTCGAAAAATATTGACGTGTCGACCTGCGACCACACCGTGCGTTGCCCTCAGCACACACACGAACTGTCACTATCTTTGATGTTCAATCCTGTCCTGTCATACACACACGCCTAGGACTGACCGTTCCTGTCGTAAACAACTTTTTGTCCACACGACTTGCCACCTGTGCTGACCTCTTCTTGACCTGTCTGCGTTAATTCTCTGACGTACCCACTGAATCTGGCTTCAGTAATACTGTCTGGTATCAAATTTACCTGTAGTAACCTTCACGTGAACTGTCTGTTTTTCGTGGACAACCCTGTGTCCCGTAATCGCCTGTTTTCTGGGCGATTTATGCTCGCGTATTTGCTGCGCGATGGCTGTTTTTAATGTACTGTCTAATGTGGCGGCCCCTCGTGCCCCTGTCCTTAACACACTCTGGACTCAACAATGGTTGTCCTTGAACCGTTTGCTAGCTTGGGTGTTCACTCCCGTCTGTCTGTGTTAATTATCTGGCGCACACACAAACGAGTTCCCATTAAACTCTTGAAGCAATAATGTCTAAATTGTCACGGGTTTGTTTGTTTGTTTGTTTGATCGAACGTAGTCACCAGATAATAACTGCTCTCTAAGCGACGAACCCACAGATATCTCAGAATGACAACCCTGTCTATATTGCACCGTGTTCATTGACCGAATGTAGCCGTCAGAAAATCTTTACTAAGCGACGAGCTCCCAGATATCTCACGATGTTCTTAATGATAACCGAGTGAGATGGTCGTTGTCTAGGTTACAATACTCCTTGTATTTCAATACGGAGTGTAAGTTGAGCTAGCCACCTGTCTCACCATACAACTCACCCCCGCAGTACACTGCCACCCGTCAGTGAACAAGATTGAGTTGGCGCACATAATCTTTAATGCAGAAGAAACACGGACACACGTAACATATTTCCATATCCAGAAAACAATATAATCCACAGAATATATATATCCTCCTCACAACTTAATACGCACACATCACTGCCTTCTCAAGGCCTTATTAATCTCAAATTTACAAGACAGTTATCCAGCTACTATCCACGGCCGTACCTCACACAATACAACCCACACACTGGGTCTAAGCCTCTGCTAACTATCCGACCCTCTCTAGGGCTAGGATTCAATACACTATGTCTGCTGATAACCGGGCTCAGTATTTAATCCTTAATCTCAGAATTCCCATCACTGAAAACCCACGGGGCAGAGTTCTATCACTAACTCCCCTATCATTCACTTTGCAGACCACGGACCTACACTTCTCTAGTCCTGACACTCAACTGTCCAAAACGGTCCGACTCTCAGTCGGTCTCAGCTTCAACTGTCCCCCGTCAATGTTTTTCACTGTCTTTTTAACCCTTCTTGCAGCCCCTCTCCAGGCTTCACACAACACTACTCCCCAGCTTAACAACTGTCTCTCTCCCCCATCCATACTAGCAAGCTAAAATCCCCTTCACACCCCTTAACATTATTTCTCATGGCTAGTTGTTTTTCTCATAGCCCCGCTACAGGTCACTCACCTCAATGTCAATGACCCAGGCATATGTCAGTCATGTTTCTTTTATGTGTATTATTTGTCTGGCCTATAGTGTCTTTGACTCCCCCCCCCCCTTCCTTTCAGGTATGTATCTAAGCGGTGATAAATCTTCTGTTTCTGTGTCAACAACATAACTTTCACTGGTGTCAGGATGTAAAATTTATAATGAAATGAAATGTTATGATGTCGTTGATATAAAACACCAACATGTTATGGTAGTTTGTGCGATGTATAAAGAGAAATTATTATTACAAACGAGGCCTTTTGCACATTTTTGCCCGTTCAGTTCTGATAGCGGGTATGTTGGATGAGCAGACGAACATAAGTTTTTCTCGGACAACCGCGCACGTTAACAAAACACGGCGGACCATGTCGGTCGCGGTATATTTTCTTATCTGAGTATTGAAGGTATACATAGAATCTGTACTTGTGTCTGGGTGTGAAACGTGGCAACGAGCAGACACATTGAAAAATATATATTGGCATTGGAAACGGGATTCTGGGGGAAGATGAAATGACCTCTATGTACAGGCAGACAAAAAAAATTAATGAAAGTGTAAACACACTTGGTAGACCACCCACACGGATATTGAAAGGAGAGAGGGAGATAGCGAGAGAGAGAGAGAGAGAGAGAGAGAGAGAGAGAGAGAGAGAGAGAGAGAGAGAGAGAGAGAGAGAGAGAGAGACGGGCGATCACTTTACATTGTGGGTGCATTGTTTATGAAGTCGTGGATTGACTCCTCTACATGGTCGTCATCACACATTGGGTCCCCGAGTTCGACAGCCCACAGGACACCATCTTCTGTATTATCCCGTTTATCCACGTGTCTCGGATGTACCCTTACACATGTGACTGGATGCAGCTCCATCGTTAACTGTACTTGTGTATGTGTCTTTGTTCTTGTGTTTGTGTACGTGTGTCTGTACTTGTGTGTACTACCATTACACCGACTATGGTAATCAACCATTCATATCACTATCAAGGTTTTACTGGTAACCTTTCAAAACGCCACCGAGAGATCCCCCTCACATGCTAATATTACTAATGCTACTATTGCTACTACTATTACTACTATATCACAACCACCGCTACTCAGTTAATTACTTTTTGTTACGAGCCCGCTGATGAAACGTTTATTTTAGTGGTTATGAACCGACATCGTGTTACCGATAAATAATTTCTCGAAGCAACCGTCCACCCTCTTAATGACTTTTGCATACGGCACAGATGACGTGTCTGCGTACTTGTGTGTTTGTGCGTGTGTCTATTCTTGTGATGTTTATGTACTTGTGTGTATGTGTCATTGTTCTTGTCTATCTGTACAAGTGTATGTGTCTTTTACACATTCCGATAAAGAAACTTGTATCTCTACCAATGCAACAGCCACTATTACTACCATTGCTGTCGCTACAACTACTAGCACTATTGCTACTACTATTACCACTAATACTATTACTATTGCTACTGCTGTCGCTACAATTAATATTACTACTATTAATACACCTACTTCTTCCTTTTATTCTACACTTACTACTACAACTACTGCATCTTCCTGTCGTCTCCTCACCAATCAACCACCATAGTCCTATTCACACCCTCCTCTACTATTCCTC
This sequence comes from Cepaea hortensis, assembly GCA_963921405.1. Lineage (NCBI taxonomy): Eukaryota > Metazoa > Mollusca > Gastropoda > Stylommatophora > Helicidae > Cepaea > Cepaea hortensis. Next base: position 15,655,794 of record OY992882.1, on the reverse strand, counting down.
CTCCTGTCTTCTCCTCACTAACCAACACCATAATCATAAGCACATCCTCTACAATGCCCCCTACTGTCTTCACTTCACCAACCAACACCATTGTTCTGAGCATATCCTCATCTACAATGCCTCCCCCGTCTTCTCCTCATCAACACCACGTCACTACGGTACCCTCCTCTATAATTTACGTTGTCACTTGACCACTTGACCACCACTTGACTACCTATTGAACACCTCTTGACCACCTCTTGACCATCTCTTGATCATCACCGTGTCACTACACCTACCTTCCCCTACAATTTACGTCATCACACGACCGCTTGACCACCTCGTGAGCACTGCTTGACCACCTCTTGACCAACTCTTAATCATCCATTGATCATCACCATAGTCTTAACCACATCTTCCTCTGAAATTTAAGTGGTCACTCGACGACTTGACTATCTCTTGACCACCTCTTTACCAACTCTTGACCAACTCTTTGCCAAGTCTTGACCACCTCTTGATCATCACCATAGTCTTAACCACATCCTACTTTAAAATGTATGTGGTCACTCGACCACTTGACTTGCTCTTGACCAACTCTTGACCAACTCTTGACCAACACTTGGTCATCCTTCACCACACAAACAATTTTTTGCAACTTACATTTCCCTTACACCCACATCGCCTCACACCTCGGGCTCCTCGGACCTCTACCCTAAAAACACCTAATAATGGACATACATTACTACTGACATGACGACGTGCAGTTTAACATTGCCTATTCTGTCATTGAATTAACAATAACAGTCTCACCAAATATACTTTTAAAATTACTCAAGTACTGTAAATCTCCTATAACTCAAATATATACAGATGGCGGCAATATAAATCTTGCCATTGCCCACAACGAGTCTGAGCGGTGTAACCTCTACCACGGTTTCAGCTCAATATTGTGTTTAAGAGATTCCTATCTTTCATGGATATTGTCGAAAGAGTACTTCTCGCCCAAATTGATACGCACTTTCAACCGTGATAGTGTGGGCTTTAGTCACACTCTCGACCATATATATATATATATATATATATATATATATATATATATATATATATATATATATATATATATATATATATATATATATATATATATATATACTTTGCATGATAATAATTCACTCGGACTTTTGTTTATACATGAGCAGCTGCACTGAAGCAATGTGTGGCTGAAGTAAGACCAAACCTTGAGAAATGTAAATGTATCTTCACGTGGAAGTGGAAGTGCGAGTAGGTAGCTGATGTGAAACGGGAGTTTAGACAGGATTTCACACAGTTCCACCATCACCACTCGGTATCAGTCTCATCAAAGAAGCATTTTTAAAAAACAACAGAAACGTAAACATATGGAACTAGAAAACGAGTTAGAGGGAATCAACCGGGCTATACAACCTCAACCATCTAGAAATCTCCATGAAATTATATCAATCTTTCTTTTAACCTCACCTGTGCACTGGCCCAGGTAACAGCCGTTTCTCCATAGCCGTAACACATGCCTTGAAAATACTTCCAGGCCTCAGGACATTGCTGTGGTTGACCTAGAATATAGCAAAAGCATTATTCCTTGATGTTTGCTCTAGTTAAACTTAATTATTGGCTTGTGGAACAGTCCGAGATCCACCAGGATTGCATTCAATGCCCGATGGAATGATTCTAGGTGGTTATCTAATCATTTATTTATTATATGGAAGACTCCGTGGTGAGATTGTCAAGCCGTATGTCTCGCGCACTGAAGGATTTGAGTTCGTTTTCTGACTCCACCATTCGTTTAATGAGGGCAAAGTTTTGGAGACCCATGGCGGTTGTCGCTGTAGCCAGGAATTCGTGCTCTGTGCAATGTATTTGGTAGGCCGCTCTGTGGAAAGTGACCGTCTCAAATGGGATTAAATTGGGTGCAATTAAATTAACTCTCTTGCCTTTAAACCCCTTTTGACAACTTCTGTACTGCCAGCATTCAGCTTATATAGGGCGGTCTGACAGTCCACACTAAACCCCCGACAAAAACAGTCTTGGAACAGTCGTCCAACTACGAAGTCGGGCTCATGGTCCATAGGTCATGACGACTGTCGTATGTCAAAGTGGCCTCAGTCATACGCAGTATTCATATGGTACACGTCATCACACAACACGAGTAATCGGTCACTAGTAGCGAAGTTGGTTACCCGAGCCATATGGGATTAAACACGGTACAATGAAGGCGACCCTCATACCCTTTGAACACCTTTAAAACCATGTCCACACGAAACAAAACACGACCATGCATCACAAGAAACGATTGACTCCCATCCCAAAGAGGGGATACTTATTTGTACAGAGTATTCTTCTTCTTCTTCTTCTTCTTCTTCTTCTTCTTCTTCTTCTTCTTCTTCTTCTTCTTCTTCTTCTTCTTCTTCTTCTTCTTCTTCTTCTTCTTCTTCTTCTTCTTCTTCTTCTTCAGCTTTCCGAGCCATTGAGGTTCTTTGCTGCAAATACAATCCGTCTCCATTCGTCTCTCTGGTGGACCTTCTCTTGCCAGTCGTTGATTCCAAGTGCTTGTAGGTCTGTACATGTATTATCTCTCCATCGTCTTCTTGGTCTACCTCGGGGTCTACGGTCATTTCTTCCCTTATGATGTTGGAGCAGTTGAAGATTGTACCCAAGTATTTGTATGTTTCCGTTCTTTTAATGGTCATATTATCTATTTGTATGTGGCCAGAGTTTTTAGCCATTCCGTCTCTTGAAATTACCATATATTCTGTCTTATCTTGGTTGATAACCAGCCCCATCTGTTGGGCTTTTTCCTTTAAGTGAGTCAATATTTCCAATGTCTTTTGTTCACTTTGCCCTATAATATCTATATCATCTGCATAACCAAGCAGCTTGCATGTTCCTCCAATATCACATTCCTCCTTTATCTTCCTTACAACTTTCTCTAGAGCCAGATTGAAGAGTAGCGGCGATAGTGCATCACCATGTTTCAAGCCAGATGTTATTTGGAAGGGGTCTGATTTCCTGCCTTTATATGTTACTATATTATAAGTATCTTCCATGCATAGTCTGGTCATGTTGATTAACTTCCTTGGTATTCCAAATTCCTGCATAGCATTCCATAGACTATTCCTATGGACACTATCATAAGCCTTTTTAAAATCCACAAAAATGTTATGGAAATCTCTTTTATATTCCCAATGTTTCTCGGCTATTTGTCGTAAGATAAATATCTGATCTATTGTTGATCTGTTTTGTCTAAAACCCGCCTGGTAGTCACCTAATATGTCTTCTGAATATGGTTTTAGTCTATTTAGTAAAACTGCGGACAGTATCTTATAGCTTGTGGACAGTAGTGATATTCCTCTATAATTTCCACATGGGAACTTGTCTCCTTTCTTAAAGATAGGTATCAATAATGACTCTTTCCAGTCATGGGGTAATTATTCTGTCCTCCAGATTTTTATTATTAGTTCGTATAGCTTTAGATGTAATGCATGGCCACCTGCCTTTATAAATTCAGCAGCAATTCCATCAGTCCCAGTTGCCTTATTGTTTTTAAGTCGTGTGATTACATATAGGATTTCTTCAAATGTAGGTTCTTCAATTTGTGGTTCGCATGTTAGAACCTCTTCCTGTGGGAAAATGTTACTTTGAGCTTCACAATTTAGTAATTCAATAAAATATTCTTTCCATGTGTTGCACAGTTCCTCGTTGGTATTTATCATATTCCCATGTTTGTCTTTTAAACCATATGTGTTTTGTTGGTGCCCTCGTTTCATTGACTTCAGTTCTTTAAAACATTTCCGGATTCGTTTTTCTGGTGATTAGTTTCCATATCTTTGATTATATTACTCATATATTCTCGCTTCTGCTGTCTGACTATTTTTGTAGCCTCTTTACATTCATTTCTATAATGCTCTTCCTTTTGGATGTTCTAGATGTCATTTAACCATACATGTCTGGCATTCTTCTTCCTAATGACTGCATCTTCACATTTTTGATTGAACCATCTGTTCTTTCTATGCGTGGTTAACACACCGAGACATTCTTCTGCGGTAGATTGAATTGTATTCTTGATGTTCAACCAAGTTTGGTCAACGCTTTCCTCCGAAGGGTTTTGCAGAGTTTCAAGTTTACATTTTATTTCATTTGTAAATTTCTCTTTGACTGTAATGTCTTGTAGTTTTTCTCTGTTATATGTTGGGTGTAATCGTTGTAATTTAGTATAGAAAGCTCTCTTAAGTTTTATTTTAAATTTTGCTCCAACGAGGAAGTGGTCACTGTGGCACTCAGCTCCTCTATAACTTCTGACTTGCTGTATGTTTGATGCATTTCTGTTGTTAATTAAAATGTGATCTATTTGATTATAGGTTCTCTTGTCACATGATTTCCAAGTTTGTTTGTGTATATCCTTTCTTTGTAGTCTGGTACTGCTAATCTGCAGTCCTTTGGCTTCTGCCAGGTTGATGACTCTCCATCCATTATCATTTGAAGTTGTATGTAGGCTTTCCATACCGGCCACTTTTTTATTAGTTTGCTCTCTACCTATTTTTGCATTGAAGTCTCCCAGCACAATCAGGATGTCCTGTTTGGGGGTTTCTTCTATGACATCTTCCAGATCATTATAAAAGTCTTCTGTAATATCATCTTCTTTCTCTTCAGTAGGTGCATGTACATTAATCATCGTTATATTTTTCCATTTACCTTTTATTCGTAATTTACTAATCCTGTCATTAAAAGTTTTAAAGTTTAAAACGTTCCCCCATTACTCTTTTTTGATGACAAATCCTGTTCCTAATTCATGTTTATTTTGGGTGATTCCTCCATATATTATAATCATTCCATTTTGCTCTAAAGTACCCTCTCCTGGCCACCTTATTTCTTGAATTGCTGTTATATCCATTTGATATTCAACCAGCTCTCGGGTTAGTTCTTCGGCCGCTCCAGCTCGATATAGTGTCCGTACATTCCATGTTCCAAATCTCAAAAGTCCTTTAACGTTCCAAGGTCGTTGTCCAGATAACTCAGTCCGATATCGAGGCTCATGTATTTGTTTCGTAACAAAGAAACGTTTTTACAAAGGTGGGGATGTTAACCCCACGCTTCAACCCCCAACCTGGAGGACCAGGGTGTTTCTCTTTGTATGTTCTCTACCCTTTGACCTGTCCGGCTTGGGAGACCCTGCTGGTAGCTACGCTACCGCCGGCATAGCTCTCAGGGTAATTGATAAACTCAAGCTCCCCCACCACGACAAGGTGGAAACACGATCGGGAGAGTATTTGTACAGATGGATTTGATATATTTAGCAACTATCACATCAGGCTGTGAAATTCACACACACACACACACACACTTCGAAAACGGTTCACCATAGGAATTTTAGTTTGAACGCACAACTCCACGTGTTTACTGTGCTGGCAAAAGTGTTATCACACGTGAATACCGTTTTTGAGACGTTTTCGTCAAGCGGTACAAACCATGATTATAATCTTCACTGATTTATTTTCTGTTCCTTTCTCTCTAAAACAACAGTTGACGGACTAAGGCTTAGCCTTGCACGATAACTCTCTCACAACACTAAGATAATACAGAAGGTCGCTGTTCTTTCTAGCAGACCTGGTAATGAAATTGCTGACTGACTAGCACAGAGTGAATCTACACAAAAACTAATAGTTACATCAACAAGCCTCAAAGTAGCAAACCAGCTAATAAAAGTTAGTTGTATATCCTTTACAGGACGTCTCAGTCAACATCAGCATTTTTTATTGTTGAGTAGCGTTCGGAACGATGGCAGCCGGCTGTTGCTTAGTTGAGTGGTTTACTCTTCGGTTCACGAGTGTATTTTCCAGGAGACTCCTGCGGGTCGTCGATGGAGCTCCGGAGTTCGTGCTTTGTGATACGCTTTCAGCGGGTCGCACCGTGGAAAGAGACCGAGCCTACTGGGATAACACCCGGGTCAATGAAGTCTTTCTGGTGACTGCCGATCCAATCGATGATGAACTGTATTTTTCGTGGAGGACTTTTATGTTGGCATTCTGGCGGCGGCATTATGTACAGTGTACCTCTGCGGGCTATTGGCTTGTCGAGAATCCTGTCTGTTCCACTTTTCACATTGGGCAGAGAGGAGCATTTTGTGTGATATTCACTGCACAGGACCGGAGCATAATGGGGACGACCCGTTGCAGTGAAGGTGAAACCGCAACTAACTAACTAACTAACTAACTAACTAACTAACTAACTAACTAACTAACTAACTAACTAACTAACTAACTAACTAACTAACTAACTAACTACTAACTAACTAACTACTAACTAACTAACTACTAACTTACTATCTAACTAACTAACTAACTAAATTAACTAACTAACTAACTAACTAACTAACTAACTAACTAACTAACTAACTAACTACTAACTAACTAACTAACTAACTATCTAACTAACTAACTAACTAACTAAATTAACTAACTAACTAACTAACTAACTAACTAAATTAACTAACTAACTAACTAACTAACTAACTGTTGTGATCTCTTGGCAAATTTACTTTCAGTAGTGTGCCATTGCTTTCTGAACGACCTGCACTCATACCATGTCGTTAACGCAAGGCGGTCTGCTGACAAATCCCCCGCAAGCTGTGTTTCGAACGCGGGTATGTGGGATTACAAACTGCCTCCGTAACCCCATCGCCACGGAGCAGACAAGCAGAAAATAAAAGATGTTTATAAAGATACATAGTTTAACATGTGACAACTACAGACACCTGCGATGAAGTATACATGTTAGCCCGTTCTTGGCCCACAAGGCAATATAAACCATCCGATAATGAAGAATCAAAATACTAGTTTATGTCTTCGACTACAACACATATCAACATGGATTTAAACTGGCTCCAACCACGGCGATTGCGGCCGCAAACACTTCGCCACAGATCCACAACAACACCATCTCTTTGCTAGGAAACGATTTGAAGTTATGCAACAAGTTAGTTCGTTATCCGCATACCAACGTTCGAAACACAGCTGCGTGCGGTTTGGCAGCAGACAGCCTTGCGTTGGCTTTTTTCCTGAAAATGGTATGAGTGCTGGTCGTTTAGAAATCAATAGCAAACTACAGAACGTAATATACTTGCCAAGAAATCACGAACAGGCCAAAAATGGTGGGGTTGACTGCGACGTCCTGTAAAGGATTTCCAACAAACTTTATCAAATTAGTTAATTGCATATCCTTTACAGGACGTCTCAGTCATGCCCAGCATTTATTGACTTTTGATTTCTTGCTAAGTTGACGTTCAGTAGTTTGCCATTGATTTCTGAACGACCGGTCCTCATACAATTGTATGAAACCCAACGCAAGGCGGTTTGATGCCAAATCGCCAACAGCTGTGTTTCGAACGCGGTATGCGGGGATTACGAATTGCGACCCTTCGCCAGAGAGCCGGCTTATGCAACAAAGTTAAGATTATACGCTTATAATGTACTGTGTGGGTTGTGAAGAACGGTATGGATTTGTGGAAGGAAAGGGTAAAAACAATGCAATATATAAAATAGGAACACTAATAGAAAGATTAATAGGGACACAGAAAGACATATTAGTGCTTCATAGATTAAACCGAGGCACTTGATAAAGTAAACACGATGAACTAATTAAAATATTGGATGATATAAACATTGATGGGAAAGATCTCAGAATAATAACAAATATTTACTGGAACCATGCAGCAGCAATTAAAATGGGAAATAATGAGGGCAACTGTGAACAGTTACAGCTAGGAGTACGACAGAGGTGTGTTTTGTCTCCAGATCTCTTCTCACCCTATAGCGAAATAATAATGAGAGAAATCAAAGCGATCCCGTGAATACTTCTTCTTCTTCTTTGCGTTCATCCGGAGTGTTTCTGTTTTTTTTTTTTTTAGATGTGATTGCGGTGTGTCTGTTATGCTCCATTGGGCCGAAACCCGTAGGCCAACAAATCCGGCTTTAGCGTGCTTTTTTTTTTTTTTTGACCAGGTAGCATTCCTGGGAGACTCTCACTTTTGCCGGTACCGTCCACAACTCAGCTGGCCAAGTTGGAACGGTCGAAGACAACGGTCGTCCCTCAAAGGAAGGCAGGGACAGTCCATGGCATTTTCCGCCATCCAGGGTGGCTTCCATAATTGCAGGGCCGGCACATTGCAGCGCCCTGGTGCTGGGCTCACCGAGGGAATCGTCACTTCCTGCTCATGGGTGCTTTAATTCCTCACTTCAATATATTGGGCATTTCGTTAGCCCAGGGCCGTTCCCGCACAAACCAGACTGGTCTGCAGTCAGTATCCACTCAGCGAGTTTTTCGGACATGTGCGTGTCATTGTGTCCGTCAGAACTGTTCCAGACATGTCGGACATTCGGAAACCTACATAGTCAGAGCTGTTCCAAACAAGAGCGGCATTCCGAAACTAGGTAGCTGTTCCTAGCACGAGGGGAGACTAGTTAGAGCTTTTCCGGTCACGAAAGACATTTCACTCGGACGTAATTGCGTAGTGCTATTTTTATTTTGCCGCCCGTAGGCTGGCACTCCCGACTTCAGCGGGAAGTTTTAATGAGGTTAGCCTTCTTCGGGTTTCGAGACAAGTTAGACTCTTATTTCGACTTCCACACAGCAAGCTTTTGCTTATGGCTGCCACGTAATGGATTCGCAAGCCAGGCGTTCCATTTCGTGTCAACGAGACTATTTTCCACCTTTGACTATACTCACTCCATGAGTACGGTTACAGATTATCTACGGAACGTGCGACCGCGGTGTTTTTCCACCTTTAGTACTCGCTCACGAGGTAGGCTACATGTGCTGCCGGCTCAGCACACTACCTCCGTGTGTCTGTGGGCGAGTAACGGTCAGGCCCTCTCATCCGGGGATTCCTCATATCCCCCAGCTAAGAGCCATCGAACGAGTATCTGCGCCAAGCATGTAGCGTGCTCAGCACCTCACCTCAATTTTGATGTAGGTTTGTGTCGGCCAAGCTCTCACTTCCGAGGGTTTATGGCTTAGAGACGTTCAGCCATACCCCTCGGCTGGGAGCCTTAGAGGTTATGTCCGGACTGAGATTATTGGCATCGTTTGCCTGATTTTGACTGTTATCCTCAGTCTACCTGCAGAGCCGCAAGTTGTGTCTCTCTTAGTTTGGTCCCTATCCCATAAGCTGTCCAATATGTAGTTAATATCCACCGGCATAGCGCTTGGGGTCAGTGGGACACTAAAGCTCCCCCACCACCGCAAGGTGGAGACACATCGGGGGAGCCGGGAATACTAATAGGAGGTTATAATATAAACGTATACGCTATGCAAATGACACAGTATCGGTTTCGGATAATGCAACAGACCTACAACAATTGTTGGACATTGTAGTAACGGAGAGTGTAAAGAAAGGACTCCCCGTGAATATCAAGAAAACAGTAACAATGATGATATCAAAAAACCATGCGACACCACAATGTGGAATAAAAATAGAAGACAACAATTTTAACCAAGTGAACACTTTGAAATACCTAGGGGCATTTATAACATCAGTCGGAAGGTGGGAAACAGAGATTAAGAGCAGAATACAGCAAACAAAAGCACCATTTCAGAAAATGAAAGGTATCTTATGCAATAAGTCACTATCTTGAATGTAAGAAAGAGAGTGCTGCAGTGCTATATAGAACCTGGTTTGCTGAATGGCAGACGAATGTTGCGAATTGCTTGGACTGCCAGAGTAACTAACGACGAATGCATGAAAGAAGCCAACAAAACGTGAACATTATATACACCGATCACAAAGAGTCAAACAGCTTTCTTTGGTCATGTGATGAGAAGAGAGCCATCGGAGAACATCTTGACGACTGGAAAGTTCGAAAGGAAGAGGGGCAGAGGCCGCCCAAGAGAAATAAATGATGCTGAACGGATTGAGACGGTGGCATGGAGGAATATCAGCAGCAGAGTTGATCCAGAGCACCAAACACCGAAACATGTAGAGAGACATGAATGCCTACGCCAGCTGACATAGCACTTGATGATGATGATTTTACTGTGTCATACCCAGATTTAGCACTGGAAAAAGCCAGAACAAAACGGCGGCCTTCATCCTGAATGACCAATTAATCGGATACAGCGATGTTGCAGTGAAATTCTTGCTAAACTGGTTTGCTTTGTCTGCCTGTCCGAGTATGTAGATGCACTATTTATATGGATACTGGCGGTGGTGTTGTTTTGTAATTATCAGCAATCCTACAAGTGTCTGTTTATTGTTGTTGATTTTGGAAGTGATTTATTCACAGAATAATTACGGTTCTGATTTAGCAGTTCTCAACTATTTCGTTGCATGGTGTATCCATATAATAATATCTTGATGTCATTACCCCTCGTAGAGTTGCTGACGGTACATATACCTGCTGGGAGGCAAAGGTGGCCTCGCTAAGAGAAGGACAACTTTAATATCAAACACACCCTCCCCTCTCCCAGGTTGAAGGTGCAAGCATTTGCTAAGGGATGCTGGTCTGTTAGTGAAGGTGATAGGGAACTGCGATTGATAATGCTATAAGCACGACCGGAGGAGAGCTTGACGTCTAGGCTCGTCGCCTGCTAAGTGATGGTAATATCTACCACCTGTTCCTCCGTGCACTCAGGCTGACAACGTGTCATGGTCCTATCACATCTCAGACCCGTAGCAGGAAATTGCTTCAAGACAAATTGTGTTTCATGTGCTAAAGTACTGGATGGTCGTTAACATAGGACTTGAGCAGTGGAGGGAAATACCGGGCGTAAGGACGTTTCTGGCCTCTTGCAATTGCAGGCAGGCTCTACCAGGGTTACCGATTATTTCCCAGTCTTATTATAACTACTAGTGAAAACCATCTACCAGGGGTACCGATTATTTCATGTCTTATTATAACTACTAGTGAAAACCATCTACCAGGGTTACCGATTATTTCATGACTTATTATAACTACTAGTGAAAACCATCTACCAGGGTTACCGATTATTTCCCAGTCTTATTATAGCTACTAGTGAAAACCATCTACCAGGGTTGCTAATTATTACATGTCTTATTATAAACTATTAGTGGAAACCACATACCAGGGTTACTAATTATTTCCTGCCTTATTATAACTACTAGTGAAAACCACATACCAGGGTTGCCGATTATTTCCTGACTATTATAACTATTAGTGAGAACCATCTACTAGAGTTACCGATTAATTCCCAGTGTTATTATACTAGGGTCAGTCTCCCTGGTCGAGGATTTAGCAGCTTTCTCCGTAACCCCAAATACTCTCGTAGTTGACGTGAGCACACGAGAATTGGAAGCGGTTCGAGTCGTGCCAGTTACTTATGAGAGTATGGAGCCGGTCGCTCAGAAAGTAATGGCAAACTACTGCCAGTAATCTTGCTAAGAAATCAACAATCAGCTGAAAGATATTGATGTTGACACCGATGTCCTGTAAAGGATATGCAAAACATTTATTTATTTATTATACTAGGAGCGTTCATTTGAAATCCGTTCGTGCCGCACCGCGCGTAATTGCGTACGTTGAACATGATCATGTCATAGTCATGTGATAAGTACTGACAAGTGAATAAAAGAGCACGTGCTTATTGTCTCACGATGCATAGGTTCTCTTTCTGGCCGTTGAGAAAATGGCCGGGTTGATCCAAAATCCGTCCAAAGAAGCTCAAAGAGCGGTGATTAAGTTTCTTTCATTTGAAGGAAGTCGATCAGTGGACATGCATCGAAGAATGCAGGCAGTGTACGGTAACAAATGTATGTCGAAGACAACAGTGACAGACTGGGCACGAATGTTTCTGAAAGGACGTCAGTTCACGAAAGATCTTCGACGGCCGGGTCAAGCGCATATTGTTGCAACAGAAAAAGCCATCGCCAAATTGATGCAGCAGTACAGACGAACCGTTGTCAAAGCATACGTTTGCTAGCGAAAGAATTCGATGTGTCAATAGAGACAATTCAAAAGGTTGTTCGTAAGAAACTGCAATATTGGAAGGTGTGTTCACAGCGGGTACCATGGATGTTGACTGGTCAACAAAAAGAGGAACGCATGGGATGGTGCTTGAACCACTTGCTGCGTTACAGAGTGGAGAGTGAGGAATTTCTCTTCCGCATAGTGGCAGGCGATTAATCATGGTGTCACCACTTTGAGCCGAGCAGCAAGAGAGAGAGAGAGAGAGAGAGAGAGAGAGAGAGAGAGAGAGAGAGAGAGAGAGAGAGAGAGAGAGAGCATACGATGGAAGCAAGCTGGACCAAAAGCCAACAAATTCAAGTTACAGGTTTCCGCTGGTAAGGTTATGCTGAGTGCATTTTTGCGGACGGCATTCGCCACCTACCTTAGCAGTGGGATGCTTGCCTGAATGCCTACGGTGACTTCTTCTGACCAAACCATGGTGCATAATTCATTCAAAATGAATGCTTTGTTTAATTCTACCACACCTGTTAATGTTTCTTTCATGCTTTTGTAATAGCCATTGGAACTGGTTTCAAATGAACGACCCTTATATCTACTAGTGAAAACCATCTACCAGGGTTAAAAATTATTTCCTGTCTCATTATAACTACTAGTAAAAACCATCTACCAGGGTTAGTAAATATTTCCTGTCTTATTATAACTACTAGTCAAAACAATCTACCGGGGTTACCGATTATTTCATGTCTTATTATAACTACTAGTGAAGCATCAAGGAGAGGGACTTCACTTTCTACTGGCATGGCAAGCCGTGCGGAGAGACCAGGGAGCATGGAGTTGGCTTCGCTATCAGAAACAAGCTGCTCAATTCCATCATACCACCAAGTGATGGCATTGAAAGAATATTGAAGCTCCAACTACAGACAGAGGCAGGCCCAGTTAGTATTATAAGCGTTTACGCCCCAACACTAACTGCAGCATCAGAATCTAAAGACAAGTTCTATGACGACCTTAGCAAAGAAGTCAGTGAAACACCAGAGAAACAACATCTTTTTATCCTGGGGGATTTCAACGCCAGGGTTGGCTCCGACCACGAATCTTGGCCTTCATGTCTAGGACAGTTTGGCGTTGGGAAGATCAATGACAATGGACAACGTCTCTTGGAATTCTGCAGCCACCATAATCTGTGCGTGACCAACACCTTCTTTGACACGAAACCTCAACACAAGGTGTCATGGAGGCACCCCAGATCAAAGAACTGGCACCAACTCGACCTGGTGCTCACTAAACGCAGCAACCTCCGCAATGTACGTCTGACTCGCAGCTATCATAGTGCTGACTGCGACACCGACCATTCACTCGTCTCCAGCAAGGTGAAGATAAAGCCCCAGAGAATCTACAGAAGCCGAACAGAAGGAAGACCACGCATTGACACCAGTGGCACCCAAAATAAAGAGAAGGTCAACAAATTCATGCAGGCTCTAGCGGATACTCTGCCCGGCCCCACAGACGGAGATTCCACCGAGAGATGGAGTCATTTTCGCGACACCATCTACAATACAGCACTATCAACATTTGGCAAGAAGCAAACTAAGTCAACCGACTGGTTTTAAGCACACTCTGAAGAGATGCTCCCAGCCCTGGAGATAAAGAGACATGCATTCTCAATGTATAAAACATCACCTTCAGAGAAAACACTGCAGGCATTGCGAACGGCCAGAAATAGAGTACAACATATGGCAAGAAGATGTGCGAACAGGTACTGGCTACAGCTCTCTGCTCAAATTCAAACTTGTGCAGACACTGGAAATATAAGAGGAATGTATGAGGGCATCAAGCAAGCTGTCGGTCCATCAAAAAATAAGATGGCCCCTTTACGATCAACTGAGGGGGTAATCATAAAAGATCGAGCAAAACAAATGGATCGCTGGGTAGAACACTACTCAGAGCTATACTCAGTGGATAACACTGTCAGCGAAGAAGCTCTGGAAGCCATCGATCAACAGTCCGCCATGCATGCCTTGGATAACGAACCTTGCCTCACAGAAATCAGCGAAGCACTAGACTCTCTCAAATCCGGCAAGGCACCTGGAAAAGATAGTATCCCACCTGAAATTTTAAAATGTAGCAAAGAAACAATCATCCCAGAACTGTATGCAATATTACAGCTCTGCTGGAGAGAAAAATCAATACCACAAGATATGAAAGACGCAAACATCGTTACCCTATATAAAAACAAAGGCGACAGAAGCGACTGCAACAACTATCGCGGCATTTCCCTTCTCAGCATTACAGGCAAGATTTTTGCCAGAGTAATCCTTAAAAGATTACACATTCTTGCTGAAAGAATCTACCCCGAATCGCAGTGCGGATTTAGACCCAACAGGTCCACCAAATGATTTTCTCACTCCGGCAGCTCCAAGAGAAGTGCAGAGAACAGAGGAAGTCATTATATATTGCCTTCATCGACCTCACAAAGGCATTTGACCTCGTGAGCAGAAGCGGCCTTTTTAAGGTCCTTGAAAAGGTTGGATGTCCACCCAAACTTCTTAGTCTCGTGAAATCATTCCACGAAAACATGCAGGGGACCATTTTATTTGACGGCTCAACATCCCAGTCATTCAGCATCAGCAGCGGAGTAAAGCAGGGCTGCGTGCTTGCTCCTACACTCTTTGGTATCTTCTTCGCTGTTCTCTTAAGGCAAGCATTTGGGACTGCCACTGAAGGCATATACCTCCACACAAGATCTGATGGCAAACTTTTTAACCCATCAAGACTCAAGGCAAAGACCAAAATAAGATCAAGATGCGTAAGAAAACTACTTTTTGCAGATGATGCAGCACTGACTACTCATACAGCAGAAGATCTCCAAAGGCTCATAGATCATTTTGCAGCCGCCTGCAAAGACTTTGGGCTCACCATTAGCCTAAATAAAACACAGGTGATGGAACAAGATGCTGTTGCGCCTCCGTCAATCAAAATATATAATTACGAATTGAAGGTCGTCCACGATTTTGTGTATTTGCGATCCACAATATCAGATAATCTTTCATTAGAGACAGAAATCGACAGACGCATTGGAAAGGCAGCCACAACATTTTCCAGGCTAGCTAAAAGAGTTTGGGAGAATAATAGACTAACAGAGCGTACAAAAGCTCAAGTATATAAAGCTTGTGTTGTTAGCACACTACTCTACGGGTCTGAATCCTGGACCCTGTACTCAAGACAGGAAAGGAAGTTGAATTCCTTCCACATGAGATGTCTGAGACGTATCCTGGGCATAACATGGAAAGACCACATAACAAATAAACAGGTGCTTGAAAGAGCAGATATTACCACAGTGCACACCCTCCTCAAGCAGAGACGCCTCCGGTGGTTGGGCCACGTATCTCGAATGGAGGACGAACGTATTCCCAAAGATCTCCTTTACGGAGAACTAGCCACAGGAAAGAGGCCAACCGGAAGACCCCAAATGCGATATAGGGATGTGTGTAAACGAGATATGAAAACCATTGGAATAGATCCAGACACGTGGGAGAGGTGTTGCAACAGACAGATGCTCCTGGAGAAGAGATGTACGAAACGGACTGGTGCTCTTTGAGCGCAATCAGATCCAAAAAACTGAGGAGAGACGGCACAGGCTCAAAGAGCAGTCACTTACTGCGGGACTTGCCTCGTCTTACAGATGCGGAAACTGTGACAGGGATTGTCATTCTCGAATTGGACTCTACAGTCACCAGCGGTGCTGCCAGGCACCTCCCAAGCGGCACAACTCTATAGTCCTTCAGGACTGAAAGAGGCCTACTACTACTATTATAACTACTAGTGAAAACCAAACAGACAAAGAATTCAAGCATGTGCTTCGGTGCTTAACACCTTCTTTGACTGCCGAAGAGAAAGGTAGAGGAGAAAAGGGTAAAAGGAGTGAGAGGATACGGAAAGTAGGAGCAAGAAAAACCAGATCAAAACTTTGGAGACTAAGTCTGAAGTATTTGAGAATAGGTTATTGGAATTAACGCAGTGCATAGCAATGATGGTTGATTGATTGATTGATTGATTGATTGATTGATTTAGGAATCGACATCACAGCATTCGGGGCATTCCCATAAGCGCTCCGTCCCCATCTTCAGCAGCCAACGAAGAGTTCCAACACCAATAGTACCAGTAGCAATCTGATTATATGTCCGTCTCGCCTTTCCTCTGAGCGTCGAGCGTCGGCCAGATCCCCTCGTCACTCCTCGCTGTCTCATTCTTGCCAGACCATGGTATTCCATTTGCTCCTCTGAGGTGTGCACGTGCTCCCACAAGGCCGCAACCACATCTGCCTTGTCATGTATCAATACTCCACCAAGTTCTGCAGAGCCAGCCAATCTGTCCGCCTGTTCATTTCCCAGCACACCGGCATGCCCCGGAGAAAAGATCCAGGCGATGCTTGTCACCCGTGACCTCCGAAGCGAAGCAATCCACTCCTCACGAAGCCTTCTCATCCTCAATCTCGTCAGCATGCTTTCTGAGTCAGTTACAATCACGACTTTTCTGTGTGTGTGTGTCGTATTCTCCATCCAGCGGAGAGCCGCAGTGACTGCCTCCACGTCCATTCTTAAGCTGGATGTTGTGGTATCATATGCCAGGCTCTCCTGCACCAAACGTCGACCATTAGCTTTGGCTATGAATCCCCAGCCACTTCTCTCACCTCTTGACACCGAACTATCTGTGTAGATAATCACATCACCCGAGTGAGCATTTTCCTGAATTAGTTGCTGGATTTCCACTTCCGTGACCTCTGCTGGCCACTCCCTGCACTCCTGGCTTAATGTGATTATAGCTCTGCACAAGTCTAACTGATTCGCTGGCACTCTGACCCACTCCTCTCCTCGCCTAATGTTTTCCAAAATGCACACCTGTCTGATCGAATCCTCCGCCTGAGCCATCCATGATTTCCCTCTTATCAGTCGCTGACCCTTAACTGCGTCCAGCGCCTCATGCAGTGGGTTTTCTGTGTCTGCAGCTACTCTGAGGTATGCCTTCGCCTG
This sequence comes from Cepaea hortensis, assembly GCA_963921405.1. Taxonomy (NCBI): domain Eukaryota; kingdom Metazoa; phylum Mollusca; class Gastropoda; order Stylommatophora; family Helicidae; genus Cepaea; species Cepaea hortensis. The sequence continues at coordinate 15,638,834 of OY992882.1, read as the reverse complement.
CATCACCTTGAGCCTACCTGCAACAGTCGGCAGATCAAGGATGTAACGCATACACACTACTGTCGTGTCTCTGGTGCATCCCAGAATGACCCACATAGCTTCGTTCTGTATGCCCTCTAACTTAACCAGCTGACTCTCTGAGACAGTGAACAGTCCTAATCCATAATCAGTTACTGAGAGGATCAAGTGCTGGTATAGTGTGAAAAGCATTCTCTGCTCTGTGTCCATTGCAGCCATAGTTTTAAGTGCACTGAGTCCCTTTTGAGATCTTGTCACAACCGTTTCCACATGGTCCAATGAGGGCTGGAGAAGTTAACATATGACCGACATTCTGATACTGCAGGCGGCCATGGCGACTATCTAAATTTATACAGGCTACAACAGCTGGATTAATACATCTTGACAGAGGAAGCATGAGCCAGCAGTGGTGGTGATGATTTGATATGAGTCTGGAATCAGGTGGAAAGTAGAGTTCAGAGGATACTGATATAAACTGGGTGATAATTCTGGTATATAATACACGCATATGACAATATGAATTCGTTGGACAGCAATAAGCATCGGGAATGGCTAAAATAGATGAAACAACAGTTTAATAGCATGATTATTGTATTTGGAGACTTAAATGCCCGCGCCCTAGAAGCTTAAAAATCCTTGGAGACAGGCAGAGAAAGAACCTCGGAGAAGTTTTTGGGGAATCAGACTGTGTCTACATTAATAATGGCAGCCCGCCAAGGATGTCAATGAAGCCAGAAGAATTAGATACTGCCACTGAATTTGCACTCGTCATTCGGATGGCAGGATCGGACGCTCTGCGGTAGGATTTATACGATTATGTAACGAACGAACGAACAAACTTTATTTTCAAAGGGTTAAGAATTGGGCACGCAGGCCCGTCTAACATTCTGCCCTTCTATCACTCTCTTTCATACATTATTTCATTCACACATCATTCAAGGCTAACAGAGAACAACAACAATATAAAGGATATGCATTATAAAGGCATGGGCAAAATGCGAACATCAAAACTACACGACACAGTAATATTAGATAATGGTCTGACACTTGTTGTTAGCCATGTGGAATATACTGGCCTACCAAAAGGGGACTGGCTGTTATACTAGGGTTTTATTATTATTATTATTATCTCTATTATTAAGGGGGAAGGTAATCCATATTGAGATAGTGTTCGAATAATTTGCGATTATATGAAAAGGGTTTGGTGATGTCTTTGATTTCTTGTGGAAGATTGTTCCACAGCTGAGCTGCAGAGTACGTTAAGCTTGTTTTGTATAAGTCAATCCTAGGCTTCGTAATGTGTAATATATTTAAACGTTTACTGTGTCTAGCATTATATTTAAACAGTGGCCAAAGGTAATTTGGGGCATTCCGGTGCAGGATTTTGTGAATTAGTTTAGCTTTATTGAAAAGCAGGCGTTTACGGAGTGGTAGTAACTGAAGGCGTTTATACAGGCTAGGATTGTCAGTTAAATGTTTGCTATAAATTAGACTCATGGCCCGTTTCTGGAGTGAGTAAAGTCGCTTGGTGTTTGAATTAGAACAACCGTCCCAGATCGTAGAGCAGTAGTCAAAGTGTGTCTGTATATGAGAAGTATAGAATAGTGTCCTTGTGTCCTCATCAAGGAAGTTTTTAATTTTGGCTAGTTGGTAGACTTTTTTCGCTGTTTGTTTAATGTGCACTTGAACGTGGGAATTAAAGGTTAGGTTTCTATCAATGATTAGGCCTAATGTTTTGTGCTCAATTACACTTTCTACTGGCATGTTATCGATGTGAAGTTGAAGTGTTGTGTGTGAGCTTAGAGTCTGAAGTCTTTGTCTGGTTGTTAGTAACATTGATTTTGTTTTAGCGATGTTAATTTGCATACGGTTTGAATAGCTCCACCTAACTGAAGTAACTTCCTTCCTTGCTCTATTTTATTTTTGGTCCAAATTCAACAAGGTAAAGGCTAGAAAAGCACGCAGCACTTTCAAATATGATAGGGCATAGTCACCTAGCGAGCTTAGAAAGAGAGCATTGACGAGAGACTACAGGGGATACCAGCATGAGGAGAAGAAAGAGCTTCTGCAAGTAAGGAGCTAATTTCTAGGTACCTGTTAAGGGACACCTCAGGCAGTATCAGTATTTCACAACCAAGGGAATTAAAGAGTCCATAAGAAAAGGAGAAAAACGCAAGAGGAAAGGAAAAGAGTTAAAAATAGTTTTACAGAGCCATTTATATAACGCTAAGTCTGAGAAGTCGCTGGTGTTCTGATCAAACGTAAGGCCTAGACACCAACGGTACCGGTCGGCTGCTTGCTATCAAAGGTTTGAAACGCGCAGTGTCTCAGCAGAAGTGAAGGGAATAAGAGGTGAGAATTCACGGGTTATCCGCGACTGGGAGATAAGATTCTCAGCCACCTGCCGGGCGTGTGAGTGTGCAAAACCAGAAGCCTAATTAATACCTTACGTTCAGTCGGACTTATCGTGTAAAGCAACGACGGCAATACAAGGAGATAAGATTCTCAGCCTGCCGGGAGTGTGAGAGAAACACGACGGCCAAAATCAGTGTTGCTATCTCCTTTTGATGAAAAAGCACCAAAATCGACCTTTAAAAAAGCACCAAAAACACCAAAAGTTTTTGGAAAGCACCAAAACAAAGCACCAACAGTTTTTATTACTAGAGTAACAAGGTAACTAGACAAGTCACCAGACTGCTGAACACATTATATGATACTGGAGATATACCTTCTGAATTATGTAATTCTGTATTTATTGCAATCCCAAAGAAATCAGGAACCTTGGAATGTGATCAACATAGAACAATTAGTATAATGAGTCACATCACAAAGATCTTGTTACGAATTATCATGCAACGAGTGAGGAAGAAAATACAACCTGAAATAGGGGAAGAACAATGTGGGTTTGTAGAAGGAAAGGATACAGTAAATGCTGTGTATATGCTGCGAACAGTTATTGAACGTGCTATCTCATAATCTGAGATGGATGCATCACATCAATAGGAAAACGCCTCCATTCACCCCAGAAAAGGACAGTGCGTTCAATTAATGGTAAAAAGCTTACCGTCAAATCTAACCTACATGATCGTCTTCAGTTACTGCCACTCCACAAACGCCTACTTTATAATAAGGGTACATTAATTTACAAAATCCTATTTTAAAATGCTGTAAGCTACTTTTGGCCGTTGTTCGAATACAATGCAAGACATAATGAACGACTAAATATACTTCATGTCCCTAAATCTAGGATAGACTTAGATAAAACAAGCTTAGCATACTCTGCCGCTTAGTTGTGGAATAAACTTCCACAAGAAACCACATTCGCCACCAATCATTATACATACAGTCGCAACCTGTTTGACCACAACAGTACAGACTACATGCCCCCCCCCCCCACCACCCCCTCCCCCCCCCCTCAAAAAAAAAGAAAGCAATAATAATGGAAATTATCTCTAACGACAAGTAGCCAATAAACATTCCCATATCCATGGTACGTTGCATCTTCCTTAGGTATTTATAATGCTCATGTTAAACATTGCCTCAGTGAGACATGTATTATTGATTATTTTTATGCGTTTTAATGCTTATTGTTCTTTTGTTGTCTAAGATTAGCTTCATAAGTGTGTTGAATGAAATAATTTATGAGAGGAACTAGAGAAGAAGGGCAGAATATCAGATGGGCCTGCCTGCCAAATACTTAACTCTTTGAACCGTTTGTTCGTTCGTTCCTCTTGTTACTTGTGGTGTCGAAATGAAGTATAAACAGCGGGAGAGTGCCCCTTTATGCGCTTCATCTATCGAGATTCCCATGGACTCTATTATTCCCTATGTCCATCATTTACATCTTCGGCCTTTACTTCTGCTTCCATTTGGTCTGTACATTATTGCTTGTTGTGGTATACTGTTAGTTGGTAACCTCGTTACATGGCCAAACTATTTGACTTGCTGCTTTCTAAGAAAAGCTAGCGCTGCTATATCCCCCAGGTTAGTCCTGATTTCTTAATTTCTTATTTTCTCTTTTCATGATAATTGAGCATTCTTCTCAGGAATCTCGTTGCTGTTGCTGAGATTTTTCTGCTCTCTTTTTCTGTCATTGTTCAGGTTTCTCATTAGTAGCATAGAGTTGGTAGGAAGATTGTGTTGTAGAGTGCTTAGATCTCCGGTCTACACGGTGTCCATAAAGTCTGGACACATGGAACATACAACTGTTTATTCAAATAATATCTTCAATCAATCATTCAATCAATCATGTGCCATGCCGGAAAGCTTGGGCGGTCATGACTCGCCATTTCACTCGATCACCAGAGTCGTGGTTCAGCTAAGTGTTACTTCTCGTCCATGCCATGTGGCCAAACCATCCAGGTATTTTCCTCTCGGTTTTCCTCTTGTTCTGTTCCCTTCGATCTTGCCAGTTGTCACTAAGTTTTCCAATACATTTCTTCTCATTACATGTCCAAAAAAATTTGACTGTCTACGTCTAATTTCTCTAATCAATTTACGATTAGCATTTGTCTCCTTTAGTACTTGGTCATTGCTTTTACTGCCTGTCCATGGTAATCTTTGCATTTTCCTCAGAAACCACATTTCTGCAGCCATCATATGTTTTTCAGCTTGACTGCTCATTGTCCAAGTTTCACATCCATGCTAAAGAATAGGCTCTATGTATCCCCTCAACACTCTTTTTCTCATTTCAATTGATATCTTTTTATTGGTCAGAATGTTTTTCATCTTGCTAAAGGCTACTTTCGCCATGGCGATTCTTGTTCTAATCTCTTCAAGGCATCTCCAATCAGATGTTATGACTGTTCCGAGATAATTGTACCGAATCACTTGTTGAAGAATAGTCCCACTTACTTGTATATTACATTGTGGTATTTCTTTCTTCCTAGTGACTCCCATAACCTGTGTCTTTTTACAATTTAATTATAACCCCAGTTGCTCACTGTGTACAACAACCGCATCTACTAATTGTTGCAGATCTTGCGCATTGTCTGCAATCAATTCTGTACCATTTGCATATCTAATGTTATTGATGTTTCTTCCTCCAATGCTGATTCCATTTATATCTTCTACATTTCTGAACATATTTTCACTGTATAGGGAAAAAAGATCTGGAGACATTACACATCGCTGCCTAACACCTCTCTTAATAAACTGATATTGTCCCACTTCATTATCAATCATTATGGCAGCTTGTTATTTCCAATATATGTTTTTTATAAGTCTAATGTCTTTCCCATAAATTTGTAGATCTGCAAGCATATCCACCGTGTTGACATGACTAACTCTATCAAAAGCTTTTGTGTAGTCAATAAAGCAAAGATGAATATCCTTGTTTACTTCTATTGCACTTTCAATAACTGTTCGCAGCATATACACAGCATTTACTGTAGCCTTTCCTTCTACAAACCCACATTGTTCTTCCCCTATTTCAGGTTGTATTTTCTACCTCACTCTTTGCATGATAATTCGTAGAGAAATCTTTGTAATGTGACTCATTGAACTAATTATTCTATGTTGATCACATCATAAGGCTCCTGATTTCTTTGGAGTTGCAATAAATACAGAGTTACATAATTCAGAAGATATATCTCCAGTATCATATAATGCGTTTAGCAGTATGATGACTTGGTCTATTCCATATTCTTCTAAAGCTTTAATCATTTCTGTTGTGATGTTATCTGCACCGGGGGCCTTGCCAGCTTTCACATGCTTAAGAATATATGTGATTTATAAAATAACGGGAATTCCCTATTGCATGTTTGATTTACATGAAAAATATCCAAATATCCTATGTGTCCAGACTTTACGGACACCCTATACATCAACACGATTTTGAATTTTAAAACTTGACCTTGGCTGCCAGGTCGAGGCAGCCTAAAATGGTTCCGGGGAATGTCTTGGGAAGTAATGGTGGCCGGCGTGATACTGACCACATCTCCGATTTACTGTAGATAAAATATGGGTTTGGCACCATATGTCCACTCTCGATTGGTTTATAAAATTATGGATTTAGCGCCATGTGCCCACTGTCGATTGGTTTATAAATATATGGGTTTAGCACCAGATGTCCACTGAACTTTACGGTATGTCACAGGGACCTTTACTTGACTACTTTAGCAGGTTAACACCCTTTTTGTCCCTGTTATTGACACATTTGGTTTGGTGAATGTTACTCAAATGGCAAACGGCTACGTTGGCCATGAGGATTGGAATTCTATTCTCTACAATCATCTCACGTCAGATACCATGTTCTGAGGTAGATGTACTGATTCGTCTGTTTATGTAGCTCTATGACAAGAGAGAGACCAATAATAACATCCTATACAAGATATACTAAGCAATCTCAGCACACTTTTGTTGTTGTTGCGTATCCCTTACGGAACGTTGCAGTCAATACCAGCATTTTCAGCTGCTGTTGATGTACTAGGCAAGTGTTACGTTCAGTAGTTTGCCATTGCTTTCTGAACGACCGGCCCCTATACCTTTTTCGAAAAAACCAGCACCGCCGTGTTTCGAACCCGGGTATACGGGCTCACAAACCGCGTTCGCAAGCCCTTTAGCCACAGAGACTCAGCACACTACAGCCGGCATATTTTTCATACGATCTTAAAGTTTAACTTTTTCGCTAAAGTTAATATGGATTACAAGTCAGTCTCCTCTCGCAGATCACACAAGGAGAACCTCAACGCAGTGTACGAACTCTGTAACATCACCAAGAATTCTATGTCTGCCTTTCTGGGAATCATACACTGTAAAACCTCGGGTTTCGTTGCCTTCGGTTTTCGTCGATTTCTGTTTTTGTCGATTGTTTTAGCGAACAATTTGTCTCAGTTTTCGTCGGTTGCCTCGAATTTCGTCTGCGTGTCTACGGGACCTCACTGCTAATTTTGTTAAAACAAAGGTGCCCACGCGTTCTTCTGCTCAGCAGTGGCGTGCAGAGGTTTTTTGATACCCGGGGCCAACCCCTTGATTTGATGCCCCTAAATTGTTCTTTCCCTAATTCATTCCTCCTCCCCTCCCACTGCAATGTGCTGCCCCTTCTGCCTAATTGGATGCCCCCCTCCCGGCTGGATGCCTAGGGCCGTCGCACCCCCGCACCCCCCTTTGCACGCCACTGCTGCTCAGTTTGGCGTTGTTTCTCGTTGTGTGAGCATCACTTGCTAATAAGTTAACCCTTTCCTGTTAGGCCCACAATGGGACCAATGAAAGTTTTTAGAGTCAGCAGCCCCCTGAAGAAGAAAGCCAGGAACACCATCGAGTTGAAAAGGGAAATCTCTGAAAAATACGAGAGCAGCATTAAGATTGCTGACATCGGCCGCATGTACGGGAAGCCTCCATTCACGAAGTTCCATTGTAGCGAAAAAGAAATAACAAAAGGAGGTTAATGTAGCGAAAGGCATGAACGTGCTAATGAAACAGAGATCAGAAAAAATTGAAGATGTCCAACAGTTATAAATTATTAATTTTGATAAAATAAAACCAGATGGCGATTCTGTATCGGAGACGATCATATGTGATAAGGACAGAGAGTATGCCGATCTCATTAAGAAAATGTCCGGGAAGTGTGCTAGTGTACTTAGTGATTTAAAGACCAGCAGAGATGGCTTCGCAAATTCAAGAGGCGCACTGACTTACACTGTGTTACAAGGCACGGCGATGGTGCGAGTGTTACAAGGCACGGCGATGGTGCGAGTTCGGACACATCTGGGGTTGAAAATTAATATTATACAACATATTTATTCTCTATAAAATGTGTTTTTTCTTTAATGTACTTTGGATTGTCTAGAAGGATTCAATTAGATTTATATTGATTCATGTAAAATACTTGCCTCGGTTTTCGCGGTTTCGAATTTCGCCGATTGTTTTCGGACGGATTATCGAAGAAACCCGAGGTTTTTGTCTACATATTTTCCAATTTTGAAAATGAGGCCTGGGCTGCGACCTTTTCGATTTTAGTCTTCTTTTTATTTCTAATTGCCCAGGGAATGCACAAGGTGTTGTCTTATTTTCTCGATCAATTTTCTGGGAAGACAACGCGAAGGCATCCACTACTGTGGTGTCACTGACGCATATAACTTCTTCTAGTTACAGTGACATGGAACATGAGTAGTGACTGACGTTATCAGTAACACAGAAAACAAATGTTTGTGTGGGGAACATGATGGTCTGTGCCGCTTGACATGGCACATGACGATGTTTTTGTTAACATTTCCTTCTTTTTTTTTAATGCAAACATTCACGCCGTGATTTCTACCATATGTTTCTGTGTAGATTTGGTCGACATACCTCAAAGCCACACCATCTTCATAATACGGGATTGAAAGATTTCGAAAATGTAGTTACTGTTCTATCACATTCTCGCCACATATGTCTGTATGCTGCAATATCACCAGGTGTTAGCATCCTGCAGTGCACACCAAGACTGCTAATATAAACACGACACCAATTAGAAATGGTGATATCCTGTACATGTTACGCGCGTACATAAATTGTTGTTGCATTTTGGTTTTTTTAAACTCATGCTACAAACAGGATTCAATTAAGGAAATGTAATAGGGTATTAGGAATAGGCTATGAGAAATAACTCAACAGGCGTTAATTAAACAACACGTCAGACAACCTCATAATTGAAATTCTCGGGAACATGTTAATTTGAAACTATCACTTCTAAATGACAACAACGACGGTGAGCAAGGATTGACATTATTCATCTAGTTGTTGTTTCTGCTGTTGTTTTGTTGTTGTTGTTGTTGTTGTTGTTGTCGTCGTCGTTGTTGTTGTTGTCGTTGTTGAATGTTGTCAATTGCAGTTGTTCACTCTATGGGATTTTGAGAACTAGGGAATGCTAATGCCTTGGTCTATCCTGCAAGGCAAGCAACAGACTCGCCCCGCATAAGAAATATCTTGACTGAAGCACAACATGGCAACTGCGAGTATGTCTAGTGTTCTCTACGGTCAGTGGATGTTCTGATTATCTGTAATCATCGCCGGGCATACTTGTTACACTGTTGCAGTCTCACAGCGTGCAAAGTTTGAGTCTTCGGCTGACTACATCAGAGTGGAGGCCATGGTCGGTACTCCTCCCTTCATTCGTCAGACCAGTGTCTTCCAAAAAAGGAACCTTGTGAAGGTGAAGTGAGGACATGCTTAGTGTAAATCCTGACCTTGGTATATCACCCGTCTACAGACCACCTCAATGCCATATTGAATGCTAGCAAGGGATCTGAATGCTGTTGATTGGAGATACTGACAAATGTTACTATGGAACTGGTAAAATGACTGCTGCACATTTGTTACATTATTGTGAGAACATAAGAGGACCTACTCCACGCGGATATCAGGAAGTTCACATTTACAGCTGCTTTCTTTGGATATATTCATGTTGCTCTCATAAGGTGTACTAAGGCGAAGAAGAAGAAGTATAGGGAAGATGAAGGGTAACAAGAGAGGACAGAAAAGTTAGTAGAGAGGGAGGAAGGGAGAAGGAAAGGCAGGGAAGAAATAGAAGGAAAGCGGAGGTAGGATAGAGATAGGGAGGAAAGGAAGGAATGAAGGAGAGAGAAAAGTAAAAAACGGCAGGAAAAGGGGGAAAGAAGGAAGACGACGTAAGAGGCAGGAATATGGAAGAAGGAAAAGAGGATGAAGTGACGAGGAGTAGTAAGAATGAAAGAGAAAAAAGCTACGTGCATTTTTAAATTTACATCTGTGTTGTGTGTGTTGTTTGTCCATCAAGAATGATGATGACCATTCATTTCATATAGGGGGGTTGAAAGTATGGAGCCGTGAGTTCTAAGATGGCTGATAAGGCCTATTTTGGCTCGAAATGTTCTTTGACAATGTGGACATAGAATGCTTGACGTTTCTGGAGGAGGATTTTCTGCAGTGGTTTTTCTGTTCTGTCTTTTCTTCACAGCCCTTGCAGTCCTGGTTGCCTCACAAGTGACTGCACCCTTGCGTAATGATGCACGCCACGAATTTCGGTCTCTGGCTGCAGTCCCCCAGGTGTCATGATGAATTCCAAAAGCATTCAGTGAGATTTTCAGAGTGTCTTTAAAGCGTTTCCTCTGGCCGCCTTGGGAGCGTTTACCACAACGCAACTCGCCGTAAAAAAATTCGTTTAGGGAGCCTGTGATCTAGCATGCGAGTCAAGTGACCAGCCCAGCGAATCTGATTCTTCATTAGTAGAGTGTGGATACTGGGCATGGACGCTCTTTCTAGGACTTCAGTGTCTGGGATCTTGTCTTGCCATTTAATCTTCAGTAACTTCCTAAGGCAGACTGTGTGGAGGTGGTTTAATTTCCTATCGTGTCGCTGATAAACAGTCCAGGTTTCACAAGCATATAGCAGTGTGGATAATACAACTGATTTGTAGACTTTCAGCTTTGTTTGCAGGCTTATTCCATTTCTGTTCCATACATTCTTGTACAGTCTGCCAAAGGCCGCGCTGGCCTTGGAGATTCTTGCATTCACTTCATCATTAATTGTGGCAGCTTGTGACACAGTGCTGCCAAGATAGATGAATTTGTCCACAACACTTAGACTATGACCATTCACTTTGATATTCGGCACAGTGTGATTATTCCCTGGAGCTGGCTGGTACATAACTACAGTCTTCTCCAAATTGATATTGAGCCCAAAGTTGGCACAGGCATGTGAGAAAGCTGAAACATTATGTTGCATGTCCGCCTCTGAGTTGGCGTATAGAGCGCAATTATCAGCAAACAGAAGCTCTCTGACGGTGTCGCTGTCAATTTTGGTTTTAGCTTTCAGCCTTCTGAGATTGAATAACTTTCCATCCAAGCGGTAGTTGATGTCTATTCCAATGTCGTTGTTCTCGAAGGCATTCCTCATCATAGCTGAAAACATGAGGCTGAACAGTGTTGGTGCCAGGACACATCCTTGCTTCACTCCATTGGTGACAGGAAAGGGTTCAGACAGTTCGCCATTTTCCTGTACTCTTGCCTGCATGCCATCATGAAATAGCCGCACTATTTGGACAAACTTTCGTGGACAGCCATATTTTTCCATGATCTTCCACAGTCCTTCTCTGCTGACTGTATCAAAAGCCTTGGTAAGGTCAATGAAAGTGGAGAACATTTCGCAGTTGTGTTCCTGACATTTCTCTTGCAGCTGCCTTGCAGCGAAAATCATGTCAACAGTTCCACGTTCTTTTCTGAAGCCACATGGCTATCGGGAAGAAGACCTTGATCGAGATGGGCTGTGAGGCGATTGAGAAGAATTCTGGCGAGTATCTTCCCTGCAATTGAAAGCAAGGAGATGCCTCGGTGGTTGTCACAGGATTGGCGGTTTCGTTTGTAAAGGTGGACTATTGACGCGTCCTTGAAATCTTGTGGCATGGTCTCGATCACCCATATATTTGTAAATACTTTGTGAAGCTGCTCTGTTAGGACCGGCCCACCTGCCTTGTATATCTCTGCTGGGATGGTGTCCAGACCAGGTGCCTTGCCGCTGGAGAGTTGCTGGATGGCTTTCCTTACTTCCACTATGGTTGGCAGGTCATCAAGTGTGTCATTTATGGGGACTTGAGGAAGGCAGTTGATGGTTTCATCATCGACGAAGGAGGTTGCATTTAAGATGTTGCTGAAATTTGTCTTTCTTATCGGTGACCAATGTGCCCCCATCTGCACTGAGGGGGAGCTGTGCCTGGTGATGAAGGACCATAGACTGCTTTCAGTGAGTCGTAGACGTTTTTCATATTATGAAATTTACATCTAGATAACTGCTGTACATATGGAAAGACCTGCTGCTCATTTCTTCTTCACAAAACCAAGCAACACCAGGCATTTATTTCACTACACTGGTTTTATTTGGTTTATACAGGATAGCGTACATTGAACATGGATAGCTGCATAACGGTCCGAGTCTCCCCGCGGAAGGACAATATCCGCACATAGCACTGACGACGAACCAACTGTGTGTACCAGAATCACCGCGGCTGAACATATTTTGTGTGGGGTTAGCTTTCTGATTGCAAATATAACGTGGCCAGAATTTTATTTGAATTAATATTGTCGACATCCATGTGCGAGGGGCAGACTGGTTCTGTGATATCCTTGTGCGAGGTGCAGTCTGGTTCTGTGATATCCTTGTGCAAGGTGTAGGCTGGTCCTGTGACATCCTTGTGCGAGGTGCAGACTGGTTCTGTGATATTCTTATCCGAGGAGCAGACTAGTTCTGTGATATGTTTGTGGTAATTGTAGACTGCTTCTGTGATATCCTTGTGTGAGGTGCAGACTGGTTCTGTTATATTCTTATCCGAGGAGCAGACTGTTTCTGTGATATGTTTGTGGTAATTGTAGACTGCTTCTGTGATATCCTTGTGTGAGGTGCAGACTGGTTCTGTGATATCCTTGTGCGAAGTGCAGACTGGTTCTGTAATATACGTATGTGAGGTGCTGACTGGTTCTGTGATATGCGTATCTAAGGTGCAGACTGCTTCTGTGATATACGTGTGTGAGATGCAGAATCTTTCTGTGATATCCATGTGTGAGGTGCAGAATGGTTCAGTGATATTGTAAAAATACGAGGTAGGGTTCCTCGTTGTCTCCCTATACCCCGGCTAAATGCCTTACCGATTTTAAGGAAGTGATTCGTGTCTGGTAAGGCTTAAGTATATTATATTAACACATAATCCTCCAACCCCGTAATAGAGACAATTACATCGGGACTAACATTCACACATATAACTAAATATGATATAGTCTACGACAGATAACTCACAAGCCAATATTAATAATCGCCCAATGATATAACAGAACTCTTTTTAACGAACACTATTATTATTTAATTTAGACAGCAATCACTCAGATATACAACATTTAAAGATTCAGTCTACACTAAGAATTGTCACTGCTATGACTCCAAGACACACGTGGGAGATCGGGTGGCAATCTGAAACAATTTGAGAGCCACGCATTTAAAGGACCAATTTAGAGTGGATTGAAATAAGTCACTATTTTTTCATTGTATATGAAGATTGTCTGAACATGCTACAACATGTTCACTACAATTGGAATGATGGATTATGAGACGTAAACTGCAATTTCACGTTCTGTTCCGTGAGTTGTGTGAAATTGTTATACAGCTAGCATTCGAAATAAAGTAACAGACATGGATCAGCACTCATGGAAATAACGGACAGAACTAGAGATCAAAGGCACACGATACAGAAATACGACTTTTCGTAAACATTAAATACCTGAGGGACTAGGCAGATGATGTCGAAATAGTTTTAAATGTATCTAGTTTTGTTGACTGTGCATCGAAGTACACTTGTACCTCCAGCGTGACGCTGTCATTACTTGGAGGTGGTACGTTTCATATATATCGTGCAACATAAGAGGCACATATTTAAGTATTCGCGGTCACAGGCACAGCCAACAGTTAAGGCTGTTGTGAAGCTCATAAAGAGATATCCTGTAGCAAACCTCAGGCGGAATCTGCAGGTTGTGTGGAACGAGCCCTGCCATATGTCCCCATCATACATCACAGACAAATGCCTATCACAGGCCTGAACCGAGACGGTGACGCCATGAGATAGAGTGACCAGAAACCATCCTGAAATTCGTCAGCCAAAACTTAATTCATGGGTAATTCATGTTCATCTAAGGTGTGCTATACTGATTTTACAAATGGGTTCTAAATATCCACCGAATTCAACTACTACTAAATTAAAATTAGGTTCAAATGTCCAATGAAAGGAATCCCACTAAATGATAATTTGTCTCAGGTGTTATCCACATGCCATCTACTAAACAGAATGTTGGTGCTATGAGAAAATACCTTATTACATATGCAAGTTCTTAAAACATTAAAAAAATATCCCGACTGTATCTAATCTGCTACATTATATGACTGACGAAACGCTTGAGGTAATGTTAGAAGTAATACGCAATCTCTCATTCCCCAACAAAGAAATAAAACTGGAGAGGAATGAGAAGAGAGGAAAATAAAAATTCACAGCACTGCTCGGCGTTTACAACTCTTTTACACAAATTTGCGCGTGTAGATCCGCCACCGCACAAAGCGAACAGTCTGGTCTTTACAAAAAGTTGTAAAATATCATTAGCGACCACCCTAAAGCAGTGAAGTGATCGTAGAGGTGTAATACACTGGCTTAATAAAATTCCCAAAACGTACCAGTCAGTTAACACGTTGCCGCGGAAGTCCAGACTGAGGGGAGACTTCCAGCTGGATAAATATGTGAACTCACAAATGGCCGTCTGAGAATACCGCCTGCCATGACACATATTTGCTAAACGTAGATGAAACGTTCAAATGCCAACAAACATGGAAGCTCAGGGTGTAAACAACAGATTGGAATGTACAACGTAACATCGATAGCATCTCCCAGCAGCTGCCAAAGCATGTTTCAGGTGCATGGTGTATGCCGGTCAACAGATCATTGACAGGTGAAATTACACTTCGTAGTAAAAGTGGAGGAGGAGTTAAATAATACTGGACATGAGACGTCCAGGTAACCATCCAAAGTGAAAACGGGAGGAGAGAAGGCGAGAATCACGTTAGGGACGAAAACAGCATTAAATGCCGGGTATTAATAACAAATCTCAGACGCCAGCACAGTTAGTCTACCAGGGAAGCATTCTGGCGAGATACTACCATCTCATTTTGCCCGACTTCAGTGAGAAGTCTAATGAAAGGAAACCTGGCTAAAACCTCAAGTAATAGAGATATATTCTTTAGCATTTGTCTTCTGTTCTGAGCATATGTTTTAGTTTATGTGTGTGTGTGTGTGTGTGTGTGTGTGTGTGTGTGTGTGTGTGTGTGTTGTGTGTGTCTTTGTTTACTCTACCAAACTCAAGCTTATGGCTGTCCTTTGTTACTTATTGTTCCAGCTCTTGATTTTACTGTGTCATGGTGAAAACTGTTTTCTCTTTGTTGTATATCATAATTTGGAAAAATCCAACATAATCCAAGCCACGAGTACTACGTGGCCTAATCAAGTATAGGATAGACACTGAGATCCGTCCTGCATGAGGCCGACACACCTAGAAGACTGATTACTCAGAAAAAATTCCTGAGGGTAAGCAATCTATCTTGAACGTTCGTAATAACATTTGGACCAATGTCAGCAACTTGCTTGCGACAGGTCTTTTAGGACTCCCCTACTTTTGCACCGCACGAAATAACAACTCGTGTCATTTGCAAAAGGAATGCAATTTATTTAGAGATGGCATTTTATAAGCTCTGCGAGCGGTATGCTTCATTTACATTAAACAATATGAATGTAATGAAGTGGTGAGAAATGATACTAGTAATCACAATCTAAAGCTAAAGCCTAATATTTAACTATTGCCTAGAAACTTATAGCATTTGTCAAGAACACGTCTACTCTCTAATCTTCTCCAGTCGGGTCTGTCCACACGCTACACATTGCGTGGTCAAGCACGGACGCTGTCTCCTCCGTGCATTAGCGAGTCTTGCGTGCATGGATTCCAAGCACGCTGGCTCGTGAACTTGAGTAACCGGGTACTCCACGGTTACTCGTAAGGCCACGCTTCCCAATGGTTTGGGGAAGCTCTCGCTCAACTGTCCTTAGTTGACACAAATGTGTCCCCTTGTGAAGCTATTTATAGCGCTGGTGTCTCTCCTGTCTGGTGTCTCCCCACTAGACTTGTCTTAACTCTTATTAACTCTCTAAACCCTTATTGAAGATTCTGACAGGCTCCCCTCCTCTCTGTGAAGTGTTACACCCCTTTAACTCATGTTTGTAACACGTATGGTCACAAAGAAAAATTGGATGTCCAATTTTGTCAGAGATCCAATAAGTTGTAAATTTCTCGTTTTGGGATAGAACAAATTTATTCTTCCTTTACTCACACTGTTCTATCTTTTCACTCAGCTAATTGAGTAGCCCTTGTATCAGTATAGTTGGTTCTATAGATATCTTTGGGAATTGTTTTGAACCGGATCCGTTGTCTTATGACTTATGTCCTGGCTTCGGTCGTTTGACCCTATGTCTTTTGACTTTCATCCGTTGACTTATGTCTCGACCTGTCCTCATATTGGCCGAAATGACAACCCAAAATACAAGTTGACTCTGCTATGAGTGCAACACATGATCATAACATGTTCATGTTCCCATTAGTATCCCCTCCAACTCATATACATACATTTCCACTCTTCACCTTCTCGCTTCCGCTCGTGAAAAGCTATTTTCAATGTTACATTAAGGTTTTTAAGAAGTTATTGTGTCCCCTGAATTTAAGTTGTTGTTCTTTGAAACAAATAGTGTGTGCAACTTTTATTTGTTTGTTTTCCTGTTTGTTTGCGTGTTTTCTAATAAACTACAGTGTACTTAACTTTCTAACCTGTGTATGCGTTAGTGTATTAAATGTGTGTATTCCTTCGAGCGCCGTAAATCGGTTTATTATGGTTACAAATGTTTGTTATTCTTATTTATGACCACAACTCCGCTTCAAGATGCTCAAAGTATATTCCCTATCTAATCTATTAAAGTATGGCAGTAACACACATAAAAACTTGACAACACATTGGTTACACAGATGACGCAGACAAGTCACAACAAGACGTTTTCAGCGGTGAAAAAATTTGCCGCTACCTTTCTCTCTCGCTTTCTTTCTTTCCATGTTTACTAATTTTCACATTCTCTCCTCTCATTTATAACTCTTTCGTACATCTTTCATTCACTTTCATACTCTCGCTTTGCTAAAACATTCACTCGTCATTAAAATATGGTTCATAGCATCAAATAAATGAACATTACATATTTACAATAAATTATTGGCTGAATTATAACAGTATTCACGCCAAATGACTGTGCGGTTTGTTTGCACGTGTCATGTCTATACAAAAAATACACGGTTATGAGGATGGTTTGTCACCGATCCTGTAATAGTAACTAACATGATTTGGTGTGCTGTCCTAAATTATCTCAAGGGAAATAATCTAACTAATTAATTTCATTTAGGAGAATTGAGTTAACTACCTTAAAGTGTTATTTGTAAATGAAATGATGTTAATTCCTAAATGGTTGGGTTAGTTTAGAAATGATATTTCAGATAAATGAATTTATAAATGATTATGATTATGCGGTGATAAACTAATGTAATATCTAACAATTGTATTTCTATCATTGGTGTTACATTAAATGGTTTATTAAGTAAATGATGGTGATTTCTAATTACCACATGACATAAATAAAGTTATATATGCATTTGAACATTTTGCAATTCAATTATTCATAGAAAAATGAAGTTATGTGTACTGTTAATAATATATATATATATATATATATATATATATATATATATATATATATATATATATATATATATATATATATATATATATATATCACAGTTACATTTCTATATCTAATTACACTAACTGAAGTCCTCCTTTCCGGTGTGAAGATGGAGCAATGTTCTTTGTAGACTATCCTTATAACATAGTTCATTTCGACAAAGTCTTCTATGCTCTCCTTCATGGATAGTGTATAAATATAGTTCCCTACTAACTTATGTAGGTTCACAGCTAACACTTCAACGTTAATATAGCTTATGTGTGTGTCAGCGCATGTTAATTCTGCGTCTGTTCGTTTCACTCTTCATGGCACTGTTATTTTCACACAGTTTACATGTTTGGCGATGATAACGCACTTACAGTGTATCTTAATCACCACATACGGCACTGATTTACTTAACATTCACAGTGTCACTGTTTCTGGTGATCTCTGGTCGATCTTCCTTCAAATCAGGTATTTCAATGGTTGACGGTCGACTCAAAGTGTCTGCCAAAGTGTTCAATCTTCCCTTTAAGTGTTGGATAGTAAATGTGTAGTTCTGCAGAATCAAAGCCCACCTGTAGACTCTGTTATTATGGGGAATGCCAGACTGCATCACAGACAACGGAGAATTGTCGGTTTCGATCACAAACTGTGCTCCTACCAAAAATCTATGAAATTTCTTAACACAATAGATTAAGCTGAGGCCCTCCAATTCTGACGCTGAGTATCTAGATTCAGCAGGGCTAATTTTCAGACTTACGTACATTACTGGGTGGAACTTCCCTTCGTAGAACTGTCCTAGTATCCCAGATATGGAGATAGCACTCGCATCTGTATGTAAAAAAAATAGGTAAGTTTTGGATTAGGCAAACGCAGGATAAGTGGAACGCTAAATAGGTATTTCAGTTTTGATAGCGCGCTAATTAATCCTGCATCTTGTACAGATAATTTAGCCGAAGCTTTTAAGATGTTAGAAAAAACACTGGTGATTTCCGCCAGATTTGGAATAAATTTACTATAGTAGTTTACCAGACCCAGTAAACTTCGGACCTGTTTCTTGGTCGTTGGCATTGTCAAATTCAGAATCTTTGTGACGATTCTGTCATCTGTTCTTAATTGGCCCCTGCAGATGGTATGACCTAGGAAGTCAATTTGTTCCATGCCCAACTCTACTTTCGTCGGCTTAACTGTAAGCCCAAATACTCGCAACCTGTCGAAGACTTGTCGTAGTTTCAGTAGGTGTGATGTCCAGTCTTCCGTATAAATACATATGCCATCTATATATGTAGAAATATTGGTCATCCCATGGAGAAGATCCCTAGTTAGACGGACGAAATTTGCTGGAGCGTTACGAAGGCCAAAAGGAAGAAAGCGCCACTCATATAGACCTAAAGGAGTGGAGAAAGCCGTTAAATGAATAGAATTGAATTGCATCGGGACTTGCCAATAACCTTTCGTGAGATCAAGCTTGCTAAATATGCGAGATGTAGACATGTCCAAGATCAAATCCTCGCATGCTGGGATTTGGTTCAGCATCAATTTTGGTTATTTTGTTTAACCGCCTATAATCGACGCAGAGTCGAATAGTTGAGTCCTTTTTGGCGACAAGGACGATAGGGAAAGAATATTCTGACTGAGATTTCTGAATAATTCCACTCGACTCGAGAGATAGTAATTCTTTGTCGAGGTTCGCCCTATAGTTTAGAGGGATGGAATAAGGTCGACACTTTATTGGAGTGTTGTCAGTCAGAATAATAGAATGTTCTATTCTGTCTGTCTTTCCTGGGATGTCGGAGAAAATCTCTCTGTATTCCGTCACTAACTCTATCATCTGTCGTCGTTGGTCGTCTGTAAGTTTGGTTTCTATCTTTATGCTGTCAATGGACGCAGTCGTGTCTACAGTAGGGACTGGTAATTCCATCTCGTCTTCGTCTGTCTCGTTCAATACTGTTGTGGTACTAGCTGCGTGTGCTGTTACCTGGCTAAGTGTGTTTGCGTTGTCGCTGTCGTGTGTCGTCCTACCTAGTGAATTTGTGTTGTGTACGTCTGTCGTCCGATTACTTGGTGTGGGTGCATCTTGTTCGTCTGTCTGTTGTTCTTGTCGTGAGAGGTATGGTGTCAGCATGTTGATATGAAATATCTTTAATTTTCCTTTATCGATATTTCATAATTGCAGCACAAGGTGATGCAAGCGAAGGCATACCTCAGAGTAGCTGCAGACACAGATCACCCGTTGCATGAGGCGCTGGACGTAGTTAAGGGTCAGAGACTGATAAGAGGGAAATCATGGATGGCTCATGCGGAGGATACGATCAGACAGGTGTGCCCCTTTGAGAACATCAGGCGAGGAGAGGAGTGAGTCAGAGTGCCAGCCGTGCAGTCAGACTTGTGCAGAGTTGTAATAACATTGAGCCGGGAGTGCAGGGAGTGGCCAGCAGGGGCCACGGAAGTGGAAATTCAGCTTCTAATTCCGGAAAATTCTCGCCCGGGTGATGTGATTATCTACACGGATGGGTCAGTGTTGAGAGGTAGGAGAAGTGACAGGGGGTTCTTGGCAAAAACTAATGGTCGGCGTTTGGTGCAGGAGAGCCTGGCGTATGATAACACTACATCTAGCTTAAGCATGGAGGTGGAGGCGGTCAGTGCAGCTTTCCGCTGGATAGAAAACACGATACACACACACATTGTGATTGTAACTCACTCAGAAAGCATGCTGAGAATGGTGAGAACAGGTAGGCTTCGTGCAGAGTGGCTTGCTTCGCTTCGGAGGTCACGGGTAGTAAGCATCACCTGGATCTTTTCTCCTGGGCATGCCAGTGTGCTGGGGAATGAACAGGCGGACAGATTGGCTGGCTCTGCAAAATTTGGTGGAGTATTGATGCATGACAGGGCAGACGTAGTTGCGGCCTTGTGGGAGCACGTGTACACCTCGGAGGAGCAGATGGAGCACCATGGTCTGGTAAGAATGAGACAACGAGGTGTGACGAGGGGATCTGGCCGACGCTAGGCGCTCGGAGGAAAGGCGAGACGGACATATAATCATATTGCTACTGGAACTATTAGTGTTGGAACTCTTCGCTGGCTGCTGAGGATGGGGACGGAGCGCTTATGGGAATGTCCTGAATGCTGTGATGTCGGTTCCTAAATCAATCAATCAATCAATCAATCAATCATAATCGACATCTGATATTTTACGTTCAACGTTGAATGGCCCTTGCCAAGATGTTAGTAACAAATTACGTTTATCAGGTAGTAGAAGCAAAACCTTCTGGTTTGGTTCAAGGTGTATAATTTGGTATAATTTGTGCCTCGATACATTTCTGTCGAGTAGTGTTGGTATCGGCACCGCTTTGTGTTAATAGCTGTAGCATTTCATTTATTTTTGGTGTTGTCTTTCTAGTGCTCTTTTGTCTCTCTCTAGAGCAGATTTTCTCTCTGTCTCTTCTCTCTGTAGAGCAGTTTTTCTCTCTGTTTCCTCTCTATGTCGAGCTATTTCTTCTTTATACTTTTGATCCGCCCACTTCTCTAACTTCTCTCCAGTGTGGCCCATTTCTTTACCTGCCTGGATACAATCACTTAGTGACGCCATTTTGTGTCTTAATGTTAGTTCAAAATGATATCACAGTAATATTCACACAATGGTTTGTATATATGTGTTAGTAAATATACATCTTTACTGAAAAAGAAGATGCATGATTAATTTAGAGCATACCAAAATATTCTGAAAATATACTCATCTAATTCTTTGGAAAATAAGGGTTCTTGGGATCTTCCACAGCTGTCTTCTACGCTCACAAAATGATTGACTTGATAACACAATGGATGCTTCTGTTTAGTAGAGCATCAAAAATTAGACACACGCATATGTTGTAAATACAAATTTATCTTTCTGATGAATGAAAAAATGTGATAGATAATGATAAATGGTGTTAATGAATGAATGTTATGATAGTCTGAATGATTGTTATGATCCGTAAGATGATTCGTCGTATGACAGTCGATGTCGTCTTGTCTTCACTTTCTGACTAGTTTGGTATAACTTCGTTCTAGGGTTTCCGTTCAGTAGCTAATCTATTTACTGAATATGAGGAATGGTGACATTGATGGCTGTATCACATGAAATGAAATGTACACGATGGTTTGCTTAACAATATAAACTGATGATTGTATACATTTTCATTAATTTCCGTAGAATAACACACTGTTTCACTTAATTTTCGTAGAATTTCACAATTTGTAATTTAATTTTGCTTCATTGTGGTTCAAGCTCCACAAATGGTATGATCGTAATAATTCACAAGAGAAAATTATTTCTGCCATATATGCAAACAAATTTACATTACTTTCAAATAATTTAACACAGCAATGATGTTGAATCGTGCTTGTTGACGATGGTTCAGAACTTTCTGATACCAATAGCCTGTTGACGTTGGTTCAGTGGCTTCTGAAACCACTTGGCTGTTGACGTTGGTTCAGTGGCTTCTGACACCAATTGGGGTCCTGCCTGTCAGCAACTTGCTTGCGACAGGTCTTTTAGGACTCTCCTACTTTTGCACCGCACGAAATAACAACTCGTGTCATTTGCAAAAGGAATGCAATTTATTTAGAGATGGCATTTTATAAGCTCTGCGAGCGGTATGCTTCATTTACATTAAACAATATGAATGTAATGAAGTGGTGAGAAATGATACTAGTAATCACAATCTAAATCTAAAGCCTAATATTTAACTATTGCCTAGAAACTTATAGCATTTGTCAAGAACACGTCTACTCTCTAATCTTCTCCAGTCGGGTCTGTCCACACGCTACACATTGCGTGGTCAAGCACGGACGCTGTCTCCTCCGTGCATTAGCGAGTCTTGCGTGCATGGATTCCAAGCACGCTGGCTCGTGAACTTGAGTAACCGGGTACTCCACGGTTACTCGTAAGGCCAAGCTTCCCAATAGTTTGGGGAAGCCCTCGCTCAACTGTCCTTAATTGACACAAATGTGTCCCCTTGTGAAGCTTTTTATAGCGCTGGTGTCTCTCTTGTCTGGTGTCTCCCTACTAGACTTGTCTTAACTCTTATTAACTCTCTAAACCCTTATTGGAGATTCTGACAACCAACACACCTGGAATACCTACCAAACACTGGTGTGAAAGCATCGGGAGAAAGAAAATGTGTCACCAGTTCACACTGTATGTATGATGATGTCTTCATGAGGATAGACAGTAAGATTTAGAACGCTCATGCATCATGACACGACAGGGAAGTGAAGGTGTTTGATATTCGACCGCAATGTGCGACTAAAGCCCTTCAGACAGACAGTGATATAGAGGGAGGGAGTAAATGAATTGAACTGAGATTAAAGACACTCAATTATATGTATGTGTGCATATGTATATTCACAATGAAAAACACTCAGTTATACATGTGTGTATATATATATATATATATATATATATATATATATATATATATATATATATATATATATATATATAACAGAGTGTATGTTTGTTTGTGCGGATTTATGTATTGGATGCGTTCGATAACGGTACATCCGATTGAGATGAAATTTTCTACACGTCTTCCTTTCATTCCTGTGCAACCGACTATAATAATTTCTTAATGTAAAATCTTCCACTTATTTAATAACATTTACTTTTCCATTTTCATTATATAATGTCTATATAGCAGGGGGACTTCACTCTAGAAAAGTTATTTCAAGGGGCATAACTTTTAATAACATTTCTATATACTTTATAGTCATATTGTGGGACTTACCTGCACTATTGTTAAACTCTTTGTCTATAGTTATTTTTAGGCATATGAGTTATATTAAATAATGATATAATCTTTAAGGTATTCTTAAAGTTTGCATAAAAATAATGCATTATGCATAACATTTTAACCCATCTTTTTCTGCTTACAAAACTTATCAACTGTCATGTCGGTGATTAAAAACAGTTTTCATTAAAAATAATGAATGGTGTGTGGAAGGACATTCTTTTAAGTTACTGTGCGCCAGGAGCTGGGCGAAACCACGCCGGGTCAGATAGATAGACAGATATTCGGGAACGGAAGCTTATTTGACTACTTATATGAATGAATTAAATGACATGCTCCCCACCAGGGACTGGGTGAAGCCGGGCCGGGACAGACAGACAGACAGATAGACAGACAAACAGATAGTCGGGAACGGGAGAGCTTATATGACTACGTATATGAATAAAATGAGATGCTCCCCACCAGGGACTGGGTGAAGCCGGGTCAGACAGACAGACAGACAGATAGTCGGGAACGGGAGAGCTTATATGACTACTTATATTAATTAAATGAGATGCTCCCCACCAGGGACTGGGTGAAGCCGGGCCGGGTCAGCCAGACAGACAGACAGACAAACAAGCAGACAGACAGACTGATAGATAGATAGATCCCCTCCAGGGCCTGGGCGAAGCCGGGCCGGGTCAGCTAGTATATATATATGTGTGTGTGTGTGTGTGTGTTTGTGTGTTTGTGTGTATGTGTGTGGTCTGATATGTGATAACGGATATATACTACACTTTCTCGTTTTATTTCATTATAGCTCTCATAGGAACCATGCACGATCAGCAATCCACTCCATAACGGAGCTGTTGATCCTCGAGCAAGATCACCCAGTGTGACTTCTGCAAGCAGTATGTGCAATGTGTCTCAGAGTGGAGCATGCACCTAAGAGGTTTCTTCGTCAGTTGAGCCAATAAGTTTAGTACATGTTGTTTTCTACATAGTCTACATGCCATTTGATCATACATCATTCTCTAATCGCATAACACCAGAATATCAAAACATAGACTAGTAAAATCCTCATCTTCATATTAACGTTTCGACAACACGTTTCATTTATTCATATCATTGATTCTGTTGGACGTTCATGAAAAGATAATAAACAATGTGTTAGCTTGTTTAAACTCATAGCTCTTCCATAATATGTCCAACTGTATATACATGAATATGTGATGCTTTAGTGCTTGTAAATTCCTTTAACTTACAGTTAGTAAGGGTGCAAATATATCTTTCCAGGAGGGGAAAAGTAAAGGCGATAACTTACCATATGCAGCGTTTATGAAGTAGAGAGTTATTCTTCATATACAAATTCCTCTTCCTCACTTCTAGGGGTACCAAGAGTTTCATCTATCTTTCAACGAGCCATTTCTTGGTGGTTTACTTGAGGGACTGTTCTTCTATCAGCTTACAAGAGACATGCACCTCGAATTTTCTCTCTTGAATTTGAAATGTAAGGGATACTAACCTCTACCCATAACTAAACGCCAATGTGAGAAAACTCGACTTTTGACAATGACCAGAAGCATTTACATGGCAAACAGAGTCTTGATGGGTACCAAATGAATCATTTCGGGTCCAACAAATTCATTAGATGGACAATCTAGCCCTATCGCTCACTGTGCAGAGGTAATAACATTTACAAATTCCCGACGTCCTTCGTTTTCTAATGGAGCAACATGCGATGAACGGAAACCTCAATATGCCAATGTAAGGCTATAGTGCGTTCACAAATATTTCCCACCTTATACACATCTACAACTCAGTAAAGAATTTAAAGAAAATTATGAGATTTAGTATATAATTTATCATTATGTGCACCCAAGGAAAAGTGTTTTGTTCTGGAGATAGTGCAGCAGATATCAATGTTTGTTTATATGCGGTATATAATGTACGGGTCAGAGATGACGTGTATATTATGAAATAAATATCACTTCTGTGAAGATAACAAAACGCCTTCATGTTTTAGTTTTTACAATAGTAAACGGTGAAATTCCTATAGCCTGGCACTTGTTCAAGACCCATTTCCAAGGAGTAACTATGCTACCAAGTGTAACTGTTACCTAGCGTAACTATGTTACTCAATAAAGTACCTGCAAATGTGGAACGTTGTTTGATAGGTTAGGGTGTCTAACACAAGCTTAGAAGTTTCAGGGTTCGATTCCGGACTATGGAATTCGGTTCACGAGTGCAATTTTCACGGAGACATGGGGGTAGTCGTTGGAGCTACTAAGATCGTGTGGAGGCCACCCTGTGGAAAGAAATGGAGACATATGAGATAAAACTATTTTTACATGAAACATAATACGACCTTGCATCACAAGAAATTATTAACTCCTATACCAAAGAGTTGATACATATTTGTACATATTTGAGATATTTAACCACTATCAAATCAGGCTGTGAAATGTGCATTCTTTACCAAAACGAGAGAAGATTAAATATTACCCTGTTAGGTATATGTGAGACCAGATGGACATAAATGGGCATTATAACCTCTGAGGAATATAGAATAATATATTCTGGAGGAAAGAAACAACAGAGAGGAGTAGCAATTATAATGGACAGAGAGAGAGCAACATCGATCAAAGGATATTGGACTGTATCGGAGTGTTACTGGTGAAGTTGAGTGGAAGACCTTTTGATGTCAACGTCATACAAGTTTATGCACCAACAGCAGACAGTAGTGATGACAGCATTGATGAATGTTATAATGATTTAGGGTAAATCTTCAAGAAATGCAAGAATTCTGCAGTAAATATCATAATGGGTGACTTGAATGCCAAAGTTGGAAATCACTTGTACAGTGGTGTGGCATAACCGCTAACCACCATTATTCAGTTACCAAGAATGCACGCAACAGAGAGGAAAAACATATATAACAATTGACTACGCAATTTCAAACTGAAACCGAAACTTAAAAACTAACGCAACATCAAAACTGAAACTGGAACAAGTGACAGATGACGTCAATTCTAGGAAACATTTCATCAGTCCAAACTCAGGAGATCATTGGATAAAAACAGACACATGACAACGCCTCCATTCGAAAGCCCGCTTAGAATATGTTAATCTCGCACTTCTACTGCAACCCGCCTGATGAACAGACGTAAAAGCTGGTGTTACCACATTTTCAAATAGGGACGACAGAATGTCTGGATCCGAGGTAAGCTTGTTACTCCTTTGATTAATCTGATGACCAGATGTATCAAGTGACAAGTAATGGTATCAAGTGTTTTTAATGTCAATTGAAATGTATTATTATAAATTAAAACCTCTGAAGTGAAAAATGCTCGACTGTAGATTCTGACGACGCAGAGCCGATTCCCGGGCAAACTGACACTCTAATACTCTTTTCGAATACTGCAATCTCTGATATTCTTAAAGATAGTTATTAACTTTAAGAAGTGCATAATAATACTACATTCTATACTGGACAACTGTACGAAGTGATGATTCTGAGACAATCTTGTGCATTTCATTAGAAACACTGCTTCAAATGCTATCACTATCTACAGCGAATCAGACAGTTCGTGTACTAGAATAAGTGCCTCGTTTTAAAACAAGACTTATCTATATCTATTTTTAATCTAGAAAGCTGAAAGAGAAATTAAATCTTCCCTTTCTGCTTCATCTATTGAATAAATAGAGTTTGATGGAATAAATATTTATATTTGTGTCAGATTTAACTTAGATAAGGCCACTCATGAACTGCATTACATCAGAAAAGTTATGCTTCGCGGAACACCACCATCAGAAGTGAACTTAACTCATTACTCAACATAACTTAAAACACAACACCACCCAACTCAACACTCAACCCCACAACAACAACCACAACAACAGGTAATGGGAGAGGAGTTATTATACAAAGAAGAAGGACAAGTTGGTTAATTGGGAAAACACAGAGAACCATTTATACACAATACAAAACCCAATGGAGTGATAGAAATGTTATAAATGTATGCCATTTATTCACATGCATCTTGACACCTCCTCACTCTTGTCACTGTCTTACTGTACACGTCTCACTGACCCCAGGTCCAATGAGAACTTACATACAGCAGGAACCAGTGATACCAGGAGTACACAGTGTGATAAACTCTGACCACCCCAAATTAACCCAACACTAGATTAGAGAAAAGAGGAGGGGAGGGGAACTAGTTCCTACTTCAGGAATTTAGATTTCTTCCGACCTACTTCTAGAATATTGTATTGGTAGGATTGTATATGTGTATGTGAATCTTACACAGTGAAATCTTGGTGGCAACCTATTGGCAACCCATTGGCAACCCATTGGCAACCCATTGGCAACCCATTGGCAACCCATTGGCGACCAACTGGCAACCAACTGGCCAACCAACCAAACCAGACCAGAGAGAAAGAGATGAACCACACTTGAGATGGAGGAAGACTTGGCCGTAAGCAGAGTATGGGAAGCCTTCAGAGAAGCTACACGGGCAGAACTGAAGTGGATCCATCAGTCGAAGGACCCAGGCTTATCCTAATCCTCCACTCGCAAGGTTACATAGCTCTTAAGAAAACACACAACACTCAGTCTCAAGAACTGATACATAAATATGTATGTATTATCTCCACACTTAAAAAGTACCACATTCATATGTTTACAATATGTTTCCATACTTGTTGACATCTTATGTATTGATGCCTATTTGTTGATGGACTGTGACATTGGTCCTATATGCATTTTTCTAATTTATCTTGTGTAAACCACAATAGAAAATGTATGTAACAGGCCAGAAGACACAGGCCCAGTCAATAAATAATTAACATTAACTGATCTTTTGTTGATTAGTCAGTTCAACCTATCTGTGATTCACCATCTTATGTGTGTACACCATGTTGTCAAGATCTATTGTGATTGGTTATGTGTTTAATTGTTTAAAAACAAATTAACTCATGAAGGAATATTAAATTGGGAGAGACTCAAGGTCTATCAACTGCTCAACATCCATGCTTTCTTAACATAAATCAGGCTGAGAAAATTCTCCAGACTTTCCTCGGAATGAAAAGAAAAGGGGGGCTCAAGAGCTAAAAGATTCTTGGAGAAGGGCAGATTCCCAGTTAGTAATTACTATTCTCACCAGGGCCATAATCTATATCTCCTAGACTAAATTAATAAGACGAGGCCTGCAGATAACTCGAGGGTCATATTCTGGGGTTATTGAAGATAGAAGAGGATGGGGCCCAACTTCTTTGTTTAGAAATGGGGCATGCACTACAGTGATCTCCCACTCCCTTCAAAAATATATGACAAGTGGGAAAAACTGCATGATTTGATTATTGGAAACACAGGATATGCACAGCACCCAAGAAGATTATGAACATGGAAGAGTCATGATCATAAGATCAGAATTCAGATTGATTACATTTTCATCAACAACAGATTTCGAAATGCCTTAAAAGTCGCAAAAACTATACCAAGCGCAGAATGCTACAGCGACCATAGATTAATCTTAAGCAATTTACATATAAAATTAAAGAAAGTCACATAATCACCAAGAAACACAAAATTTTATCTGCAGCCACTGAAGACTGAGGAAATAAAAGATAAATTCAACGTAGAGGTAAAGAACAGATTCGATGCATTGTCCGGTATGGAAATATTATTTCAGGACGTCAGTGACCAATGGGAAAAACTAAAGAAATCAGTCAACCAAGCTGTATAAACGACCATCCCAAAAATAAAGATAATAGGACGCAATAAATTGATGACGGAAGACATCTTAAACTCATGGAAGTAAGAAGAAATAACAAAAGTAACAAGGAAAAATATGAAGAGATTCACAGGAAAATTAAGGAACTATGCAAAGAGGCAAAGGGAACGTGGATTGAGGAAAATTGCAAGGAAATTGAAAACCAACACAACATACGGAATACCAAATTAATGCACAAAAGAATTAATGACATCACTAACAACAGAACACACACACATCTATGGGTTGCCTAAGAACCAAAGATGGCAAAATCATAATAGAAAAAGATCATATTTTACATGTGTGGTCAGATTATGTGAAAGACCTTTATGACGATACAAGAGAAGAACAATATGATCATCGGAATAATAATGAAGGACCATCAATTTTGAAGATGGAAGTTCAGAATGCTCTTACCCATATGAAAACTGGCAAGATCCCAGCGAATTCTCGAAAATCAACGCTTGTACTTCCACCTCCATAGCTGCCGGGTTTTCTTGTCTGCATTTTCTGTCTAGTTGGATGCAAACTGAAAAAGGATGTGCAGAAATCTGTTGGCACTTGTACCCACTCCTCGCCAGGTTCTAAGTCCTCAAGTGAACACACCTGTTGAAGAATGTCTTCGGCTTGACCCATCCACGACCGTCCTCTTTTTAACCTGCTGCCCTTCACCTTCATAATTTCACTATGCAGTGGATGTTGTGTGTTTGCGTTAACTCTGAGGTAGGCGCGAGCTCTGCAGACTTGTATTCTGTCTTCAATGGTTGGAAAATCGCCCTGCATGCTGTATCTCCTGTAAATCCAAGAATAATGCGCATAGCTTCATTCTGTATCCTTTCCATCCTTTCTATCTGCTTACGGCTGAGAGTCAGGATTGCCATCGCATACTCACAAACAGACATGACCAGCTCTTCGTATAGAAGACATAGATGGCACTGCTAACAGTATTCTGCCGCCATCACCCGCATCGCAGCCAACCCCCGCTTGGTCTCTGTTATCACCTGGTCTATGTTCTCATTATAAGCAAGGCTTCGATCAAACCGTATCCCCAGGTAATTCATTGCCTGCGTTCTTTCCACCGTCTCTGAACACAGCTTTACAGTTGGTGTTGGAGTGTTGACAATATGATTATTCAACGAGAACCTAGTCACTGTTGCCTTTGTTGGGTTGGCCATTGCCCCAGCTTCAACACACCAAGTACTTATGCGATTGACTTCGGTATTGAGTAATAGCAGTAAACACCAGCAAAATGAAGCAGATACCATCAAGAAGCAGCACACAAAATCAAACACTAACAAACACCACCAAGAATCAGCAAACACCAACAGGAAACAGCAAATATCACCAAAAAAGCAGCAAAAACTACCAAAGAGTAGCAAACACCATCAAGAAGCACCAAACGCCAATAAAAAGCAGAAAACACCGCCAAGAAGCAGCAAACACCACCACCAAAAGCAGCAAAAACCACTGAGAAGCAGCAAACACTACCAAGAAGCAGCAAACACCACCAAGAAGCAGCAATTACTACCAACAAGCAGCAAACACGAGCAAGAACCAGCAAACCCAAGCAAGACGCAGTAAACACCAACAAGAACCAGACAATACCAACGGATAGCATGAAACAGCCGCAGAAACTGCAAAGAGCAGCAAGCTAGAACCAATAAATATGAGACGACGACGAGGAAGATAAATGTATTATCACCTCAACATTATACATGCATGTGCATCTTTAGACGTCTCGAATTACACAAGCCTCCATTTCTTTACTGTTGTGCTGTGAGGCTGAGTTAAAATTAAGCCATCTAAACACCTCAAGCCGCACTGGGCATGCGGTGTAAGACCCATATTTCTATAGATCAATCGACATTCGACGGGCCATGTGGTTGTTATCACATCAGATGCATTTTACTTCTCAAATTTCTTGGTATATATTTAAATCTGGGTCTACTACGGAGCGCAAATCAATTTCTAAAATTCCGAATCTACGGATCGAACCCATAATCACCGGGCCAGCAGGTGAGTGTCTAGCCACTACAATGTCTCGGGTACCAGGGTGAAGTTATATTACGAGATAATATCACAATACGAATGCAAAATTTACAAACTACGTAGAACAGTTTATATTATAGGAGGGTGGCGTAATGTTTATACGGGGCAGTGGGGAGCATTTTGTATGATATTCACTAGCACAAGAACGGAGTATAATTGGGCGACCCTTTGCCGTGAAGTTGGAACCGCGGCTAACTAACTAACTAAATGTTTATAGGATTAATCTGCATCACTGCCCATATGTTATTGGAGCCATTAAGGAAAGCAAAGAATGTTAACACTGTAAACTTTTATGTGTGTCGTAAGAGACGATTAAAAAGTTAAACTGGGGCAGTTTCGAACAATTTGAGATATTCTCGCACAAATATAGTCTCGAACACATTGAGATGGTCTAAAATAAACCGGGACAGACTCAAACTGGGATGGTTGCTCACTCATTACGATAGTGATAATGCAGGGGAAAGAAAGAATGCAGAAATACATATCTGAATAAAATTTAAACAACAAAAAAAGAATTTCAAAGGCAAGAGTTTATTGCGCCAGGTTTTATCCTATATGACTGGGACGCAGAGGTGTTTCCAAGGCACCAGGGCCGGATTATATACTGGCCAAGACCCATTGACGCGTTCTCGTCGAGCGTCCTGGGCAACAGGTCCCTGTGGGTTCCTGGCTAAAGTCAATAGGATCGCCGATTCCTCCGAAGTCGGAGAGTGTCTGCCTGTACGGCGAAGAACCACCAGTCTGCACACCAATAAGCCAGACATGGGACAACGGATACTCACGCAAACCTCAGGTCCTGTATGACAACAGGATGCCTTCATCCGATATACAGGACTTCGCGTTGGAGCTCAAGCCAACGAACACAAGCAAGCAAGCAAGCATTCCCAGTAGCGAATTATTCACTGCAAAGCCTACGCCATGTTGCCTTTTTTCTGCCTGCCCTCTACCCTTCCAAAAAAGGGTTAATTGTTTTGCCTGAGTGACCCTTCATCAGAGAGACGAGCCTCTTGCAGGCCAGCACTATCAATGTAAAGACGATTGAGTTCGGCATCAATCACAGCCGTTTTTCTCACATAGTCATTATTCGTAAGGTCAGTGGAATATCCTGGACACATGGTTCTTACGTTCCAGGTTGTAAGCCGTAGCTTAAGGTGTCTATTTTTCTTATTATTAGCACCCTGTGCATTGGTTTTACAGCATGCGATTCAGATTATTTCCTAGCCCCAAGCACCCATTGAAGCAGGCAGGATGTGGCGCATCAGCACCCAATTGGAAGGGGGCTGCTCAGCTTGAGGCGGGAGGTAGCTGATCAGTGACACCTATAGATGTCTCCCAACGTCAGAGGCAACCCGTGGCACTGTCGCATGATTGCGCACTCCGTCTTGTTCACTGCTGCACATCACAATTTCAAAACACACTTCTCACTAAGGGTTTGCACTAGAGAGAATTGGGATGCTAGGAATGTGGCGTCAACAGTATTAATAGCTGTGACACCCAATGATGGACAGATAATGTGGTTTAAGCCCGTTCTGTCCATTGGTTAACCTAGAATAATCGCGTCGCCCGCGAACTATTCTGGGTCCAGCGACGCTAAATTTCGGCACTTGCAGAGCGACCGGCAAAGCATCTAGATGTGGTTTAGGTCTCTGTATGTACCTCATCCTGATTCAGAAGGAAAGCTTCAGACGAAATTATGCCTGAGTTTGTTTATTTCTGAGTCAGGTAAAGCTTTAAGTATGAGAGTGTGTGTGTGTGTAAGTTCCGGCACTAATATATATATATATATATATATATATATATATATATATATATATATATATATATATATATATATATATATATATATATATATTCTTCTATTGGAAGATAGAACCCAACTTTCAACCAGTCCCAAAATGGCTACTCTCTGCCAGCACTGATGTAGATATCTGACTCCATCTCTCATTCGTTTCCAAAAGAGTGCTGTACAATCACTATGTCTGAAGCTGTGAAAAGAGGCTCAATTATGCCCAGACTGTTTCCTATTCTTGAGTCTAGATCCCACTGGCTTGCTGACTGTGTTCATAGCAGGTTTAGTACAAGATAAACTATGATCTGTGTGCTGGGTGTCGCCTTGGTTGCAATCCACAGCGAATCGCCAACACACGCGAATGTGAGAAGGAGGAATGAAAGACTCTACCTCTTATCTTATATGTTCGTGGCGTGAAGACAGAATGTGTGTGTAACTGTTTAGCATCCAGGACTGGTCCAGCATTTATACTGTTGTGATTTATTCGAACAAACATTTAGCACTCTGACGAACAACAGTCCAGCTAACAGACCAACACCGGCACTCAAGTGAACGAATAAAAGAAGAATGGTGTTAGTTTGAGAGAATGAGTACAATGTGGTGTCTCATATTTCTTTCACTCTGTATATATATATATGTGTTATTGAATGAGAGGCAGTGTAAATCCTCATAAGGAACATTTCACATAGACCTCCACATTCATACCCATTATATGTTACTTATATTAACTTTAGAGTGAAATATTTAATGTATGTTTCTTTACATTATTACTTTGATGCAACATGTGGAATGTAGTTTATTAAACCATCACCCTGGTTGACCGAGTAAGTAAAGGACATAATATGCTTTCATGCATAAGCACTTCTAAACTGTCAAGGGGAAATATCACCCCAGTGTCAGAAGAAGTAAGTAAAGGAAATGACAGAAGAGGTGAGAGGGTATAAACAGGAAAGTATCCAGGCAGACTAAAACAATGGTGGCAGCACTGATTGGTAACATGAGTTAATGAGAACAATCATCCTATTCTGTTCCATTACTATGTAGGGATCAGATATGCTGGGTACATCTCATCATTTACTCTCCATCATTCTTTTCTGGCCTTGTCAGTCACTGTGTCTGTGTCCTCTGTGAGAACAGCAGCCAACCGGCCCTAGGTACAAGTACAGTAAAAAGAAAGCTTGCCCAATATAATTGCTGATGTCTAATGCCAGTACAAGGAGACACAATGTAGCTCTTAACTTGTAGGTACTTCCTGAATCTGCTACCTTCTGTACCTCATGTCTGTAAACCCTTTTCATTCTTGTCCACTGGAGAATCATCATCCTGTGGCTAGATATAAATGTGTTCACCATGTTTATCCACCTCAGGTGAGGATGGCGGTGTTCGCAGATTGTCATGATCCAGAGTTGCAGATCATTGTCCAATAATGTACCCTGGGTCTGCAACTCATGAGCTGCTCAGTAAGATCTGTTGTCAGGAGTTGATCTGATCAAAAGTCTTCATTGAGCTTTGCTTCCTGGAGAAATGACAACATAGGTGATTTGGAGAGACTTTCTAAGATCATTAGGATCAGTTTTATCATTCACAGAAGACTTGAAAATTGTTAATATCATGGCTGAAGTCTGATAGACAATTTTATAAGGAAAGACTGTGTCATATAGTTATGCATTCCAGAAAGTTCTCCGGGATATGTGTAGACTGTTTAATTCCAAGTTTCACTCAATAACTTGACTGAAAGTTCACAAACAGAACATTTGTGTAGTGCAGAGACTTTGTTAGGAAATCAGAAGGGTGGTACCGTGATAAAATGCCAGAACTGCCATGAGATCTTCCAGGAGTTCTAATCTCCATTGTGTCTTAGAACATTATGCTGGAACCAAATGGGTTTAGTTCATATGTCATAATGCATCACTGGTTTACTTCCACGGGTTTTTTTTTATTTTGATTAATAAACCAAAATTAACTGTTCCTGCATTTTTCTGTCAGTCCATTGTGGTGTGACAAAACTTTTCATTATTATCTATGTGTTTAGTTAATGTAACTACTTCACATAAAGGTAGTATCTGGAACTACAGGTGACTGGGTAAACTCTAATAGACAGCTAAAGTCTGTCCTATTGTAATCTCCCAGGTTCCAGGTTACTCAGAAAAGGGAACTTTACATTTTATTAATTCCTGTGACCATTTCATCTAAAAGGGAAAATGATCATAGGTGGGGGTCTCTCGAGCTAATTAAGTTTCTCTTTTTCGGGAAGGAAGATTTTGGAGGGAAGAAATTAATTTCCCTGGGAAAACTCCTAGATTTCCAGAGCTATTATGGGTCACTTTGGCTTCCAAGAACCCATCCCCTCCAAATGAAATCAGTCCCATCCTCATAGCTTTACTTCATTGTGGGGTAAGTCAGAGAGGGTACTGCTTCCAACTCCCAACATGTCACAGGCACCCCATGTCTACGCCAATTTACAAGGTCTTATAACCCGTAAATGTTACCTTTCGCTTTGATTCCGAGACCGGTTAAAACCAGGGATGGAGTTATTGCCTTTCTATAGCACAAAGCCTGGGCTAAAATATAGAGACCATGTGTTGCCCATGCAGTATGATCCCTCTCTCGGCCTACCTAGTTCACTCCTAACAAAGGTAACATCTATACATCTGGAACAAGACAAGCTGCAGACGCTGCCGGATCAGCAAGGTAATGCTCTAACTGTCCGCCTATCGGAGCTTCGATCCTAGACTAGCTGCCAACCAAGGCTTATGGTCTGATCTGCCCTGCCCTGACATTTTGTCTTTGGGTTGCATTTCCTCGCTCCAGGATAAGGCTTGTACCCTTCCAGTTGCGCTCTTCCACCCGAAGCCGTTGACAATATGTGGGGTGTCCGGTTTGGTAAGCGCCGCCCAACATTCGGCGCTAACAGAAAGCAGGTAGTACAGTCAACTGTCAAAAGGTAGCTCAGTCATATCGGAATAAGACCTGACTCATCTCATCTCATCTCATCATGTTCCTCTTGTTCCTTGCGGTGTCCAGGTGAAGTATAAACAGCGGGAGAGTGCCCGCTTATGGGCTTTATGTATCGATATTCCCATGGATTCTGTTATTCCCTGCGTTCATCGTTTACGTGGTCGGCCTCTTCCTCTGCTTCCCTCTGGTCTGTACATCATTGCTTGTTGTGATATACTGTTAGTTGGTAACTACTTTCATGGCCAAACCATTCGACTTGCTGCCTGACCTGACTCAAACTTGTTTAATAATATTCCCATTTACTTGTATATTACATTTTATTTCCTTCTTCGTAGTGAATACCATAATCTGTGTCTTCTTACAATTTAATTCAAATCCTAGTTGTTCACTAAAATTATATTTTTCCCTATACAGAGAAAATATTTTCAGGAATGTAGAAGATAAAATGGAATCAGCATTGGAGGACGAAACATTAATAAAACATTATTTTTGCAGATGATACAGTATTGAATGCAGACAATGCACAAGATCTACAACAATTAGTAGACGCAATTGTTGTACACAGTGAGAAGCTGGGGTTGGAATTAAATTGTAAGAAGACACAGGTTATGGTCGTCACTAGGAAGAACGAAGTACCACAATGTAATATACAAGTAAATGGGAATATTCTTCAACAGGTGAATCGGTACAATTATCTCGGAACAGTCATAACATCTGATGGGGGATGCCTTGAAGAGATTTGAACAAGAATCCCAATGGCGAAAGTAGCCTTTAGTTAGTCTTTCCTCTTGGGCCTAAGGCGGCGCATAGGGCAGAAGTCGTGGTGGATTGTCAAGCCGCCGATCAACCGACTTAAGTCAAGCAAGAAGAAAACATGTCCCGCCATCCTGACCCAAGCCGGAAATTTTGCAAACCCTTCGATGGCAGCCTCGCACCACCGGCCCACCGTATCGCTGATAAACAGTCCAGGTTTCACAAGCATATAGCAGTGTGTTTAGTAAGATGAAAAACATTCTGACCAATAAAAATATGTCAATTGAAACGAGAAAAATAGTGTTGAGGGGATACATAGAGACAGTTCTTTTGTATGGATGTGAAACTTGGGCAATGTGCAGTCCAGCTGAAAAACATCTTATGGCTGCAGAAATGTGGTTTCTGAGGAAAATACAAAGAATACCATGGACAGACAGAAAAACCAATGATCAAGTACTACAGGAGACAAATGAAAATCGTAAATTGATTAGAGAAATTAGACGTAGAAAGTCAAAAATTTTTTGACATGTTATGAGAAGAAATGGATTGGAGAACTTAGTGACAACTGGCAAGATCGAAGGGAACAGACCAAGAGGTAGACCGAGAGGAAAATACCTGGATGGTTTGGCCACATGGTATGGACGAGACAGGAACACTGAGCTGATCCACGACGCTGGTAATCGAGTGAAATGGCGAGTCATGACCGCCAACGCTTTCCGGCATGGCACATGATTGGTTGAATGTTATTGATGCATCTTCCCCCAGTGTTGATGCCTTCCATATCTTCTACATTTCTGAAAATATTATCACTTTACAGGGACAAAAGATCTAGAGACATTACATATCCCTGTCGCACACCTCTCTTAATAGGCTGATATTGACCTAATTTATTATCAACCTTTATGGCAGCTTCTTGTTTACAAATTATGTTTTCTATGTCTAAAGTCTTTCCCATCAATATGTAGATCTACAAGCATCTTCATCATGTCGACATGTCTTACTTTATCGAAAGTTTTTGTGCTGTCAACACCAGCATTTTTCAGCTGCTGTTGTTGTACTAGGCAAGTTTTACGTTCAGTAGTTTGCCATTGCTTTCTGAACGACCGGCTCCCATACTAACACGTTATAACACAACACGACACGGTCTGCTGCACAAATCGGTCGCACCTGCGTTTCGAACGCCTGGTAAGCGGCTCACTAACCGCGCCCGCAAGCTTTTGGGCACGGAAACCGGCTCTCAGCATATACGCATCATTTACTGTACCCTTGCCTTCTACGATCCGACAATATTCTTCTCCTATTTCGGGTTGAATTTCTTCCTATTTCTTTGCATGATGATTCTTAGCTCTTCGTGATGTGGCTCATTATACTAATTGTTCGATGTTGATCACATTCCAAGGCTCTTGATTTCTTTGGGATTGCAATAAATATAGAATACATAATTCAGGAGGTTCTGTAG
Organism: Cepaea hortensis; assembly: GCA_963921405.1. Classification (NCBI taxonomy): domain Eukaryota; kingdom Metazoa; phylum Mollusca; class Gastropoda; order Stylommatophora; family Helicidae; genus Cepaea; species Cepaea hortensis. The sequence continues at coordinate 15,600,991 of OY992882.1, read as the reverse complement.
TATCATATATTGCGTTCAGCAGTCTGGTGACTTGGTCTATTCTATATTCTTCTAAGGCATTGATAATTTCTGTTGTGATGTTGTCTGGACCCGGGGGTCTTGCCAGTTTGCATATGGTTAAGAGGATTCTGAACTTTCACCTTCAAAATTGATGTTCCTTCATTATTATTCCGAATATCATACAGTTTTTCTCTTGTATCACCATAAAGGTCTTTCGCATACTCTGACAACGCATGTAAAATCTGATTTTTTCTATTACGATTTTGCCATCTTTGGTTTTTAGGCAATTCGTTGAAGTGTGTGTTTCATTAATTCTTTTGTACATTAATTTGATATTCCGGGTGTTGTGTTGGTTTACAATTTCCCTGCAATGTTCCTCAAGCCATGCTTCTTTTGCCTCTATACACTGTTTCCTTATTTTCCTGTAAATCTCTTCATATTTTTCATGGTTAGTTTTGTTATTTCTTCTTATTTCCACGAGTTTTAAGATGTCTTCCGTCATCTATTTGTTACGTCCCATCATCTTAATTTTTGGGATAGTTGTTTGTGCAGCTTGGTTGAATGATGTCTTTAATATTTCCCATTGGTCGATGACATCTTGAAATAATATTTCCATCAAATAATCAAATCTGTTCTTTACCTCTACGTTGAATTTATCTTTTATCTCCTCTCTCTTCAATGCATGTAGATCAAATGTTGTAATGGTATCACCGTATTCATAAACTCATTCATTCGCATATTTTCCAACACATGCCTAATGAGTATGAAAAATCTTACGCGTATATTACTTTTAAAGGGTCAACATGAACTGTAACATATAATAAATAACAGCCACTTTCTACACGCCTTGATGCGTACTGGCGTATATGATGCTAGCCAATATTGTTATCATTTACTTGACTGACGATAGTAAAGACATTGTACAATCACATGAAATGACACATCTAGTGCCACCCATAGGCCGCTGGACCTCCCCATCTTTTCCTCTCCATGATGCTTGAAGGAAAAAGGGGAGTATGATGCTTATTGACGGCATCAGAGACATTTTACAAACACACGGAATAATGACTACCCAGTGCCACCCATCCGGCGCTGGGACGTCAATTATACCTCGCAACGATGCTTAACGGCAAAAATGGAGGATGGTGATTATGATGATGATGGCTTGACATTCAATGGGTGATGTGGACAAAAGAACGCAAGCCGATTTTACTGTCAGGACATTTCCTAGCACCTTTTTAGGCTGGGTCAACATGGAGGCTGTACATTTTGCTGCCTGTTAGTATCTAGCCAGATTTCTGTAGTGTTCTCGGTTGAGTTGAGTTGAGTCAAGAACCGACATTACGGCACTCGGGACATTCCCATACATGCTCCGTCCTCATCTTCAACAGCCGGCGGAGAGTCCCAATACTAATGATACCAGTAGAAGTCTGATTATTTTACATCTGGCCTTTCTTCGGAGTTTTGAGTGTCGGAAAGATCCTCTGGTCACTCCCTGCAACACCATTCTCTCCAAGCCGTAATGATCTACCAGTTCTGCTGTTTCTCTGCCTCCTTGTATCAACACTGCAAACTACTCGACGTAAACTTACCAAGAGATCACAAACAACATAATAATGCTGGGGTTGACTGCGACGTCCTGTAAAAGGATATGCAACAAACTAACCTGAACATGCAATATTTCAAACTCTGCAATATCTTAGCTCATTCTTGTGTTCTAGAACGGGAATGAGTTGGGACTTACTATTGCAGTTAAATAAATTGTCATTGTTTAGTTAGAATGATAACACATGAAGCGAGCTTTTACTCGCTTGAATGATCAATAGCGGGGCACGATAACAAAGTTAATGGAGGAGCTGCGCTGATAATGCCAAGAGCACGGTCGGATGAGGTTTCGACGCTTGGACTCATCGCCTGCTAAGTGAGGGAAAGGCTGGCTACCTATTTCCCCGTGCATCCAGGCCTGCAACATGTGATGGACTTATCACATCACTGACCCATAGCAGGAAAATGCTTCGGGACCCGCTTTCCTTATTTCTTTCTTTCTTTGTTTCTATTTCCGGTTTCCGGCTACGAGCGAACGTGTTCTTACAAGCTCTCCTGATTTTTATATAATTTATCAAAGTTTTACCTAGTTCAGTCGAGATGCTGTGTATATCATTGTGTTTGTTCGAAAACTGGATTTAATACAAATTAACATGTTAAGCTTATGTGACTGGTTATTTAGTCAAATGAGGATTTCTTTGTGAAATGAGACGGTAAGAGCATTTAACTTTGAAATTTACCAATTATCGATTAACAACAACGTGTGATTCTTCTTCTTCTTTGCGTTCATCCGGAGTATTTTTTTCCAGATGTGATTGCGGTGTGTCTGTTATGCGCCCTTGGGCCGAAACCCGTAGGCCAACACAACCGGCTTTAGCGTGCTTTTTTTGACCAGGTAGCATTCCTGGGAGACTCTCACGGTTTGCGGTACCGTCCACAACCGAACTGGCCAAGTTGGAACGGTCGAAGACAACGGTCGTCCCTCAAAGGAGGGCAGGGACAGTCCATGGCATTTTTCGCCATCCAGGGTGGCTTCCATAATTGCAGGGCCGACACATAGCGCCCTGGTGCTGGGCTCACCGAGGGAATCGTCACGTCCTGCTCATGGCTGCTTTAATTCCTCACATTGGGCATTTCGTTCGCCCCGGGCCGTTCCTGCACAAACCAGACCGGTCTGCAGACGGTGTCCACTCAGCAAGTTTTCGCTCGGACATGTGCTTGTCTTTGTGCCCATCAGAGCTGTTCCAGGCACAAAGGACATTCGGAAAACTACCTAGTCAGAGCTGTTCCGAACAAGAGCGACATTCGGAAACTAGGTAGCTGTTCCTAGCACGAGGGAAGACTAGTTAGAGCTTTTCCGGTCACAACAGACATTTCACTCGGACGAAATTGAGTAGTGCCAATTTTTATTTTGCCGCCCGTAGGCTGGCACTTCCGGCTTCAGCGGGCATTTTTAATGAGGTTAGCCTTCCTCGGGTTTCGAGACAAGTTAGACTCTTTTTTCGACTTCCACACAGCACTTTTGCTTCGGGCTGCCACGTAATGGATTCGCAAGCCAGGCGTTCCATTTCGTGTCATCGAGACAATTTTCGACCTTTGATTACATTCACTCCTTGAGTACGGTTACAGACTTTCATCGGAACGTGCGATCGAGGTGTTTTTCCACCTTTTGTACTCGCTCAAGAGGTAGGCTACATGTGCTGCCGGCTCAGCACCTTACCTCCGTGTGTCTGTGGGCGAGCACGGCCAAGCTCTCTCATCCGGGGATTCCAAATATCCCCCAGCTAAGAGCCATCGAACGAGTATCTGCACCAAGCATGTAGCGTGCTCAGCACCTCACCGCAGTTTTGATGTAGGTATATGTCTGCTAGGCTCTCCGTTCAGCCGAGACGTTCAGCCATACACTTCGGCTGAGAGTCTTAGAGGTTGTGTCCGGACAGAGATTATTGGCATCGTTTACCTGATTTAGACTGCTATCCTCAGGCTACCTGCAGAGCAGCAGGTTGTGTCTCTCTTAGTCTGGTCCCTATCCCATAAGCTGTCCGATATGTAGTTTTTCATCCATCGGCAAGCACATGGGGTCGATGGGACACGCAACCTCCCCCACCACGGCAAGGTGGGGACACATCGGGGGAGAACTTGTGATTCAACGATGCGTGTATAGCGCGTGATAAGTCGCTAAGCACACTTTACAGAAAGGCGGCGAACTTGTGTGTACTTCTTGAAAGATGGAGCCGCATATATTCCCAAAATGACGTCCAACTTACGGTATTCTACTGTATCCAAGCGCCGTGACAATACAAACAAAGACAAGACGGGACATAAGTTAACGAGCACGCCACATAAACGTCGGACTTCTTCAACGTCAACTTCAAACATGTGGTTTAGTGAATCAACAGACACTAATCCCAAGCTCAAGCTAGACACACATCATAGTTCACCAGCCAGATCTGATCAGACTAACACATCACCTTTAGACGGTCTTTCCTCGGCCGAACCGCACAACCACAATAACTGTCGTGAAATCATCCAGGCTTTGGAGGACAGGCTAAAAGACTTTATTTCCAACAACACAACTAATATCATTGTGGTTTTTAAAGGAGAAAACGCTAGTCTTCAAAAAGAAATCCGCCTCCTTAAAGAAGAGAAGGGCACTTTCATAACAAAAATCCATGCCTTAATAGGTTGCAACACTACTAAACCTGTATAACGCACACTATCCATCTACCCCATTGATGTGCGTATCAGCAACAGGTTCCAGGCCTCAAGTGTAGACTCTCCAGCAGCAGACCAGGAATTAAAGAGCTCTGCAGCTACCATTACTGAGCATCAACAACCAACCCAAACAAGCAACAACTATAATAAACAAGAACACATGAAAGACGACAGCGACCAGTGGCAACAAACCAAACGGACACGTCAACAACGTGAAATAACAATAGGTGACAATGAAACACATGTCATCATTGGCGACGGGACGCAGAGGTGTTTCCAAGGCACCAGGGCCGTGTTATATACTGGCCAAGACCTATTGACGCGTCCTCGTCGAGCGTCCTGGGCAACAGGTCCCTTCGGGGTCCTGGCTAAAGTCAGTAGCATCGCCGATTCCTCCGAAGTCGGAGAGTGTCTGCCTGTACGGCGAGGAACCACCAGTCTGCACACCAATAAGCCAGACATGGGACAACGGATACTCACGCAAAACTCAGGTCCTTTATGACATCACACTGATGTTGGACAACAGGATGCCTTCATCCAACATACAGGACTTCGCGTTGGAGCTCAAGCCAACGAACACAAGCAAGCAAGCAAGCATCATTGGCGACTCCTTGCTGAAGGAAATCTATAGTGACCGCATGTCATCTTCTGACAGCGAAACAACTTCGATCTACCCTCTACCAGGAGCAAACATTGGCAGGCTAACAATTACACTGCAGAAGTTCAAAGTGAACGTCAGAATGATAAAAGCAATAGTCGATATTGGTGTTAACCTCACAACTAGCTACAATGGGGGTGGTGTTGCGCAATAAATTTCCCAAATTATCTATGTTCTTTTCATCAATTATTCCACCCTGTTATGGATTCCAGCGCCGGACTGCCGATGCAGGCAGTCTAACTCTGTGTAAATTTTGTAAAGATAACAACACGAATTTCATTAATAATACCCCATATTTCACATCGCCTTCCGGGACTCCCAAGACAAAAAAAAAATTATACAGTGGTCAAATACATTGTTCCAAACTAGGACGTAGCATACTAGCGAAGAACATAAAATATCCTGAACGTGCACAACAACCGGCATCAGTTACAGGAGTAAACCGAGCATCACCTCCGAGCGTAGCCATCTCTCAGTGTTCAGAAAACGCTCAATCTCTTCCCACACCACCCTTGCCTATTCCCCGGGAATACAATGCCGTGGATTGCAACCCATGCTAAAATCCCAATGTTGCTAACTATGATGCTTTGTTTCCGCCCTTGCCCGTAAAGCAGTCTTCCCCTATCATGTCAAAAGTGACACCGTTAAACAATGGTGCTGTGCCCCCGATGCCTGCTTCCAATGTAGGCACTTCCAGTAACTCTCATAGCAGTGGTCCCTTGTTTGACGGTAATCTACACTCCTACCTGTGGAACCATCAACTTCAACGGCTAACGCAATACAATCCTGCAGCCCTGCACCAAGCTTTAATGATGTCACTCCAGCACAGACATTTTCCTAGCCCCTCTAATAGCCTCAATTACTACTATGTAAAACTTCAAAAACTGAAATTTTCTACCACAAGCGTCATCATCCTTTCATTATATAATTGTCGCCAATCACGATCATTGGCTCAACAAACAAATAGGTCATCTAAACATACATCATCTATATCTATAAAACACAATGTATGTATGTGTGTCCGTTCTTTATACGTTCGCGAACGGTCCATCCGATTGAGATGAAATTTTCTACACGTCTTCTTTTGATTCCCGTGCAGCCAACTGTCATAGTTTTTTAGTGTACAATCAGCTATTTACTTACTAAAATTTAATATTTAAATTTACATTATCATTTCTATAGAGCGAGGGGACTTAACTTAAGAAAAGTTATTTCAAGGGGAGTATCTTTTTATAAAATTGCTATATACTTTATAGTCATATTGTTGCATTGTTTTCAAAGATTTATAAACTCTTTGTCTACAGTTATTTACAGGCATATGAGTTATAATAAATAATGATATAATCTTTAAGGCATTTTCAAAGTTTTCATAAAAATAATGCATCTATTTAAATAGTGAAAATTTTCTAACTCATCTTTTTTATTTTTATTCAACAGCACATTAATTTTTTTTTACATTCTCATATGTATGGCGCGTTACACCCACGTTGGGTATTTATGATGCCCGCCCATGTTAAGCATTTCCTCAACGAGTTACTTTTCATGCATTTTAATGCTTATTGTTCTTTTGTTGTCAAAGAATTGCTTCATAAGAGATGTTGAATGAAAGAATGTATGAGAGGAAATATAGAAGAAGAGCAGAATGTAGGGCGGGCCTGCGTGCCCAATTCTTAACCCTTTGAAAATAAAGATTTTCGTTCGTTAAAAACAAAGTAATTTTTTGTGAGAGAAAGTTAGTTGCATATCGTTTGCAGTAATCTGCAGTCAACCAAACGCCCACGATTTATTGGCTGTTCGTGACATCTTGGTAAGTTTACTTTAGATAGATCTCTTCCAATCATATTTTCTACTATCAATCTATCTATTCTTCTATTCTATCTATATTTTTAACGGGAACGGGCCGAACACAGACAGACAGACAGACAGACAGACAGACAGACAGACAGACAGACAGACAGACAGACAGACAGACAGACAGACAGACAGACAGACAGACAGACAGACAGACAGACAGACAGACAGACAGACAGACAGACAGACAGACAGACAGACAGACAGACAGACAGACAGACAGACAGACAGACAGACAGACAGACAGACAGACAGACAGACAGACAGACAGACAGACAGACAGACAGACAGACAGACAGACAGACAGACAGACAGATAGATAGATAGATAGATAGATAGATAGATAGATAGATAGATAGATAGATAGATAAATAGATAGATAGATAGATAGATCCCCGCCAGGGCTTGGGCGAAGCCGGGCCGTGTCAGCTAGTTTGCTCAATAAATTACCTGAGCTTTCGGTAATACTGTGCAAACAGTTCCATGTGTTTGGAATCACAGAAAGTCATCTCAACGACAAAATAACCGACTCTGAAATCTCTCTTAAGGGGATTAAAGTAATTCGAAGAGACGCAAATCAAAAATTAGAAACAGGCATTGCTGTATACATTTCCAGCTCTCTAAACTGTTCCCGTAGAAGTGATCTCGAGACACTGTGTTTGGTTAGATGTGAAACCAGCGGATGGAAAATTAGAAAACACCAAACAAGAAATGGATAGAAAGAAGATTAACATATTAGCAATATCGGAAACGAGATGGAAAGGGGCAGGGATGAGGACGGAATTGTAAGATTATTTACCCTGGGGGAGAAGAACAGCAAAGAAGTGTAGCCATTATATTAGATAAGCAAACATCAAATTCTGTCAAAGGATATCGGGCGGTGTCAGACAAAGTTCTATTCGTAATATTAAACGGAAGACCTTTTAAAATAAATGTCATTCAAGTATACGATCCAACAAGTGAATGCAGTGAAGAAAGTATAGAGGAATTTTATAATGACATGGCTCTGAAGAACTGTAAAAAAAATCAGAAATAAATATCATAATGGGTGATTTCAACGCAAAAATAGGAAAGCAAGGCGATTTATGCAGTGTAGGCAACCATGGTTTGGGAGAGAGAAATGAAAGAGGATACAGACTCGTAGAATGGGCAAAAGAACAAAACATGGTTGTAGGAAACACCTGGTTTAAACAGCATCCTAGAAGAATATGGACATGGAGGAGTCCAGACAGCAGGATTAAACACCAGATAGATTACATCCTGATTAGCAGAAGGTTTTGAAATGCCTTAATAGTCGTAAAAACAGTTCCAAATGCAGACTGTTACAGTGATCACAGATTAATTGCAGGCACATTGAGGGTAAAGTTAAAGAAAGTCAAGTATACAACAGAAAACCCTAAATATGACTTGTGCAAATTGAAAACTGACAAAGAAATACAAGATAATTTTAACATAGAACTAAAGAACAAATGTGATTTATTGTCTGATCTAGAGATCCTATTTCAGGATGTAGATGATAAATGAGAAAATGCTGATGAATTCAATCAGTTGTGCAGCAAAACATTATTCCAAAATTTAAAAAGTGGGCCGTAAGACATGGATGACTGAAGAAATTTTACAACTAATGGAGACAAGAAGACAGAACAAAAATAATCCTGCCAAATATGAAGAAATGCACAGAAAAGTTAGAACCTTATGTAAGGAGGCAAAAGAAACATGGCTTGAGAAAAACTGCAGAGAAATTGAAAACCAACACAGCAGTAGAAATGCGAAACTAATGCACAAAAGAATTCAGGATCTTACTAATCAAAGAACAAGTACATCAGCTGGCTGCCTGAAGACAAAAGATGGAAGAGTCCTAATAGAAAAAGATCAGATCTTACATGTATTGACAGATTACGTGAAAAACCTTTATGACGATAACAGAGACGAACAGTATGATGTTCAAAATAATAATGAAGGACCATCAATTTTTTATATGGAGGTTCAGAATGCTCTTAACCATATGAAATCTGGCAAGACCCTCGGTTCAGCCAGCATTACAACATAAATTATTAATGCTTTAGACGAATATGGAATAGATAAAGTTACCAGTCTGCGTAATACAATATATGATACTGGAAATATACCTCATGAATTATGTAATTCTGTATTTATTGCAATCCCAAAGAAATCAGGTGCCTTGGAATGTGATCAGCATCGAACAATTAGTATAATGTGTCACATCACGAAGATTTTTCTAAGAATTATCATGCAAAGGGTTAGGAGGAAAATACAACCTGAAATAGGAGAAGAACAATGTGGGTTTGTAGAAGGCAAGGGTACAGTAAATGCTGTGTATATACTGAGAAACGTAATTGAACGTTCTATAGAAGTAAACAAAGATCTACACCTTTGCTTTATTGACTACACAAAGGCTTTCGATAAAGTGAGACATGTCGACATGGTAAGGATGCTTGAAGATCTACAAATTGATGGAAAAGACCTTAGACTTGTAAAAAACATATATTGGAAACAACAAGCTGCCATAAGAGTTGATAACAAAGTAGGCCAATATCAGCTTATTAAGAGAGGTGTGAGACAGGGATGTGTAATGTCTCCAGATCTGTTTTCTCTGTACAGTGAAAGTATTTTCAGACATATTGAAGATATGGAAGGAATCAACATTGGGGAATAGAAGATACAGTCTTGATTGCAGACAATGAACAGGACCTGCAACATTTAGTAGATGCGGTTGTTACACACAGTGAACAACTAGGGTTAGAATTAAATTGTAAAAAGACACAGATTATGGTCGTCACTAGGAAGACGAAGTACCACAATCTAATGTACAAGTAAATGGGAATATTCTTCAACGAGTGAATAGTTACAATCATCTCGGAACAGTAATTACATCTGATGGGATATGCCTTGAAGAGATTAGATCAAGAATCGCCATGGCAAAAGTTGCCTTTAGCAAGATGAAAAACATACTGACCAATAAAAAGATGTCAATTGAAACGAGAAAAAGAGTGTTGAGATGCTACATAGAACCGGTACTTTTATATGGATGTGAAGCTTGGACAATGAGCAGTCAAGCTGAAAATCATTTGATGGCTGTAGAAATTTGGTTTCTGAGGAAAATGCAAAGAATACCATGGACAGCCAGAAAGACCAATGAACAAGTCCTACAAGAAACAAATGAAAATTGTAAACTGATTAGAGACATTAGACGTAGACAGTCAACATTTTTTGGGCATGTTTTGAGGAGAAATGAATTGGATAACTTGGTGACAACTGGTAAGATCGAAAGGAACAGACCAAGGGAAAGACCTAGAAGCAAATACCTGGATGGCTTGGCTTTGTGGCATGGTCGAGACAGGAACACGGAGCTGATCCAAGACTCTGGTGATCGAGTGAGATGGCAAAACATGACCGCCCACCTTACCGGCATGGCACATGATGGATGGATGGAAGCCAGTCAGCCAGCAACGGTTTCTCATTGGATACCTGTATCGGAATCCGTGTGCTGGGTACAGTTGGTATGACTGTTTCACTACAATGATGGATAGGATGTTTACAGCAGGTAGAGAAGTCATGATATTAGATGACTTTAACATAGATATTATTCAATCCAACCAGACATGGGACGATATCATTCTATCTCACAATTTTAAACAGCTAATAAACAGTTCCACACGGGTTACAGACACATCCTCAACTATAATTGATCATGTATATGTTACTTTGTCCAGTTAATATTATTTAACGTTCTGTTCCTGTTAGCGCAGTTAGTGACCATTACCCAATATGGTTTACATGGTCTAGAATTGGGTTCAAAACTCTTAAAAATAAACATTTAAGCATCAAATTTAGAAATTTTAAAGCTCTGAACCAAATTTTATTTGTAGACGATTTAAAACATGCAGCTCTTTAACATCTTTACCAACTTCCTGATCCTGATGATGCACTAGCTTACTGGACAAAGACAGTCTACAGTGTGTTTGATAAACATGTGCCAATCAAAGAAGTTCGAGTCAAGAATCAAGATAAATCCCCATGGGTCACCAGCGAAGTTCTCGAAATCATGAGAGAACGAGATACAGCACACAAAAATAAAGATTGTATCAACTACCGCAGACTAAGAAATAAGGTTAAATAAGCAATTCGTAGGAGCGTTTTGTGGAGCGTTTAGTGTGATATTCACTGGCACAGGAACGGAGCATAATGGGGACGACCCGTTGCTGTGAAGTTGGAACCGCGACTAGCTAACTAACTAACTAACTAAGAAGGAGAACGAAGAAATCCTACAAACCATTAAATCACGTCGTGAACTACAGAAAGCTGATGTGGAACTTTTCCGAAACAAAACAACAGAAGCCGTACAATAAATTACAGAGAAACCGCAAGATGAAAACCAAGAGGCCGAGCCTGAACCGCAAGCTAAATCCCGCCAGCAGCCCAACCACGACGCCCGAAACAGTCATAGGGAAGCCAATTTCCGGCCAGATATCCGAAGAAAACCGAGATGAGCACCGTGACGAGGGCAGAGAGGACGCCCCGATACCGCCAGTATTTACCGGTGAAGAAATCGCAGAGATAAAGAGGACATACGAACTCAAGTGCAAGGAATACAGAAGGCGCATAGAAGAAAAAAGCAAAGAAGCACAAGAAACTCAAGTTGAAAACAATGCCCTGCCGTATTGCTGAAGAACCAGATTTATACGAGGATGGCGAACACTCATAGCAATACTGTATAGATGAACGGAGATATCGTCCAATGGCTGACCACATAGGAAGAAATCGAAAGGCAACAGCAACTCAAACTCGATAGTGAAAACAAGCACAAGGAAGAAAATGAGAACATCGAAAAGCTGATACAGAAAATACACAAAAAAGGAGGCAAAAAGACCAAATATAAAGTCCTTATAAGGACTGCAACCAGTCAAGCCAAACAAGCCAAGACCCCTCACTATAAAAAAAAAAACCACCAGAGACGGGAGCAAAGGACAGAAGCCACCATCCCCCAACTGACGTCACTGAAACAAGAAGCCGATATAACCGGTCCGGATCAGGACCTGTGTGTATTTATGTGTGTGTGTGTGTGTGTGTGTGTGTGTGTGTGTGTGTGTGTGTGTGTGTGTGTGTGTGTGTGTGTGTGTGCGCGCGCGTGTGTGTTTGTTTTTTTTTTTTTTTTTTTTTTGGTTTTTGCTGGGAAAAGACTAATAGAATTGTAAAACAATAATTACACAAAAGAAATGTTCGTATATTCTGACAGTCAAAATTTATTTGAGTAATTACTATTAATTATTACACGTGGTTGTATCATTTGATCTCTTGCGTTAATTATAAGAACGCGAGGTAATATGAATTGTCATTTAAAATATGTCTGGCTCATAAATAAACGTGTTTGTTTAACGAAAAAATATCACATATTTGGTGAATATTTCGAAAATAACATTTTACAATACATCTGGTAGTGTATCAAATCTGGTCATAATAGCCATTCAGGCAAGTGTATTTTTTAAGGCGGTGACATTTTGGTAAAATGTTAATTAGATGTAGTTGTAGTCGTGTGTTTATTAAGTGTGCTGTCGAAGGCTTTCAAGGCGCAACGTTCATTCTGTGAATGGTGAATGTATTCTTGTAAAGCCGACCAAATTGACTTTGCCGTGTTGTTGATTTACTCAGTGCCGTTCTGTAGTAGTGTAGACTTGTGACCATACAAGGGTTAGTAATTTTATTTAGCTCTCGTTGATGTCGGTGCTCCTGCAAGAGAGAGAATAAGGCATACGTTATGGCCTGTGTGCGGGTATGGGCGAAAGTGGTTGGAATATATACAACATATATGTGATCTCAGCAACAATAAAGTGGTTAGAACATATACAACATATATGTGATCTCAGCAACAATAAAGTGGTTAGAATATATACAACATATATGTAAACTCTGCAACAATAAAATGGTTGGAATATATATATATATAACATATATGTGATCTCTGCAACAATAAAGTGGTTGGAATATATACACATATATGTGATCTCTGCAACAATAAAGTGAATGGAGCCGGTCTGTAACAAGTCAGTGTATGTATCTATGTTGTTACGTTAATAACTGCAGTTGCAATATCTATTAATGAAGCTAAATGTAGAATAGTCCAGGCAACATTTCACAAGATGTATAATACTCTCTGCAATTTATGTTTGTCAATCGAGCGGATGGGAAAAGTTCTTAAGAGATATATTGAGCCACACCTGATGCACGGAAGCGAATCATGAACAATTAGCAGGCAAATGAGGAATTATATGGAAGTGCGTATATGTAGTTTTACAGAAGAAAGATGAGAAGAAAGATAGAAAGTGTAGTGCAGATATCATGAAAGAAGTTAACTCACAAAGACAACTGGTTACTGCCACTAGACGAATACAGTCCACATTGTTTGGGCAGGTCATGAGAAGGAGAAAGCTGGAGTATGTTGTCACAGAAGGAAATTTGGAGTGGAAGAGAAGCAAGGGGGAGACGACGAGAGAAGATGCTGGGCAGTTTGACATCATGGCATGGAGGAACATTGGAATCAGAAATGATTAACAGTACACATTACAGAGGGCTGTGGACAGACTTGATCACTAGCTCCTTAGAGCGTGGACTATAAGAAGAAGATATGATCTCTGTTCATAATTAATATGTGCTATCTGCGTATTTAAGCTTGTTGTCGGAAATATTGATGCTTGGTGTCTTGTTGATCCTTAAAAAGAATGAAGACAAAATGTCAATTCGAAACCGTCAGTGGCAACTTGAATATTCTTAAATAACTTAAGAGAAGAAATAAAGACCCTGAAAACTGCAACAGACATGTTGTTGACAGAGAAGAATAAAGACAATGAAAACTGCAGCAGAAATGTTGTTGACAGAGAAGAATAAAGACAACCACGTTGGTCTCTTTACCTTTTTTGTGTTTGCGTTCTCTCGCTTTGAACTCAAGCGTAGTATATACACTAGCTACTATTTCTAGTGTACTGGGCTGATTTTGTGTGTGGATTAGCTTTCCCTATTACCAGTGCCCTACGCCATCAGGCAATCCCAACCTGATTTCAGGGGTACTTGTAATTTACATCACCAGGTCAAAGGACGAGAAGTCAACATTTTAGTCCAACTGACCGGTATAGGGTTTAACCAGCTACCTCGGCGGCAGCATACCATATGCTTGAGAAAAGTTACTCATATCGATTCGGCCATGCTGACCTCTGTTCTCTTTGCTGATGCGTAGTCTGTTGGTTCAACACTGACGAGCGGAAACAGCGTAGAACTAGCAGACCTAAGAAACTTTATAAACTATGTTAAAAATCAAAAAGTGTTCTGACACAATAGATGCCTTCACCCCATTATATACCTGGACGTGAGAAGCAGAAACATTTACAGAGGAAGGTGGAAGACTACCTCAGCTTGATATAGACAGCCTATGATAAGACCACAAGATTTATCAGAAATAACTACAGAACAAAGTGGGAATCAGAGCATCGAAGCTACCAGAAAGATTTTACATATTGCCAAATCCATCGAAAAGGAAGGGGGAAAATCTCTAGACTCCGAACAGGATACAGCGGAAGGAAATACCACATGACACATTACAGGGAATAAAGGTAAGTCATAATAATGACTGTAACAGGTGGGCTGGTAAAATGACAGGTAAAATATCAGGGAATCATTCTCCTGGACTGAGCAAAGTTCAGATATGTTTCCTCTATTTTCTTCGCAAATATATATATATATATATAGCCGAGGGGAAAAGGACAAGGGAAAGACAATGTTTCCTTTGCTACGGTGCTAAGAGGTAGAGAGTAACTCTGAATTCGTTATCGACATAGAAGAAAAGGAGTAAAAAAGAGAGAACCTCACAACGCCCTTAACTGACAAAAAATGTGATAGTAATTAGATAAGAAGGAGGAGAGATCTCGGACGGGGGCCTCAACTCTAGAATTAACTGTCATATTTGAGACCCAGACAGTTGATTAAAGTGTTTGGTTGTGGTAGAATTAGTGGTTGTAAAAACTAAAAGAGACTAAACAAACAAATCAAGAACAGTACAAAAAGCTCTTTCTTTTATCAACTACTTCAATTTCGTTGACAATTTATGTTCAAACACATTGAATAATATATTGAAGTTCAATAACAGATACAACAGACAACTGCATAAATCAAACATCAACCAAGGGTGGCCCCTATCCAGTCACCAGAACTTAAGACAAAATTGTACACCAAGTACTGAAACACAGGTGTTCCAAACAGTAGTTGAGTAGAATGACACAATAAATGACTTTAACAGAGACAACAATAAGGCACTACAAAACATAAGTTACACACCATAAATCATCAGTCGTGACATAAACATGGAAGTTGTGACTCAAGTTACTACACACCATGAACCTAGGCGTGCTGACACTAGTCAGTCATTCGGCTTTCTCTTAGGACATATCTTGTTCACTGATGAACACATGAGAAACCCCACATATCTCGCCTCAAGGCTGGCTGGCCACAAAACTATATACATAGGGCCAAAGTGTCTATCTTTACAAACCGGGCCGTCTGCTACAATAAATATAGCATCAGATCTCTTTGTCTCGCTTGAGATCCGGCAGTTGCCAGAGTCAAACGGCTTTAACCAAATCAAGGTGCGTCGAATTGGCTCCGTTACATATATATATATACATTTAGTCCTATTTTGTGTACACATCCAGCGCTTTCGCCTCTGGTTGGGCCCTGTCTCTAGCATCATGTATCTCTCTGGTTATCATAGTCTTCTCCACACTCTCTGGTTATCATAGTCTTCTCCACACTCTCTGGTTATCATAGTCTTCTCCACACTCTCTGGTTATCATAGTCTTCTCCACACTCTCTGGTTATCATAGTCTTCTCCACACTCTCTGGTTATCATAGTATTCTCCACACTCTCTGGTTATCATAGTCTTCTCTACACTCTCTGGTTATCATAGTCTTCTCCACACTCTCTGGTTATCATAGTCTTCTCCACACTCTCTGGTCTCATCTTCATCATCATATACCCTGCTATCAGGCGTAGGCGTTCATACATCTCCAAAGATCTTGGTCTCTGGTGTTCTGGATCAATTCCATTGGTGATGTTCCTTCATGCCACTGTCCCAGACCATCCCGCATCAATTCTCATTGTCAGCCTCTTCTTCGGCTGATATTTCAAGTCATCCCGACTTCTTCCAGCTCTGCACTTCTCATTCATGACCAAAAACGCACTCAACTCATTCCTCTTGTACTCTGCAGTGTCGAGGTGATGAAGCATAAACAGAGAGAATGTTCCGCAGAGACTCTGTTATCCCCTATGCACATCGTTTACATGGAAGGCTTCTTCTTCTGATTCTATTTGGTCTGTTCATCATTGCATACTGTCAACTGGTTGCCTAGTTACATGGCCGAACCATTTCACCTGATGTTTGTTAATGAAATATAGCGCTACTATTTCCCCCACTTCAGTCCTGATTTAAACAATTCTGATTTTCTGTCTGTGTGTTACAATGGGTATGGGAATCTCATTTCCGTTGCTGTACATTTTTATTTCTTTGTTTCTGTCATCGCTATGTTTATAGCCTTGTTATATTTGCATATAATGTTCGACTTTCATTAACATCATAAGTTAGCGAAGAAATGACGACTGTCTTGCCCTGATATGAATACAACACCATCAAGTACCAGCAATGGTGCTATATCAAAGGAGACCTACGAGAACAAGATGACGCCAGAGAAGAACATGGATTGACAACATCAAAGACATTGTATAATCACACGGAATGACACTCTCCAGTGCCACCCATCGTGCGCTGGAAAGTCAACTATTCCTCCCCCACGACGCTTGGCGGATGAAGTCGAAGATGATGATGATGACAGAGGTAAGCATCTATTTTTGCGAAACTGTCCTCTTGCAGCATTTGAATTTTGGTTTTCGCTCATGCTTCACATGTCAGTTATGTGCATTAATCATAACATATAACCGATGTGTGAATGATAAGTGACTGGAAAGTCGGGATGTAAGAAAGGCATGCGTACCCAATATGTGACCCACTGAAGTTCGTTCGTTCGTTTTCTTAGCCGTACATGGGATGTCTAGTTGGTTAAACGTCGAGTACTTTTGTTCCTGCAGCAAGGCACTGTCGTCATTTGAAGGTGACAGGTTCGAATCTTGGTAACTGTTGCTTTACATGTGTATGTTGTCTAGTGTGTCCTCTAGTGGCTACTTCTTTCTTCTACATCTATGAGCGCCAGGCAATACATGTGTGTTTAGTTTTATAATTATTAGCATTCTACGACGATACTTTTGTAACTTAACGTATTCTAGCTAAAATTTTCTGAAATAATTGATTTAAGGATTGATTGATTGATTCAAGAATTGCAACATGATATTATGTGAAAACCCATAGCGGTTCAGTTTTATGCATACAATGTTCCATGGTGTAGGTGCTAATCATTCCACTGACATACTGGCTGTAAACATGTCGACTTTGTCTCCTCATAGTCCCGCCCTAACAGACACAAGACTGCTAATTCTGACATCCTTGAATATGTTGTTTCCTCCGTGACTGTATCTTCCCCGATCCCAGAGAGTGTCAAGAAGGTAGATGGCTGAAACATTCTGGAAAGTGGGAATCATCTGACGATCCGACGCCTCCTATCGCGCTTGCTCCGGGGCGGATTTTTTTATCACCCTAACCGCCAATTGTTCATTGACAGTCTTCAGCATGTCTGCCTTGTCCATGATGAGTGTGCCAACCTCTGACGCTTTCCAAGCCAAACAATCCGCTCACTGTTAGCTCTGACCGGAGCATGACCCGGAGGTATATCCAGGTTATTTCCTACAAGAGAGAGTTGTCTATACGTCCCACAACTGTCCATTTTGAATTTTACGTCATGAAAACAGAAATACGATTCCTGACAATAATACTCAATGTATCAAGAAGAGATAAGATCAGAAATGAAGAAATTAGGACTAAAGTGGGGTTTATAGCAGCGATAGCTTTTATTAATAGGCATCAAGTAAAATGGTTTGGCCATGCAAGTAGGTTACCAGCTAATAGTATACCACAACAAGCAATGATGTACAGACCACATGAAAGCAGAGGAAGAGCCCGACAACTTTAACGGTAGACGGAGGGAATAGCAGAGTCCCTGGGAATATCGTTACATGAAGCCCATTAGCGGGCACTCTCCCGCTGTTTATACTTCACCTCGATGCCGCAAGGTACAAGAGGAACATAATGAGATGCTGATGAGATGAGACGAACGGAGTTTCAGAAAACAAATGTGTAAGATAACTTACGGTCTGGAGCAGATAAAGTTGCATCCGGTAGCGCAAGACTCGTCATTCCAGTCGTAATTGAGCAAAGTGTGCATGTTTAGACAATCTTGACCTGTAACAGAGAGAATATTTACTTCATTTCTTTGTATGTATGAAGAGTCTGTTAATTCTGTTTATGTAATTTGTTGTTTTGTTTTGTTTGTTTTTGTTTTGAAGTCCATGGATATTGCCATGTTCCGAAATAGCTCTGAAATGAGCTAACGGAACGAATGCTGGTGATAACACAGATTCACAAGACCACGCAGAGCTAACGGGAAAATAATGAGCATTAATAATGAACAAAGACAGCAGTAGAAACGATAGAACAAAGTAGCATGAAGATTAATTAGTCAAGTGGTAGAGACGGTCATCTTCTTCTTCTTTCTTCTTTAGTTCGCCTGAAATATGTTTACTAACTGCAATGTTGTCTCTTGTATGAATCTAACAGTCTTTTTTCGTTCACTCGGTGGTCCATAGACTTTATCTTCTAATGTTGTCTCTCTAGGCCAGAAGGATCGCCTGGATATGTTGTTGTTTGGGCAATCCTGGAGTATGTGCTCTGCTGTCTGCGACGCCAAACCACATGTGCACATGGCTGAGTAAAGACGGTCATGTGACTCAGGGGACTTGGAGACGAAGGGACGGAAAGACATCATTCATGTCGAGAAGTCCAGCGCATAGCAACCTCTAGCAAAAGCTGCCATTTGTACCAAGAAACAAATAGATTATTCGAAGACGATGCTTCAAGTAAAGAAACCAGCGAGATGAATTGTACAAGTGTAGTAATAATGATTCAGCCAGATAAGAACTGCAAGGCTTGACATTCAGCCGACTGGGTCAGCTTAGCGTGTAAAATATTATCGACCGACAGGTAAAGCTGGCGCTTGACAAGTGTGTCCAGTGGTGAGTGTAAACAAACTGTAGGTATTTCAACGTCAAGTATAGAGATAGATACCGCAGTACCTCAAAAGTTGTGGAATAATTATTGAATGCAAGTGGTCAGGTGTGGTATACACGATAACAGCGATTTGCTGGTGACATCTGAGACTTGAGAGCATTGTTGAACCATAAATAAAAGTGGACTACATCTCAAGAGTGTTAAACATTCATTTTCGTTGATGTTGACAATTACCCGCATGGATTCTTGTTACTAAACGAGCCCGAGAACGGCGTGGCAGTTATGTAATGCTGTGCCGAACGACGTTACACCACATTGGACATTTACACATATAAGGTCCTCTGAAAGAACTGGAAAGTTTTGGCCATCATTGGCCATAACTTTAGAAAGGGAAAATCTCAACTGCACCTCAAAGTGGTAGAGGATGGGAAACACATCACGGTGTTGCAAATGTAGCCATGGAACCGTGTATCCACCGGGATAAGTGGACAACTCTACAGCTGAGCATAGCAGGGCACTCACTTGACCTGACAGTCGGAAATGGCTGTCAATTGCAGTGGTAAAAGACCCCTCCCCACCCGGCCCCATATAGTTGTGGAAGTCAAGGGGAAACCACCCCATCATCTTCCCAAGATTTCATGACTAAACACAGTTCAGAGGCAGTGACCGACGTTAATGGCTGTCTTAAGACATCCGGTAGGGACAGTCATGAGACATGGTAATACCAGACCGTCATCCAGCTACTGATTGCAAAACAATAACTAAAAAGAATAAATTTAGGATGAGAACATTGAATGTTAGACCATTGAATGAGATGGGAAAGTTAAAAAATGTCATACAAGACATGGAAAGCATGAAAATAAATATCCTAGGCATAAGTGATATGAGATGGAAGGGACGGATACAATTATAAACGACGAACACACAGTAATTTATTCTGGATAGGCTACACACGAAAAAGGAGTAGGGCTACTATTTGATTTAAAAAAGCAGCCAAGGCGACTAATCGTTACTGGTGTATTTCAGATAGGGTTATTATGGTCAAAATCAATGGCAAACCAATAGATATGAAGAGTATACAAGTATGTGTACCAACGATAAGCAGTAGTGTCGATTAAATACATCACTTTTACGATGAAGTAGAAATGGCTATGTCTCAGATTAGATCACAAGAAATAAAAACAATACTAAGAGATTTTAATGCAAAATTAGGAAAGCGGAAAATGGAGGTTGTAGTTGGGAATTATGGTTTAGGTACAAGAAACTAAAGAGGAGAAAAACTGATAGATCCGTTCATAATTGTAAAGACAATGCCTAGTGTTGACCGTAATAGTGATTACGCATCACTATGTGGACAAATAAAAGTAAAGTTGAAGAGAGGGGAAAAAGCTGTTCTGAAAGTATATGAAGAAATGTAAGAACAATACAGCGTGATTGTGAAAAATATGTACAATGCAATAGCTAAAATACTGAGTATAAAAGAGAAATGGGAAATATTAAAGGACTCCATTCATCAAACAAGCAAAGAAATATTACTGGAGAGAAATCAACAAATTAAGAAAAATATGGATGATTGAGGAAATCTTAAAGTTGCAAGAAAACAACGTAAAAATGACAGATAATAATAATAATAATAATAATAATAATAATAATAATAATAATAATAATAATAATAATAATACTCTAAGATAAAGCAAGGAATAAGAGATACATGTATGAAGGCCCAAAAAAATTTGGTTAAATGAACAGTGCAAGAAAACTTAATTAAATTTGTATTAAAGATACCAAAAATATGCACAGACAAATCAGTGAAATTATGAGAAGTAAAATAAGAAGAAATACTGGGTGTTTTGAAATAATAAAAAAAGGAAATATATTATTGGAGGAATAAATATAATGCCATAATTAAAAGGTGGAATGAGTGTGTCAGAGAATTATATAATGGAGAAAGTGAAGAATTAATAGAAGAAAGTAACTCAGAAAGTTCTCCTATTCCAAAAGAATGAGTCGCTGACGCTGTCAAAAAAATTTGAAGAAAGGAAAAACAACCGGGCCAGATGGAATCACAATAGAAGAATTAGAAAAACAGCAATAATTTGGAGTAATATATGAACCTAAATTTTGACTGATATTTACAGCAGAGGATATTTACCGAGAGATATGCTGAAATCTGTATTTATAGCTACAGCAAAATGACTGGGAGTAATTTAATGTGAAGAGTTTCGTTCAATTAAACTCACAAACTTTGTGACTAAGCTTCTACTCAGAATTATAATGAGAAGAATAAGACCGAAGATAAAAATGGAAATTGGTGAAGAACATTTTGGATTTGTGGAAAGAAAGAGTACAAACAATGCAATATATACAATATGAACACTAATAGAACGATCAATAGAGACACAGAAAGACATATATTTGTGCTTCATAGATTTACTAAGGCATTTAATAAAGCAAAACATGATGAACATGTTAAACTGTTGGAAGATATCAACATTGATGGGACAGATTTAAGAATAATAGAGAATATTTATTGGAACCGAGTAGCAGCAACTAAAATGTGAAATAAAGAGGGTAGTTTGGGATGGTGTTTGAACCACTTGCTGCGTTACAGAGTGGAGGGCGATGCAATTCTCTTCCGCATAGTGGTAGGCGATGAATCATGGTTTCACCATTTTGAACCGAGCAGCAAAAGAAAGAGCATGCAATGGAAGCATGCTGGATCACCAAACGCCAAAAACTTCAAGTTACAGGTTTCCACTGGTAAGATTATGCTGAGCGCATTTTTTGTCCATGTATGGCTATTGTTGGGCGACTTTAAAGAACCTGGTGTCAACATCAACTCTACCCACTACTTGCAAACACTAGATAACCTGCAAAAAGCCATCAAGATTAAACGACCCGGCATGCTTTCTCGTGGTGTAATTTTGTTGCACGATAATGCTCGTCTGCATGTCGCAAAGATTGTACAGGAAGCATTTGCAAGGTAGATGTGGGAAATTCTGCAACATCAAGCCTATTGTCTTGATATGTCACCATTTGATTTTCATTTGTTCGGACCTCTTAAAGAAGCTCTCAAGGGGCAACGATTTCACACAGATACAGACGTAATAAAGGCGTAAACTCTTGGTTCAGTGAGCAACCACAATCCTTTTTTTTTTTGCGGACGGCATTCGCCGCCTACCTAAGCAATGGAATGCTTACCTGAATGCCTACGGCGATTTCTTCTGACCAACACATGGTGCATAATTTATTCAAAATGAATGCTTTGTTTAATTCTACTACACGTGTTATTGTTTCTTTCATGCTTTTGTAATAAAGCCATTGGAACTGGTTTCAAATTAACGCCCCTAATATTACAGTAATAATATAGCCCCTAATAATATAGTATCATCACACCAATGTGATAAATGAGCAGTTTTTATTGGTTGTCATATGAATTAACAACATCATGAACAAACATCAATAACATGTAAAACCTTTTTGTCAACAACCTGAATTCATACAAGCATGCGGTCCCTTCATTCACACCTCATAATTACAAACACATCGTCGTGTGAATGGAAGATCAAGATTCACGCTTTATTAATATAATACAGAGCTCGTCTTACGAGCATACACAACTAGCATTCAACACTTAAATACATTCTCAATGGTCGCTACGTATAACTATGCCCTCTCTAAACTACACAACTGGCGAGGGTAAACACAGAGGTTCTGTCGCTCTGACTGTCCGTCCCGGTCTGCCTGAATTCACAGGTCGAGTCCAGCTAGTCGTTCCCCGTTCTCGTGCGGTCAGCCGCACGGCGTGCTGGGTCACTTGCCACGTAGTTTAGTGGTCCAGTCCTCGTCGCCTACAGCTGTACTAGAGTTCAGTCTGTTTACGGATAGTCCCCGTGATTACTCTACTCTGTCCTATCTCGGGAGTTAATCCCGGTATGTCCTAGTCATGTCCTAGCTATGACACGTGCGTGTCCTGTCTAATTCTGGTCCTAACACTGGTTTGGAGTTCTATCTCCTTATAATGTCTCTCTCTATCTATTGTCTTGTAAAGGTCCTTATTATGTCTTGTCTCTGTCCTTTACTTTCCTCCGTCCGTGCCTTACTTCTATCTATACCTATCCAGCATCTTGACACGCTCTCGTTCCCCCTTCCGTATTGCATCACCAACTTTAGCTCATGGGTGTGGCGCAATCTTCCGTAACATCTAAAAATTAGTTGGGTCTAATTTTGTCAAGTGCTGGTAGGGTTAAGTCCTCATGTCCTGGGTATAATCACTAACTTCTGACCGTCTGATGTCCCATTGTCGTATTTATTCACTGGCTTATTAATCAGTGTTGCACAACTGTACTGTTGTCTAGAGTAAATACTCATCTACATTACATATATGAGAGCTGTAACGATCCAAAGCCATTGCCTTTACGGCCTGCTTCTAAAAATGTCGATTGACCGACACCCCGCACAGATTGTACGTGGTATGGTACAATACATGAATATAAATTCATGCTCCCATGTAATGTTTCTCCAAATCTATTACATGTTGTGTGTGTGCTGATGTTCACCTTTCTAACTTCCGTTTGTGGTTAAATCTTTCAATGTATAACAGAGTATTAGTAAGTCTGTGATGTCCCCTGTTCATGAGTTATTCCCCCCTTCATTTTAATTGCTGTCTGCATTTTTTTTATCTGTAAGTATATCTGGTTGTTTGCGTGTTTAGTTAAGTTTAATGTATGTTTAAATTAGAAAATAGGTGATGTCTATAATTTACTGAATGATGTTTTTCAAGCGTCGTTGGTTGGTTTATGCTGTCACGAATCGATGCGTTAGCATAATTTGTGACTGCCTTGCCGACTTAGGAAACTTAAAAATGTGGCTATACATGTAATGCAATAGTGGCGACTACACACAGAAATCACAGAAGCACATTGCAACATTCAAGACGCAGACAAATTATAAAAACTCTTGGGCGCGGAAAAATTTCGCTCGCTGTTCACTCGCCTTGATTTAATCCATCCCTCCTCTCCCTGCTCTCGTCTTTCTCACTCACATTCGTTCTCACATGTTAAAAAGTTATGTTATGTCATTACATTATCACAGCATTGTAATGACACAGAAAAATACTATTGGGAAATAAAAATAAGAATGAAATAAAATAATTAGAAAAATAAAATAAAATGAGAAAATAAAATCAGGGGAAAAAAATAGTGCAAAATAGTTTTGGCTCAATTTTAGGCAACTTTTGAGCCGATTAATAGTGCGACATATTGGCATTATATATATATTTACAATACTTACAAGTTAAGTGGGTTGTTTGCCCTTATTCTAGGTATACTAACTAATATTTAATTAAGCTCTAATTTTGTGTACTGAGATTCGCTGACTAAGGGAAGATAATTTGAATAATTAACTGAAATGGGGTGAAATGTGTTGGTTCCCTTAATCGAACTATAATTCTAGATGGTACAAAAAAAAATTTAGTGATGTTATATTTCTAAACTAATTTGTGTTAAATAAATAGATTGTTCTAGCTATTACCTAATCAATTAATGGAATGATAGTCTCTTAGGAGACTGATAGGATGTGATAAATCTCAGTTACTTAATTTTAAGACTACTTATAAATGTATTTAATTGGGGATTGGGAAAGGTGTAATTAATCTACAAAACCTAAGGTTGTCGTGTTCTTCTAAACGAACTACATCTACGAAAATATAGTATTATATGCAACTGCAATAAAATTATATATTATACATGACAATTACATACATTGATATTCATATAATGTTTATATACATATTAATACATACATTTATATCTATCACACTAATTAACTAGTCCATTCCAGGCACGGTGAAGATGTCGCGTCCTTTCCTTTAGGGATATATGTATAGTTAATATGATAGTTTGTATGTACATAGTTCAATGTTCCACGCGATGTTCCTGGAGTGTATTCATGATGTCTAAATAATACTGTCGAATATAATATATTGACACGCCGTAGATAGTCATCACATGAGTACATCACAATGGCACATCTGTCTGATCAAACTATGGTACCAATGTCAGAGACGATGATGGAGTTGCGTCGTCTTTCTTTGGCAATTCAGGTACATCAAAGTTGGTAGGCCTACTTAGCATGTCAGCTAGTGTATTACTTTTGCCACTGATGTGCCTGACCGAAAACGAGTAATTTTGGAGTATCACGGACCATCTGTAGATCCTATTGTTCTTGTGGACCCCTGTCTCCATGACAGTGAGCGGGGAGTTGTCAGTTTCGATGACAAAGTGTGTCCCTGCCAAAAAATCGGTGCAGTTTATGGACACAGTACACTATCGCTAACGCTTCCAATTCAGAGACTCCATATTTGGCTTCAGTAGGAGTATTCTTACGACTTACATACATCACAGGATGTAGAATGTCGTTGTATTTCTGGCCCAATACGCCCGCTATAGATACTGTGCTGGCATCAGTCCTAAGAAAATATTGTAAGTTAGGATTAGGCAAACGAAGGATTGGGACATTGCTAAAAAGATGCTTAAGTTTTGATATTGCATTAATTAGAATGGCATCTTTCACATCAATTTTGACATTCGACTTCAATAAATTAGAAAACACACTGGTAATTTCTGCTAAATTGGGAATGAACTTATTATAATAGTTTACCAAACCGAGTAAACTTCTTACTTGTTTTTTGGTAACTGGCATCGTGAGGTTTAGAATTTTTGTCACAATTTTGTTATCAGTTTCCAAATGGCCTTTTGATATAGTATGGCCTAGAAAGTCTATTTTCTCCGAGCCCAGCTCCACTTTGGTTGGCTTCACTGTAAGTCCAAATATGTTTATCCTTTCGAAGACTTGTCTTAGTTTTTGTAAGTGTTTTGTCCAGTATGTTGTATGTACACATCTGTTGTTTATCAGTTCTGGTTTTATCTGTATGCTGTCCCTTGTTGGGGTAACTCTATTGTTGGTTCTGGTTGTTCTATAGTGTCGTCTTCTGTTGGATTCATTATTGTGGTTGCGCTGAGTGCGTTTTCTCTCTGATTGGTGGGTGTATTTGTTTTGTGTTTTTCTTCTATCTGGCTACTGTATGGTGTGGTTGCCTTGTGTTGGTTTAATGTCTTATTAATTGGTGTAATTGCATTGTGTTCGTCTTTTGTCTGTTTCATTTGTGTAATTGAGTTGTGTTCGTCTTCTGTCTGATGTTTCTGTTTAGAGGCCAATGTTGTGGATTGGTCCTCTGCTGTAACGTATTTACACTTCCTTTCTGAGTTGTGATATAAAATACATGGAGGAGAAAAATATGTAACATCTTTAACAAATTTCTGCCAGTCAAAATGAGCTAAGGTTCTGGCTCTTGTATAATTATAGTGTAAATGAGTAGCAAAGAACGAATCATCTGAGATTTGCGAGATTATTTGTCGTTGTTTGACTTGTGGTAACGATTGCTGAGTTTTAAGGTTGTCTCTCTTGTACTTTGTAATGAGACTACCTTTGTGTGACCGGAAATCACATGACGCGTTTTCTGTCATGTTTAGGCTCACACCTCTTACACCAGATGAGGTAGATTAAACGCCGCGTTCCGCCTTTGTGATATTTTCTTTGGTGGTGTTAGTGTAACAGTACAGGTACAGAGGATCAATAACCAAGTTCTGGTGTAGTTATTTCAGAAGGTTTATTGGTTCATAATAGGCCGATAATAATACAGAGACTACCAGATATGATGTTGCCTTGTCTCGGCTTTAGCTGTAACTAACCTAAACAAAACAACCCACGTCACGGCTTGAGCATCGTTCGTATAGGATGCTAATCCGTGCCCCTAAGTTTGCACATCAACCTATTAACATAGATGTTACTCATTCTGTTACATTAGTTACTGTACCACATAGTGTTTTCGGATGTAGCATTTCTTCTTGCAGGTCGTCTTGTTGTTTCTGTGTTTCTGACCTGATTACCGCATTAGCATTATGGGTTTCTCTCCGGGCTAATATTTCTTTTGCGGTACAGTTTGTTAACTGTGGTAGGCACACAATTATCAAATCCGTACACAGATTATGTAAGATGGCGCACTTAAATGTGCCGGACAGGAATGGAGTGTCTATACGGGCTTTTGCTAATGGGTATTTCTCTATGTTACCCGAAAATGTACGGCACTTTACAATCAATCAATCAATCAATCATGTGCCATGCCGGAAAGCGTGGGCGGTCATGATTCGCCATTTCACTCGATCACCAGAGTCGTGGATCAGCTCAGTGTTCCGGGTCTCGTCCATGCCATGTGGCCAAGCCATCCAGGTATTTTCCTCTCGGTCTTCCTCTTGGTCTGTTCCCTTCGATCTTGCCAGCTGTCACTAAGTTCTCCAGTCCATTTCTTCTCATAACATGTCCAAAAAATTTTGACTGTCTACGTCTAATTTCTCGAATCAATCTACGATTTTCATTTGTCTCTTGTAGTACTTGGTCATTGGTTTTTCTATCTGTCCATGGTATTCTTTGCAGTTTCCTCAGAAACCACATTTCTGCAGCCATCAGATGTTTTTCAGCTTGACTGCACATTGTCCAAGTTTCACATCCATACAAAAGAACAGGCTCTATGTATCCCCTCAACACTATTTTTCTCGTTTCAATTGACATCATTTTATTGGTCAGAATGTTTTTCATCTTGCTAAAGGCTACTTTCGCAATGGCGATTCTTGTTCTAATCTCTTCAAGGCATCTGCCATCAGATGTTATGACTGTTCCGAGATTATTGAACCGATTCACTTGTTGAAGAATATTCCCATTTACTTGTATATTACATTGTGGTACTTCGTTCTTCCCAGTGACGACCATAACCTGTGTCTTCCTACAATTTAATTCCAACCCCAGCTGCTCACTGTGTACAACAACAGTGTCTACTAATTGTTGCAGATCCTGTGCATTGTCTGCAATCAATACTGTATCATCTGCATATCTAATGTTATTTATGTTTCGTCCTCCAATGCTGATCCCATTTAAGTCTTCTACATTTCTGAAAATATTTTCACTGTATAGGGAAAAAAGATCTGGAGACATTACACATCCCTGCCTAACACCTCTCTTAATAGGTTGATATTGTCCTACTTTATTATCAATCCTTATGGCAGCTTGTTGTTTCCAATATATGTTTTTTATAAGTCTAATGTCTTTCCCATCAATTTGTAGATCTTTACAATGCCGCCCGTATAATCTTCTGGCTTGGCCAATTCCTTCCTAAGGCCAATAAGGGTACTACCGCTATCTATTAAACATTGACAAGGATTGTTTCTAACCATTCCGTCATGGAATACTAATTTGCCTCTGGAGGCTATTGCTGCATTTGCATTTTCTGTAGAGCATGGTACTGTGTGCACGCATTTGAGCATTCCGTCTTCATGAAATTGATGACATATAACACAATTATCAAAGTTCAATACATCAATAGCCGCTACAACATTCTCACTGTATGGTAATACTTCTTCACTTTCACTCTCATGTTCACTTTCACTCTCAGATGAAGTATCGACAAGTACAGCATTACTGGCTCTCAATCTTTGACGTCCAACACACTTGGAACTATAGTGACCATACGCCCGACAACAATAGCATTTGACTGCACGTCTATACGTGTTTCTTTTGCTTTCTTGCTTCTTTATCATCATCTCTAGGTGAGATGAATATCCTTGGTTTTTGTCACACATAGAAAACTGGTCATGCATAAAATGACAGTATGGGCATTGAGGTGGCTTAGATTTAGGTTTATCCTTCATTTGAAATGTTTTCTGAGGTTTACTTTTAGCAAATGCTACTATTTCAGATTCTTCCACAGATGTTTTAAAAATGTCTCGATTAGAAGAAAAATATGCGGACCTTGTTTTTCTAATTGTTCTAATGACTCAACATCCGCTTGCTGCAGAAACTTTGCAAAGGGAGAAGGTACAGTGGAGATGATTTTGTCCATTATCATCAAATTGTTTGAGTTTCTCAAAGCTTTTGTCTACGTTTGCAGCGTTTAGCCATTTGCTGAATACACTTTGTACGTTAGAAACATAGTCAATGAACGTTTCATTTGGTTTAGGTTTTAGTTTAGAATACTGAATTTGGTAACCTGGGGCGTCTAGCAAAATATGTTGCATAATGCGTTGTTTAATGTAATCATAATTACTTCTAAGCTCTTGGGGGATAGATTATATCACTTTTAAGGGCTCCCCCCGAGAGGTTCTTCATATAGACCACTGCCCAGTGTTCTCGTGGCACTTCCTGGAATTTAAGCTGGAATTCCACATTCTCAGTCCATGCAGATATGGAATCGTCTTGGCAGAAGGGTTTGACTAACCCTTTGTACTTGTTGAACTTATTCTCCTCTTCTTTACTTTTTTAATTTGGTTGTGGCAATCTGTACGTGAGATTTAATCTCCAATTCCTTCATCTTCAACTGCGTTTGTGATTCAATTTCCAGTTGTTTTCCTATTATTTCTAACTCCTTTAATTTTGTGGTCTCAGCCAGTTCTACTTCTTTCAATTTAGTGGCCTCAGCCAGTTCTACTTCTTTCAATTTAGTGGCTTCAGCCAGTTCTAATTGTTTTAATTTATTTGCTTCGGCCAATTCAGCAAGATCTTTTTGATGTTGGCGTTCCTGTGCTCGTTCCTCTCTTTCAGTTGCTGCCTTTCTGTCTCTTTCCTCTTTGTCTATTGCAGCTTTCCTGTCTGTGTATTCTCTATATTTATTACTTGCCCATTGTTCTAATTTATCCCCAGTAAATCCCAGGTCTTCACCTGCCTGTATACATTCTCCTAATGTTGACATCTTTGCTAGTATTTGTGAATGCTCTCAAATATACAAACAATTAGAAATAAATTTTCTATAATAATACTAATTATGTACATCATTCAAAATGAGATGCCAATCTAATATATGTTTATCAAAACCCTATGTATACTTATCTGAAAAACTTAAAACTTTCTTGGGCCTATAGGGAGTTCTTCTCTATCTGAGGTTGACGTGGTGTTCTAAATACGTCTGCTCTGCATTCTGTTATATAGAGCAGCAAAAATTACTATTTCAAAAATACAACACACACAAGTTAATATCACACTTAAACAATTTATGTGTAGTGATTCGCTCCGACGGGATGCTGAAATGCAAAATTAATGTATTAAATTTTGTCTGTCGTTTGTCGTGTCAAATGTCGTCGTGTCTTTACCTCTTTTCGACCTCACCTGAAACGTCTCTGTGAAACATGTTAATATTTATTCTTTCACAATTGTAATACTTGTCACCCAAAATCTTTCTTCCACCAGTCTATTCATTACCACACATGATCATTTTTCTCTCAATCAGTTAAACGCAATTTATCGTAGGTTTATAAATTACTCTCTGAAGTCATTTCGACACACACTCATGCGTAGTTTAACACGCGTAGTCTGACACAATTTCGAAACTCATTCTTGCGTAGGTTAGCAGTCCACTGTCTGACATAGTTTCGCACATTCAATCTTGCATAGGTTCAAAAACCACTATCTGACACCATTTCGAACCGCCTGTCAACAACCTGAATTCATACAAGCATGCGGTCCCTTCATTCACACCTCATAATTACAAACACATCGTCGTGTGAATGGAAGATCAAGATTCACGCTTTATTAATATATTACAGAGCTCGCATTACGAGCATACACAACTAGCATTCAACACTTAAATACATTCTCAATGGTCGCTACGTATAACTATGCCCTCTCTAAACTACACAACTGGCGAGGGTAAACACAGAGGTCCTGTTGCTCTGACTGTCCGTCCCGGTCTGCCTGAATTCACAGGTCGAGTCCAGATACTCGTCCCCCGTTCTCGTGCGGTCAGCCGCACGGCGTGCTGGGTCACTTGCCACGTAGTTTAGTGGTCCAGTCCTCGTAGCCTACAGCTGTACTAGAGTTCAGTCTGTTTACGGGTAGTCCCCATGATTACTCTACTCTGTCCTATGTCGGGAGTTAATCCCGGTATGTCCTAGTCATGTCTTAGCTATGACACGTGCGTGTCCTGTCTAAGTCTCTCTCTCTCTCTCTCTCTCTCTCTCTCTCTATATATATATATATATATATATATATATATATATATATATATATATTCTCTTGTAAAGGTCCTTATTATGTCCTGTCTCTGTCCTTTACTTTCCTCCGTCCTTGCCTTACTTCTATCTATACCTATCCAGCACCTTGACATTTTATTAATAGAAAAACTATCAAAGATTCAAGATCAAAACTAAAAACTACGGGTTCGGTATACTTATGCACAGTCATTATTGTGAGTTTCTTCTCCCGTTGGCTCGGGAATGCTAGTTGCATACAGATGCTAGTGTAATCTACAAACTTATATTGCTCCACCCAGTTGCTCCGTGTGTGTGTGTGTGTGTGTGTGTGTGTGAGTGTGTGTGTGTGTGTGTGTGTGTGTGTGTGTGTGTGTGTGTGTGTGTGTCTGTCTGTATGTGTGTGTGTGTGTGTCTATTCGTGAATGTTTGTATCCAGTTCTTCAAGTTCGATAAGTCTATTTTTAACCAAGAATTTAATATTATCAACACTTCCCTGTGCCAACAGTTTATTTTGTGTGTGTGGATGATATAGGTAGATTTTAATAAGAGGTGCTGTAAACAGTTCTTCCAATGCCCCCCCCCCCCCCTTCCCAGATATAGATTGTGTCTGGTTTCGATGCGTTGCATTGTGTAATAGTTAATCATACGGGTTCGGTATGTCTCATAGTGACTTGTAACATCATAGGTTACAGTAACACATTTCCCGGAGTTAGTGTGTTTAACTAGACCGACCGGATTTGCACACGTTTTGAGCTTGTTCCTGGCCGCCTTCTCTTTGTTCGGTGTGTAATGTTTACTGACACCTGGTATTATGGTGCACACATGAGAGTATGCTAGGTGCGTAGACATCTTCCCTGTTGGTACTAGCAGGGTGATGCTTTGACACCAGTTTCACAGCAATTAAAACGTACTAAATCTGCATTCTTCACAAATAATAACAAGTTCTTGAGCAGCTTGGTGCTTTGAGACTAGGGTACCGCAAACACTTGATTCGACGACAGACAGCTGCGCTTGGGCAAACGTCAACCCTTTGGTATTGTATGTAACAAATATCAACACTCTTCCCCTTCTCTTAACAAGGAAACACCGCCCTACAACCACTCCACAGCCACTACGCGACTCGACCCTCCACCTTCCTAACAATAGAAACCTGTTGTACACCCACTCCACAGCCACTCGCCTACCCTAAGAAACAGCACTGTGGCTCTCTCACACCAGCTCACACACACACACACACACACACACACACACACACACACACACACCTCTTCCCCACTCCTCCCTTAAACGTCATCTTTTAATTTTCAAAATTTTATGTTAGGATAAAGCGAGTTATCTGTCATGTGCCCACGAGTTGCCTGCTCTTTACCCATTAAAAAATGGATTTTACACGCCCATCGGGAGCCTGTTTGTGACGACACGGCAAAACATTAATACAACTTATATAGAAAAATACTCCAGGGGTAGTGTAGTGGTGACTCCCGAAAATATACATGAATACCACAAATGTCCTGTTACTGGCACCCAGATAAAGAACTTTCGATTCGGACTTTCCACATAATGGATTTGCTAGCCAAGCAATATTCAATTTCGTGCCTTCATACTGTGGCATGAAGTGTTACAGGCTAAGAACTTCTTTATGTGGCTTGGAAAAAACTTGGTGGAGTATTGATGCATGGCAAGGCAGACGTTGTTGTGGCCTTGTGGGAACACGTGTACACCTCGTACGAGCAAATGGATCACCATAGTCTGGCAAGCATGAGGCAGCGAGGAGTGACGAGGGGATCTGGCCGACGATCGACGCTCAGGGGAAAGGCGAGGCGGACATATAATCAGAATGCTACTAGAACTACTGGTGTTCGAACTCTTCGCTGGCTGCTGAGGATGTAGACGGATCACTTATGGGAATGCCCCGAATGCTGTGATGTCGGTTCCTAAATCAATCAATCAATCAATCAAACTTATTTATGCACCTTTAGATGTCAACCTGAATATAGTTAAACCCGAGCTTGTTGACATCTCCATGGAGCTTGTCCTCAAATGAAGCAGTTGTGAGCCGAAATATCTTTCTCTTTTCTGCATATATTGGGCACTCCAGCATCAAACGTCTAGTTGTTATTTTACCAGTTCCACAATTACATTCATCATTATCTCATACCTTTAGTTTATTGAACTAGAGATATTTAACCCTGTTATGGTTTGTTGTTTTTTTCACTCTATTTTTTTTTTTTTAAATTTAGGAGAATACCTTCTCCTCCACTTTACAACACAATCTTCCTGCTAACTATATGCTACCAATGCCAAACTTGGACAATGACAGAAAAAGAGAAAAGGAAAATCACAACAACAGAAATGAGGTTTCTGAGAAGAATACACAAGGTATCAAAAAGTGATAAGATCAGAAATGAAGAAATCAGGACTAAAGTGGAGGTTAAAGCAGCACTAGATTTTATCAGAAAACAGCAAGTCAAATGGTTTGGCCATGCAAGTAGGTTACCAGTCAACATCATACCACAACATGCAATTATGTACAGACCAGATGGAAACAGAGGAAGAGGTCGACCACGTAAACGTTGGACGGGGGGAATAGCAGAGTCCATGGGAATATCGATATATGAAGCCCATACTCGGGCACTCTCACGAAGTTTATACTTCACCTCGACACCGCAAGGTACAAGAGGAACATGATGAGATGAGATGAGATGATGCCTCCTCCTCCATTTTCTATTGAATGTTTGCCTGATCCATCTGTATATGCATGGGCCCAATTGCTACCGATCTCCCTGGCGTTGGGTTAAGGACGTTGTCCGTAATCCCGTATACTCTCGTACGAAACACAGCTGCGCGAGATTAGGCAGTGGATCGCGTTGCGCTGGTTACTTACAGGAATATGTGAGGCGGTTGTTCACAAAGCAATGACAAACTACTGAACGTAAACCTTGCCAAGACATCAACAGGAGCTGAAAAATGCTGGTGTTGACTGCAATGCCATGTGAAGGATATGCGAAAAAAGACATTGTTACTTGGGTTATACTCTTTTATGTAGTTCAGGGCTATTTTCCCTTTTTCTATTTCATTCTCAGTGTTATTTTTCTCAATACCAGGAATGTTTTCTATCATCTCAGGCAGTTGCTGTTGTCTGCAAACTGGGAACTCTAGTGCACTGTAAATTGGTTTGACTGTCGATACGTTAAGTAAATTATCTGTCTTAATCTCTCGTCTTGCAGTTTCTACAAAGCTGCTACGCTTCAGTCTTCCCTTTCCAAAACTATATATTTCTGCCTAAATTTTAAGTTACCGAAGTTAACTAAAATTGCGGAAACATAAGAAAAGGGACAAATAAACCACTGATAAAATGTGGCGATTAAAGGGCCCACGGGCGTCAATGTCTGTCAACTGTGGCGATGTATGGGCGCATGGCAGAGAAAGAGTTAAATCTTTTATACATGGAGTGGTCTGTCAATCTTATAAATGTTTCTGCTTGTGGCTGGGCTCTACTATATGCCGCTATCCTGCATTGTTTGTAAACAAGTGATCTTTTCTAGTTCTTTAATAGGCGTTGTCTTCTGGCTTCCAGTTATGATCCGTATTCCTTGATTTATTTTTTCTTTCTTTCTTTTGTTAAAGTTTGGTTTATCTGCTGCTGCCCAAGCTTTCCTTATTACCAGTGTCCCTCGCCATCAGGCAAACCCACTTCGACTGATGAAATACTTGTAATTTACGTCCCCAAGTCAAGGACGAGAAGTCAATATTTTAGCCATATTACAGTACTGACCTCACATATCTGACTAAGACCTGACGCATGTAATTATGTAGGAAAGCGATAGCACATTAGCTAGCAATGTGGCCCGCCGGAACATTTTCTTTATTGTCCTGGACTCGAAGGTAGACCCAGGCTAAAATCAGCACCATGTGCCATGCCGCTAAGCGTGGGCGGTCATGTTTTGTCACCTCACACGATCACCAGAGTCGTGGATCAGCTCTGTGTTCTTGTCCCGACCATGCCGTGTGGTAAAATGGGTCTACAATGGGTACTACACAATATCAGGGAAGGTGAAGGCGACCAGCGTGATATGTTTACCTTGTCACACATTAAGTAAGTGCCTTCTGGTTCGTACAAATATAAGGTCAGTAACATATAGGCCACAAGGGGTGCTAACGGGTTCTTTGCTTCTGTCACACTAAAATATCCACACACAGCATTCAGTCATCGCCAGTGTATAGCAACTTACCATTTGCCTGGTTATTTGGTTGACCATTACCCCAGTTTGTGAATCTGTTGAAAGTATTCGGTGAGCTTGCCGATTCCCAGACACCTTCGTTAAAGATGTCGTACGCACCAAGCCACACACAGTTGTCTGAAATTGGAAGTAGGTATAATAATATATTTGATTAGCAGGTTTACAGATGTTTACAGGCAAGGGGACTGGCGTTGTTGCACCGGGTTTAATCCCTTATGGCTCGGTCTCTTTCTGTAGGGCGGCCTGCCAACAGTGTGACACTGAGCACGAACTACCTAGCTCCAGCGACGACTCCCAGGAGCCTTCGAGAAAATTGATCTCTTGAACCGAATAACGGAGTCCGGATTCAAACTCACAACCTTCGGAGACGGAAGGCGCCCGGCTTAACCAGTTAACCACGGAGTTTCACGTTGAACATGATTATCAGGTATTGATATATGTAGTGGAGCACTCGAAAGCCTCATATTTGCTTGTACAAACGTAAGAGTTACTACTAATGTAATTATGAATGTTGTATAATCTTAACCATAACCTATAATATGTTTGTGTACGCCTAGCAGCAAAAATGGTTGGGGGAGGAAAGATTGTGCAGCACACGGGACAGAGTACCCAGTCTTGGTACGCCAGCAAGCCCACAGCAGGCGTAGCAGCGGGGTTAGGCGTCGAGCAATGAAAACACAGCAGTCGACCAATCAGACCGAGAGGAAACGCCCGCTGGACCCACAGTCTTTCTTTTCTCTCGCAGATCTTCAATGAGTACAGTCTACTGGGTAGACATTTAGACATAAATCAAAGTAGTCTATGTATTGAGTGGCACCTTACAGTCTTGACAGACCAAAAGAATGTGAGTTGGAATGTGGCCAAAATTCCATCACAATGCCTGGGCAGAGCTTTAGAGAAACATGTAGTGCCCAAACGACATGTTCCCTCTCTCGGCCTTGCCTTGTGTACCCCAGAGGAATGGGTAACCAATACGCCTGGAACAAGGTAGGCTGCAGACGCTGGCGGCTCAGCATCAAACCTCCGAGACCTCGCCTCCACGAGCAGGTGGCGAGTGCTGGCCAAACCCTGGCACCCAAGAGACCCGACTTAGAGGCGTTCAGCCAAGTCCCACAGGTGAGGGCCTCGTACGCGCCTGGACCATAGGACGCGTACACCTGTCAATCACAAGTGTCCGGACCTATGTAAAGCGTGTACTACCGTCAGACTCCCCGCAGTTTTTGGTTGGGTGAGTCCTAAAAAGAATGACATGTGTATTTGATTGTATTAATTATAACTATTCCTCCGCAGAACTAAAACCTTACATGTGTTAGAATAAGTTTCGATAGTATGTGGTGATATAGTCCCTGTCTTTAGCTATGTCGTAGAAACTGGTGTCTCTATAAAAATGTCGATCATAATGGTTTCATAGCGTATAGGATTGATGTACTATAATTCTTGGCTCTATTAGAATTCCTGGCCCTATCAGACTTTTCAGTGATTATAATTCAGGTTGAGTCAATTAGAATCATAGTTGTTCAGAATCTTTGGTTGATAGCAAATCTTTGATCGTTTAGAATTCATAATCTGAATAAAACTCTTGATTGTTTGGAAGTCGTAGAGCGAATCGAATGTTTGGCTGATTAGAGTTCTTGTTTGGTTGTTCGAATCCAGGTTCATAGCAAATTCTTGATTGTTTAGAATTCGTAGTCCGAATCGAATTCTTGATTCGTAGTTAGACATTTTGGTTCATAGTAAGGTATTGTATTGCTAGAATTGTTAGGAGTAGAGTTTCGTTATCGTAGGGATCAAAAGAAGATAATTATAGTATACTTCCATTGTTCATTAAGGAGATAGGATGCGACATAAGTGTTTCTGATACAGTTAATTGTCGGAGAGATTCACAACAATTAACTTCATTCAGTCTAATTCTCACTCATGTTTTATTTGACTTCATTTCTACGAAGCATCAACAGTTGTGTAGGGAAAGGATCTGTGGCT
Source organism: Cepaea hortensis (assembly GCA_963921405.1). Classification (NCBI taxonomy): domain Eukaryota; kingdom Metazoa; phylum Mollusca; class Gastropoda; order Stylommatophora; family Helicidae; genus Cepaea; species Cepaea hortensis. Next base: position 15,563,691 of record OY992882.1, on the reverse strand, counting down.
ATTCCTTTGCCTAGTACTATATGTCAGTTAGTCATCTCACAGAGTGAAGGAACCGCTATAGAATAGATGTCGGTATCCTCAGTAATAACATCTGATGGGAGATGCCTTGAGGAGATTAGAACAAGAATCGCCATGGCAAAAGTAGCCTTTAGCAAGATGAAAAACATATTGACCAATAAAAAGATGTCAATTGAAACGAGAAAGAGAGTGTTGAGATGCTACATAGAACCTGTACTTTTATATGGATGTGAAGCGTGGACAATGAGCAGTCAGGCTGAAAAACATCTGATGGCTGTAGAGATGTGGTTTCTGAGGAAAATGCAAAGAATACCATGGACAGCCAGAAAGACCAATGAACAAGTCCTTCAAGAAACAAATGAAGATCGTAAATTGATTAGAGAAATTAGACGTAGACAGTCAAAATTCTTTGGGCATGTTATGAGAAGAAATGGATTGGAGAATTTGGTGACAACTGGTAAGATCGAGGGGAACAGACCAAGGGGAAGACCTAGAAGCAAGTACCTGGATGGCTTGGCCTTGTGGCATGGTCGAGACAGAAACACGGAGCTGATCCATGACTCTGGTGATCGAGTGAGATGGCAGAACATGACCGCCCACGCTTACCGGCATGGCACATGATGGATGGATGGATCCTCAGATAGGTATTCGTCCGATGATAGGTCTTCATAGAAAGTTTGGCTGAAAAACATGTGAGGAAGGTAGGGAAGTAAATCTCCACCAGAAACGCACGAATGTGCCTTTGTGTCATTTTCAGCTTGAGAGGCGACCATAGATTGCATACTATACCACCCCGTTTCCAACAACGATCTAACGACATGGTTCACAATTAAGTGTCTGACCCACCAGGCAGAACGCAGTGCTGAGTCTTTTACTAGTCAGCACCGAAGTGAGAAAGGAGGGTGTAGAAGAACCTACATGCGCCGTCGAGGAAAGCATCTCTCTGAATCTAAATGGAAAGTACCATGCTTGCCCGATGCATATACCACTTGGACCAACGTCTGTGACCTAGGAATTAGGTTGACACTTACTCTGAAAACAGGAACGGTTCTAGGCCAATCTGATAGCTCAAAGAGCATTTCTGTGTTGTTGTTTTTATTATTTTCTGCATTTTATATAAATAAATCTCACTTTTTTTTTATCCCCCGATGGTGTTTCCACCTTGTCGTGGTGGGGGAGCTTGAGTTTCTCAATGACACCAAGAGCTATGCCGGCGGTAGCGTAGCTACCAGCAGGGCCTCCCAAGCCGGACAGGTTAAAGGGTAGAGAACAGGCGAAGAGAAACACCCTGGTCCTCCAGATTGATTCGTGGGGTTAACATCCCCACCTTTGTAAAAACTATTTTGTTATGAAACAGATACACAAGCCTCGAATTCGGACTGACGTATTTGGCCAAGGAAGTTAATCAACATGACCAGACTATGCATGGAAGATACTTATAATATAGTAATATATAAAGGCAGGAAATCAGACCCTTTCCAAATAACATCTGGCTTGAAACAGGGTGATGCACTATCGCCGCTACTCTTCAATCTGGCTCTAGAGAAAGTTGTAAGGAAGGTAAAGGAGGAATGTGATATTGGAGGAACATCCAAGCTGCTTGGTTATGCAGATTATATAGATATTATAGGGCAAAATGAGCAAAAGACATTGGACATATTGACTCACTTAAAGGAAAAAGCGCAACAGATGGGGCTGGTTATCAACCAAGATAAGACAGAATATATGGTAATTTCAAGAAAAGGAATGGCTAAAAACTATGGCCACATACAAATAGATAATATGACAATTAAAAGAACGGAAACATACAAATACCTGGGTACAATCTTCAAATGCTCCAACATCATAAGGGAAGAAATACAAACTAGAATCAATTCTCGAAATAAGATATACTATGCACTACAACATCTACTAAAATCAAAGGCGCTATCTCGTAACACCAAAATCACAATATACAAAACACTGATCAGACCAGTTGTGCTGTATGGCTCTGAAACCTAGAGTACAACGAAAGGAGACGAATCCTTGTTACAAACCTTTGAGAACAAAGTTTTAAGACGCATCTTTGGACCCATTAGGGATACACAAAGTGGAGAGTGGAAAAAAAAAAGAAGTAACAAAGACATTTATGATCTGTTTATGTCCCTGCTAATCACTGGTATCATGAAGGCTAATAGACTACAATGGCAGGGGCATATAGAAAGAATGGAAGATATTAGGGAAACAAAACTCGCTTACACTCAGGAAAAAAATGACCTTAGACCCCGAGGTAGATCAAGAAGATGGTGGAGAGATAATATATATACAGATCTACAAGCACTTGGATTCAGCGACTGGCAAGAGAAGGTCAACCAGAGAGACGAATGGAGACGGATTGTATCTGCAGCAAAGAACTTCAATGGCTCGGAACGCTGAAGAAGAAGAAGAAGAAGAAATCTCACTTTTATTTTATACACTTAAAACATTGATCTTAGACATTTCTGTTATTATTAGACTAAATTAGATGAGCATGAATGTAACACTGGTGTTTCTATACTTTGGTAATATATTGTCTGAGTGGAGGGTAATTATCTGCGGGCTGTAATTCTATCACAGACAAGAGTAGCCCAGATACCCAACACCTGCTTCTTTTCCCAATTGTTAAGCTTCAATTTCTACCTTCTGGTGCCTGTGCCACTGTTAGGAAAGTTGATGTTTTCTGGGGCTAAATTCCTTACACCATATTCTAACCAGCGTTTCCTAAAGTGGGTAGACTTTCCCAAGCGTCAGACTTTTTGTCTTCTTTTTATGTTGAGGGTTTCTCTCTCCATGTGAAGATCCTGCTACAATATAAACATATGAAGTACATACACAGTGTCTGTATCACTTGCATAAGTCCGGTTGTCCACACCAAAACTGCGATAAGAGTTCAGTTCTCACAATCGCACTAACGATTACGTAGAGATGTGTTTAGTTTAAATTTCATACTATCAAGATTACATTCTGCTCTGTCGTGGTTGATGAGGACAGTCATATCGTGATCGCAGTTACACAAAGAAGAAAAAGAAGAAGCAGAAGAAGAAGAAGAAGAAGAAGAAGAAGAAGAAGAAGAAGAAGAAGAAGAAGAAGAAGAAGAAGAAGAAGAAGAAGAAGAAGAAGAAGAAGAAGAAGAAGAAGAAGAAGAAGAAGAAGAAGAAGAAGAAGAAGAAGAAGAAGAAGAAGAAGAAGAAGAAGAAGAAGAAGAAGAAGAAGGAGGAGGAGGAGGAGGAGGAGGAGGAAGAAGAAGAGGAGGAGGAGAGGAAGTGTGGAAGAAGAAGAAGAAGAAGAAGAAGAAGAAGAAGAAGAAGAAGAAGAAGAAGAAGAAGAAGAAGAAGAAGAAGAAGAAGAAGAAGAAGAAGAAGAAGAAGAAGAAGAAGTAGTAGAAGGAGGAGGAGGAGGAGGAGGAGGAGGAGCCCCAATAACGTAGATGTTTTGTTTAGCCCTAATGCATTTTTCCAGATGTTCTGCTTAGAACACTAAGCCTATCGGAAGAGCAGCCAATAAATATCAATATCATCAATGTGTTCCTCTTGTTTCTTTATATATATATATATATATATATATATATATATATATATATATATATATATATATATATATATATATATATATATATATATATATCATGTGCCGTGCCGGAAAGCGTCGGCGGTCATTATTCGCCATTTCACTCGATCACTTGAGTCGTGGTTCAGCTCAGCGTTCCTGTATCGACCATGTCATGTGGCCAAGACATCCAGGTATTTTCTTCTCGGTCTTCTTCTTGGTCTGTTCCCTTCGATCTTGCCAGTTGTCACTAAGTTCTCCAATCCATTTCTTCTCATAACATGTCCAAAAATTTTGACTGTCTACGTCTAATTTTTCTAATCAATTTCGATTTTCATTTGCATCCTGTAGTACTTGTTCATTGGTTTTTCTGTCTGTCCATGGTATTCTATGCATTTTCCTCAGAAACCGCATTTCTGCATCCATCAGATGTTTTTCAGCTTGAGTGCACATTGTCCAAGTTTCACATCCATACAAATTAATAGGCTATATGTAGCCCCTCATCACTTTGTCTCTCGTTTCAATTGACATATTTTTATTGGTATATTTTTCTTCTTGCTAAAGGCTACTTTCGCCATGGCGATTTTTCTTCTAATCTCGTCAAGGCATCTCCCATCAGATGATATGACTGTTCAGAGATAATTGTACCGATTCACTTGTTGAAGACTATTCCCATTTACTTGTATATTACATTGTGGTACTTCGTTCTTCCTAGTGAAGACCATAATCTGTGTCTTATTACAATTTAATTCTAACCCCCGTTGTTCACTGTGTGCAACAACCGCATCTACTAATTGTTGCAGATCAATACTGTATCATCTGCATATCTAATGGTATTGATGTTTCGTCCTCCAATGCCGATTCCATTTATATCTTCTACATTTCTGAAAATATTTTCACTGTATAGGGAGAAGATATTTCTGGAGACATTACACATCCCTGCCTAACACCTCTCTTAATAGGCTGATATTGTCCCTCTTCATTATCCTTATGGTAGCTGGTTGTTTCCAATATAAGGTTTTTTTAATAAGTCTAATGTCTTTCCCGACAAATTAGAGAACATAAAACAAGAACTGGAAAGATAAAAAATTAATAGTTTAGGGATGTGAGAAACGAGATGGACAGGAGCAGGCATCAAGATAGATGAAGATTTTAAGATTATTTATTCTGGAGGTGAAAGATCGACAAAGGGGAGTGGCAATTATTTTGGACCGGAAAACATCATCTGTTCAAGGATATCGGGCCGTGTCGGACAGAGTTCTACTAGTTACATTAAGTGGCAGACATTTTAGCATAAATGTTATTCAAGTATATGCCCCAACATGAGAATCCAGTGAAGATAGTGTAGAGGAATTTTATAATGACATAGAGTCTGCCTTAAAGAAATGTAAAAATCCAGAAATAAACATCATATTAGGGGACTTCAATACAAAAGTAGGAAATCAAGGTAATAGATACATAGTAGGAAACTATGGTTTAGGAGAGAGAAATTAAAGAGGATACAGACTTGTAGAGTGGGTAAAAGAACTGAAAATGATTGTAGGAAACATCTGGTTTAAGCAACACCCTAAAACAGTGGTTCTCAACCGGTGCGGAATTCCCCTCCCCTCGCCCCCCAGGGGGGAATTCTTTTATAAAGTAAGTAGACCCACATATCATGTTTTATGTGGATGTCTAGACTTGTTTTAGTATATGCTATTAAATTTACCTTCCATTTTTACGTATACTGTGTAGGGGTGGGGAGATTTTTAGATAGGAAATATGAAGGGGGGGGGGGAATGACGTTATGAAAATACGGTGAAGGGGGACACGGGCCAAATTTTTGATAGGAAGGGGGGGGATGACGTTCTGAAAATATGGTGAAGGGGGGCAGGGGCCAAAAAAGGTTGAGAACCACTGCCCTAAAAGATTATGGACATGGAGAAGTCTTATTAACAGGATTCGAAACCAGATTGACTACACTCTGATTCGCAGAAGATTTAGAAACGCGTTAACAATATCAAAAACAGTTCACAGTGCTGATTGTTATAGTGACCACATATTACTTACAGGAAGATTGAGGATAAAGTTGAAGAAAGTCAAGTATATAACAGGAAACACTAAATATGATTTGTGTACATTGAGTAATGACAAGGAAATACAAAAGAAATGCAACATAGAAGTACAGAACAAATTTGATATATTGTCTGATCTAGAGATCCTATTCCAGGATGTGGATGAACAATGGGAAATGTTGAAGAATTCAATCAGTTTGGCTGCAGAAACAACTATTCCAAAATTAAAGAAGGTGGGTCGTAAGAAATGGATGACAGAAGAAATGTTACACCTAATGGAAACAAGAAGACTCAACAAAAATAATCCTGTCAAATATGAAGAAATTCACAGACAAGTCAGAATATCATGTAAGGAGGCAAAAGAAGCATGGCTTGAGGAAAAGTGCTTAGAAATTGAAAAAATCACCACAACAATCAAAATACCAAATTAGTGCACAAAAGAATTCAGGAACTTACTACTAAAAGAACAAGTACATCAGCAGGCTGTTTAAAAACTAAAGACGGCAAAATCATAATATAATAAACATCAGATTCTACATATATGGACTGATTATGTGAAAAACTTGTATGAGGATTACAGAGAGGAACTGTATGATATTAGATTTAATCATGAAGGACCGCCAATTTTGAAGATGGAGTTTCGAAATGATCTTAAGTATAAGAAAGCTGGCAAGGCCCCCTATGCAGATAACATCACAACAGAAATGATTAAGGCTTTATAAGAATATGGACTAGATCAAGTCACCAGGCTGCTGAACACATTATATGATACTGGAGATATACCTTCTGAATTATGTAACTCTGTACTTATTGCAACCCCAAATAAATCAGGAGCCTTGGAATGCAATCAACATAGAACAATTAGTATAATGAGTCAAATCACAAAGATTTTGCTGCGAATTATCATGTAAAGAGTGAGGAAGAAATTACAACCTGAAATACGGGAAGAACAATGTGGGTTTGTAGAAGGAAAGGGCACAATACATGCTGTGTATATGCTGCGAACAGTTATTGAACGTGCTATAGAAGTAAACAAGGATATACATCTTTGCTTTATTGACTACACAAAGGCTTTTGTTAGAGTTAGACATGTCAACATGGTGGATATGCTTGCAGATCTACAAATTGATAGGAAGGACATTATGCTTATAAAAAAACATATATTAGAAACAACAAGCTGCCATAAGAATTGGTAACCAAGTGGGACAATATCAGCCTATTAAGGGAGGTGTTAAGCTGGGATATGTAATGTCTCCAGATCGTTTTTACCTGTACAGTGAAAATATTTTCAGAAATGTAGAAGACATAAATGGAATCAGCTTTGGAGGACGAAACATCAATAACATGAGATATGCAGATGATACAGTATTGATTGCAGACAAAGAGCAGGATCTGCAACAATTAGTAGATGCGGTTGTTATGCACATTGTCGTCACTAAGAAGAACGAAGTACCACAATGTAATATACAAGTAAATGGGAAAATTCTTCAACAAGTAAATCGGCACAATTATCTCTGAACAGTCATAGCATCAGTTGGGAGATGCCTTGAAGAGATTAGAACAAGAATCGCCATGGCGAAAGTAGTCTATAGCAAGATGAAAAACATTCTGACCAATAAAAAGATGTCAATTGAAACGAGAAAAAGAATGTTAGAGCCTGTTCTTTTGTATGGATGTGAAACTTGGACAAAGTGCAGTCAAGCTGTAAAACAACTGATGGTTGCAGAAATGTGGTTTCTGGGGAAAACGCAAAGAATACCATGGACATATATAAAGACCAATGACCAAGTATTACAGGAGACAAATGAAAATTGATTAGAGAAATTAGACGTAGACCGTCAAAGCTTTTGGACATGTTATGAGAAGAAATGGATTGGAAAACTTAGTGACAACTGGCAAGATCAAAGGGAACAGACAAAGAGCAAGACCGAGAAGAATATACCTGGATGTCTTGACCACATGGCATGGACGAGACATGAACACTGAGCTGATCCATGACTCTGGTGATCGAGTGAAATGCCGAGTCATGACCGCCCACGCTTTCCGGCACGGCACAATATTAATTGAACGTCTTTCCCATTAATTTGTAAGTCTGCAGGCATATCCACCATGTTGACACGTCTAACTCTATCGAAAATCTTCGTGTTGTCAATAAAGCAAAGATGTATATCTTTGTTTACTTCTATAGAACGTTCAATAACTGATCGCAGCATAAACACAGCATTTACTGTACCCTTTCCTTCTACAAACCCACATTGTTCTTCCCCTGTTTCAGGTGTTATTTTCTTCCTCACTCTTTGCATGATAATTTGTAGCAAATTCTTTGTGACATGACTCATTATACTAATTGTTCTATGGTGATCACATTCCAAGGTTCCTGATTACTTTGGGATTGCAATAAAAACAGAGCTACAAAATTCAGAAGTGTGTTAAGCAGTCTGGTGACTTGATCTATTCCAAATTCTTCTAAGCTTTAATCATTTCTGTTGTGATGTTATCTGCACTGTGGGCCTTTCCCGCTTTCTAATGTTTAAGAACATTTCGAACCTCCATCTTGAAAAGTGGCGGTCCTTTATTATTAAATTGAATATCATACTATTCCTCTCTGTTACCATCATAAATGTTTTTCACATACTCTGATCATACATGTAGAATCTGATCTTTCTCTATTATGGTTTTTGCCATCTTTAGTTTTTAGACAGCCTGCTGATGTAATTATTCTTTTATTAGTAAGTTCCTGAATTCTTTTGTGCACTAATTTGGTATTTTGACGGATATGTTTTTTTTTTCAATTTCCAAGCAATTTTCCTTTAGCAATGCTTCTTTCACCTCCTTACATAATATTCTGACTTGTCTGTGAATTTCTTCATATTTGGCAGAATTATTTTTGCTGAGTCTTCTTGTCTCTATAAGTTGTAAAATTTCTTCAGTCATCCATTTCTTACGACCCACCTTCTTTAATTTTGAAATGGTTGTTTCTGCAGCCAAACTGATTGAATTCCTCAGCATTACCCATTGATCATACACCTCCTGGAATAGAATCTCTAGATCAGACAATATTCCACATCTGTTCTGTACTTCTATGTTGAATTTGGTTTGTATTTCCTTGTCATTACTCAATGTACACAAATCATATTTAGGGTTCCCTGTTATATACTTGACATTCTTAACTTTATCCTCAATGTTCCTGTAAGTAATCTGTGGTCACTATAACAATCAGCAATGGGAAATGTTTTGCTATTGTTAATGCATTTCTAAATCTTCTGCTAATCAGAATATAATCAATCTAGTTTCTAATCCTGCTATCAGGACTCATCCACGTCCATAATCTTCTAGGTTGTTGCTTAAACAAGGTGTTTCCTATAATCATTTCCTGCTCTTTTGCCCACTCTACACGTCTGTATCCTCTTTCATTTCTTTCTCGTAAACCACAGTTTCCTACTGTGTATCTATCCCCTTGATTACCTACTTTTGCATTGAAGTCCCCTATTATGATGTTTATTTAGGAATTTTTACATTTCTTTAAAGCAGACTCTATGTCATTATAAAATTCTTCTACAATATCTTCACTGGATTCTCCTATTGGGGCATATACTTGAATAACATTTATGCTAGAAGGTCTGTCGCTTTATTTAATTAGTAGAACTCTGTCTGACACTGCCCAATATCCTTGAACAGATTTTGATGTTTGCCGGTACAAGATAAATGCCACTCCTCTTTGTCGATCCTCTCCTCCAGAATAAATAATCTTAAAATCTTCATCTATATTGATGCCTGGTCCTGTCTGTCTCGGTTCGCACATTCCTTAAAATCTTAATTTTGTCTCTCCCCATTTCTTGTTTCATGTTATCTAGTTTTTCGTCGTCGTTTAAGGTTCTAACATTCCATGTTGCTAATTTGTGTGCATACACACACACACACACACACACACACACACACACACACACACACACACACACACACACACACATTAGTCTTTGTAATTTGTTACGGTTTTCATTTGAATGTCTGTAACCCATACCATAATCCGTACCCCGAAACCTGTTTATGGTGATATTTCTACAACAATTATGACACTACACTATGTTTTCAAATACCTTTTTCCTTTTAAAATCATCGGTCACATTTTTTAATGCCCACCACTTATTAATATGTACATAAAGAAAATAACCATAGCGCTTCTGGCGCTAAGATAGGTTAAACAACATTATATACTACTGTCCGTCCCCCACCCAATACACCACCGCCTTGGGTATCGGGGGTTCCGTTCATGACACTAAACAACCCCATTTTATTAAATATCTAAAGACACCAACCCTAGCGTTTCTTACGATCGGAGCCACAAAACGTCAGTATGCTCCAGAGGAAGTCCGTTTGTGCAATCAGCCGTACTAGTTTACTAAGGAAAACTATGAAAAATTGCACTAACATCAGCCTATTTAATAACACCATCAAATTGTCGCCATCTACAATTAATAGAAACTAACTAACAATGCATAATTAACACACATAAAATATATTACTTTTAAGTACAAAATATAATGAATACACGTAACTTAGCAACACAAGTTATCTCCCTTAAGTGTACCGCCCCTCTTCCGTCCTTCAATCACTTCCAGGGATCGCGGAAAAATGCAGTAAAAGCTAACATTTGATCTCAAAATGAGCCGCACGATCGATAATCAGTACAAATATAGAGGCACTATGCTCCGCAAAAAGTAAATAACGGATAGGGCGCCTACTATACTACTAACGTTTAGTCCAACTGTCTGGTGTAGGGAATGATCACCGTGCCCCACCATCAGCGCATCGAAAGTTTAAGCGCAACCACATTAAACATCGCTGCAACGCTAATCCCTAGTGCTTACACAAGCTCTAAAATGTGTGGAATACAACCTGTATTTGTCCATACAAACGAATACGACAGATATTTTTATCTCTCAAGAATCTCTTCGCACAAGCCATTCTTCTTACCGCGTTTATCCCTGGCCATAGATTTCAGAAAATCGTTCTCTTGTGATGATGAAACCTCGGCCAATGTGCCACTTTGAGTCTGGCAAAAGACCTGTAGAGTATTTTATAATTAATAGTTAGTTAGTTAGTCGACAGATAATCCTCATTGCACATCGAACCATTCAGTCCATAAGTGCTCGGATCCCTTCCTCATTAAACCCCGCAGCGCGTAGCGACTAACGACACCAGTTATGTGTTGGTATATCAATCTTCTTAGGCTTCCAGCATAGTGTTCTTTTTTGCCACACCTCTTTTAATTTATTATTCTCGCACCCTGACCATGGTTGTAGATCACTTGGTTCTTGCGAACAACTTACTCCTCTTCAAGCATTCAGAATGTCAGCCTGGTCCATGGCTCGTCCACCTTCCAAAGTAGCCTTACCTACAACCTTGTCAGCCTGCTCCTCTCCTTGTACACCTGCAAGCCCTGGCACGAAAATGAAACTAATCTTTGCCAGCCAAGACCGCTCCAGAGACAGCAACAACTCTCTTCGGATCCACCCCATCTCCATCTTCTTAAGCATGCTCATTGAGTCACTAAGAAAACACGCTCTAGTGAATGTCTGTGTCTCGGGTCATGTAATTGCGTAACATACTGCCATGACTTCCATAGTCAGGCTACTTGTGGTCAAAGCAAAACACCAGAATCTGCCTTTACAATTCTCCGTTCAACATGAACCGTAATGGCCCATGAACTTCCGAACGACCAACCCACCTGTGTAAATGACAGCATCACCCTCTAAAGAATTCTCGAAGATCAAAGCCTATACTTCCGCCTCCACGGCAGCCGGATTTTCTTGTCTGTATTATCTGTCTGGTTGGATGCAAACTGAACAGGACATGTAGTAATCTGTTGGCACTTGTACCCACTCCTCGCCAGGTTCTAAGTCCACAAGTGAACACACCTGTTGAAGAATGTCTTCAGCTTCACCTTTGCACGACTTTCCTCTTTTTAACCTGATGCCCTGTACCTTCTTAATTTCACTATGCAGTTCATGTTGTGTTTGCAATGACTTTGAGGTAGGCACATGCTCTGCAAATTTATATTCTGGCCCCAATGGTTGGAAAATCAAGAAAGTAGCGCCTTGCAATCTGTACCGCTTGTACATAGAAGAATATTATCCTTTCCATCCTTTCCATCTGCTTACGGCTTAGAGTCAGGATCGCCATTGCATACTCACAAACAGAAATGACCAGACCCTCGTAAAGAAGACATAAATGGCGCTGAAACAGTTTGCCGCAGCCATCATCCGCATCGCTTGGCTTTTGTTATAACATGGTCTATGTGCTAATTATAAGCAAGGCTTTGATCAAAACGTATCCCAAGTTAATTCATTCCCTGCGTTCTTTCACAAAGTTCTCCACAGTCCCTGAACACATAATTACAGTTTGTGATGGAGTGTTGACAATATGGTTATTCAAAGAGAACCATGTCACTGCTGCCTTCATTGGGTTGACCATTGCCCCAGAATCCACACACCAAGTGCTGATGCAATTTAGTTCTGTTTGTAGTTCCACAGCAACCCGATCTCCATTCTCACCCTGACGATACACTAACACATCGAAGCACAGCCCTGATCTCCTTCACTGTCACAGTGTCTTCAACTACAATATTCTGATCCTTACACCTATCCAAGGTAACCACCTTGACAAAATGTCGGCTTCTCATGCCAGTCTGGTTGCTCTGCTCTAGATAGCGTTCGATAACGGCTTTTCCCTTATTCTCGTCAGACCTCTGCCAGATAAGTTCAGCACTTTGGAAGTCAGGAACACTCTTATTCTTGACTACCCCATTCATACTTTTATGTAGTCGCCAGAACAATTTCACTGACTTATATGTGCTTATGTGATCCCGATTTTTATGTGCTTTATCTCTGTCTTTCATAATTTCAAGTATTTCCTGGGTGGTCCAAGATGGTTTGACGGGATGTCTTACTCGAACTTCCTTGATTGACACATGCCTATCAAACACATCAACAAAGGTCTTCATCCAGAATTCCAGAGCATCATCCGGGTCAGGGAGCTGATAAACATTGTCTAGAGGTGAACTGGGCATGTCCTGTATAAATGCGTTTTGGTTGAAATTTTTGTAACATCTATAATTTAAACTTATGTGTTTACGTTTAGGAGTTTTATTTGCTTTTTTAGACCACGTGCAGCATATAGGGTAGCGATCGCTCATTGCACAATTGGGTACGGTGCATTCTATGATGTTGTCTGAGCAAGTTATATAAATGTGATCTATGAGTGTTAAAGATGATTTTATTACTCTAATAGCTTGTTGTACTATTTGTTGGAAAATTTATGATGCAATTATATTTCCCCATATTATGTAGGATTTGTTGGTGTCCATGTTAACGTCTCCGAGTAGTATAATTTCCTTCGCGGAAGAGAAAACGAGAGAGAGAGAGAGAGAGAGAGAGAGAGAGAGAGAGAGAGAGAGAGATGTGGTGGAGGAGAGAGACAGAGAGAGAATAGGGGAGAAAAAGAGTGAAAGATAATGATAAAAGATGAAACCAAAGAAAATGAAAGAGGCAGACAACGAGTGAACACGAAATAGCATTAGAGAATGAGACAGAAGTAGTATGTCATACACGTTTCGATGGGCAAAAGAGGAGTAGCTATTCATTCTTTCCTCTAAAACCTTATATGACGTCATGACAAAATATAGAGTGCTGGCTACTTCTGTTCATCTGTATATATATATATATATATATATATATATATATATATATATATATATATATGTGTGTGTGTGTGTGTGTGTGTGTGTGTGTGTTTATATATATATATATATATATATATATATATATATATATATATATATATATATATATATGGGTTTGTAGAAGGCAAGGGTACAGTAAATTATGTGTATATACTGAGAATAGTAATTGAACATTCTATAGAAACAAACAAACATCTACATCCTTGTTTCATTGACAAGACAAATTCTTTCGATACAGTAAGACATTCGACATGATAAGGTTTCTTGAAGATCTATAAATTGATGGAACAGACATTATACTTGTAAGAAATCATATATTGGAAACAACAAGTTGCCATCAGAATTGATAATGATATAGGTCAATATAAACCTAGTAAGAGAGGCGTGAGACAGAGATGTGTAATGTTTCCAGACCTCTTTTCCCTGTACAGTGAAAACATGTTCAGAAATATACAAGATATGGAAGGAATCATCATTGGGGGACGATACATAAATAACATTTGATATGCAGTTGATACAGTCTTGATTACAGACAGTGAACAAGACCTGCAACATTTAGTAAATAAAAAGTCGATTGACACTCGACAGGGTCGACTTCATTACATCAGGTGTTATCCCATATGGATCGGTCTCTTTCCGCTTAGCGGAAAGCGTCGCACAAAGCACGAACTCCGTAGATCTAGCGCCGAACAATTGGAGTCTCCAAAAAATTTAAATCGTGAACCAAAGGACGCGGTCCGGAATCGAACCCACAGCCTTCGGAGCCCGAGTCAAACGGCTTGACCACTTCGCCACAGAGACTACAACATTTAGCATATATGGTTGTTGCAAACAGTGAACAACTAAGGTTAGAATTGAATAGTAAGAAGACACAGATTATGGTCGTCACTGGAAAGAAGGAAATATCACAATGTAATATACACATAAATGGGCATATTCTTATGCAAGTGAATCGGTTCAGTTATCTCGGAACAGTCATAACATATGATTGGAGATTATTTGAAGAGATTAGAACAAGAAATGCCATTGCGTAGGTAGCCTTTTGCAAGATGAAAAACATACTGACCAATAAAATGATATCACATTGAAACAGAGTGTTAAAGTGCAACAATGAACCTGTACTTTTGTATGGATGTGAAGCGTGGACAATGAGCAGACAAGTTGAGAAACATCTGATGGCAGTGGAAATGTGGTTTCTGAGGAAAATGCAAACGATACCATGGACGGACAGAAAAACCAATGAACAAGGCATTCAAGAAACAAATGAAGATCGCAAACTGATTAGAGACATTAGACGTAGACCGTCAAATATTTTGGGCATGTTATGAGAATAAATGACTTGGAGAACTTTGTGACAGTTGGCAAGATCGAAGGGAAGATACCAAGGGGAAGTCCGAGAGACGTAAATATCTGGATGGCTTGGCATCGTGGCATGGTCGAGACAGGAACACCGAGCTGATCCACGACTCTGGTGATCGAGAGAAATTGCACAACATGACCCCAACGCTTATCGGCATGCAATATGATATATATATATATATATATATATATATATATATATATATATATATATATATATATATATATATATATATATATATATATAAGGGTCGTTCATTTGAAACGCGTTCCCATGGCTTTATTACGACAGCATGAAGAAACATTAATAAGTGTGTTAGAATTAAACGAAGCATTCATTTTGAATGAATTATACACCATGGGTTGGTCAGAAAAAGCCGCCGTAGGTATTCAGGCAAGCATCCCATTCCTTAGGTAGGCGGCGAATGCCGTCAGCAAAATAGGATTGTGGTTGCTCACTGAACCAAGTGTTTACCGCGTTTATTACTTCTGCATCTGTGTGAAATCGTTGCCCCCTCTAAAAAACGAAAATCACATGGTGACAAATCAGAACTATAGACTGTATGTTGCAGAATTTCCCACTCCTTCCAAGCTAATGCTTCCTGTACAATCTTTGCGACATGCATACGAGGATTATCCTGCAACAAAATCATCACTCCGCGAGAAAGCATGTCGTGTCGTTTATTCTTGATGGCTTTTTGCAACGTGTCTAGTGTTTCCAAGTCGTGGGTAGAGATGATGTTGATACCAGGTTCTCTAAAGTCGGCTAACAATAACCCTTCATGGTCAAAAAATGCGCTCAGCATAACCTTACCAGCGGAAACCTGTAACTTAATGGGGTTTTTTTTTTTTTTGTTTTTTTTTTATTTTGGCGATCCAGCATGCTTCCATTGCATGCTCTCTCTTTTGCTGCTCGGCTCAAACTGCTGACATCATGATACATCGCCTGCCACTATGCGGAAGAGAAATGCATCACCCTCCACTCTGGAACGCAGCAAGTGGTTCAAACATCATACCATGCGTTCCTCTTTTTGGTGGTCGGTCAACATCCGTGGTACCCACTGTGAACACACCTTCCGATATTGCAGTTTCTTGCTAACAACCTTTTGAATTGACCCAATTGACACATCAAATTCTTTCGCTAGTGAAATTATGTTTCGACAACGCTTCATCTGTACTACTGCATCTATGGCGATGTTTTTTTTTCTCTGTTGCAACAATATGTGCTTGACCCGGCCGTCGAAGATCTGTCGTGAACTGACGTCCTTTCCGAAACATTCGTGCCCAGTCTGTCACTGTTGTCTTCAACACACATTTGTTACCGTACGCTTCCTGCATTCTTCGATGAATGTCCACTGGTCGACGTCCTTCAAATGAAAGAAACTTATGTCTCAGGAACCTCATTTCTGTTGTTGTGATTTTTCTTTTCTCCAGGTTTGGCATTGGTAGCGTAGAGTTGGTAGGAAGATTGTGTTGTAAAGTGCTTTCTTAGTAGTTATTGATACATGTTTGTTCTTTAATATTGGTGCCATTTGGCCAATGAGTTGATTTGCCTAACTGCACCTATCAGTTTTTTTTTATTAGTAATCTCCTGAATACATTTGTGCATTGATTTGTTTTATTTACTGTTGAGTTGTTTTTCAATTTCTATGCAATTTTTCTAAAGCCATGCTTCCTTTCCCTCTTTACATAATGTTCTGACTTTTCTGTTAATTTCTTTGTATTTATCAGGATTATCTTTGTTGTGTCTTCTTGTTTCCATTAGTTGACTTCTCCATGTTAAAACTGGGTGTTTCCTGCTATAAATTCTTGCTGGTTTGCCCATTCTATAGGTCTGTATTCTCTTTCGTTTCGCTCTTCCAAACAATGGTTTCCTAATGTGCATCCGTCGCCTTGATTTCCTACTTTTGAACTGAAGTCACCCATTATGACATTTCTTTCTGAATTTTTACATTTCTTCAAACCAGACTCCATGTCATTATAAAATTCATCTATACTAACTTCACTGCATTCTCTTGTTGTGTTATAAATTCGAATGACGTTTATGTTAAAAGTTCTGCCGATTAATTTTACTAATATAACCATGTCTGACATAGCCCAATATCCTTTAACAGAATGTGATGTTTGCCTATCCAAGATAATTGCTACACCTCTTTGCCGTTCTTCTCCTCCAGAACAAGTAGATTTACATCCCCCCCCCCCTCCTGTCTTAATTCTTGCCCCCTTTCCATCTTGTCTCGCACAATCCTAATATATTAATCTTCTCACTTTCCATTTCTTGTTTGATGTTATCTAATTTTCCTTCTTCGCTTATTGTCCGAACATTCTATGTTGCTAATTTCAGTATCTCTGTCCTTTCCTTGTGATGATCTGTAATTAAGGGAATCATGATAAACTAGGCAACTTTAAAGAAGGCAGTTTGCAGTTGCTTTCCTTCCTGGTCATTGCCCCGTTAAGGAGATCTTCTGCCTAACGTCGCAAAACTTGATACCATAACCAACAACCATGTGTCAGCTGTCCTCAAAATGACATCCACCACCTGACTTCCGTGGTTTCTTGTGAACAACCTCCAAAAAAAAGAATACGAAATAAAAGCAAACACTTCCCAGAAAGAAGAAAAAAAACACAAAAAGAAGATCCCCTGAAGAAAACACCTTTACGTCGTATCTATCTATCTATCTATCTATCTATCTATCTATCTATCTATCTATCTATCTATCTATCTATCTATCTATCTATCTATCTATCTATCTATCTATCGATCTATCTATCTATCTACCTACCTACCTACCTACCTACCTACCTGCCTGCCTGTCTAGGTACCTACCTACCTACCTATCTTCTATCTATCTATCTATCTATCTATCTATCTATCTATCTATCTATATCTATCTATCTATCTATCTATCTATCTATTGTCTCATATTCTTAGCCACTGTTTTTCTCTCTTCAGCTTTACTTTTATTTGTCCACATAGTGGTACATGATCGCTATTAAGTCAGCACCAGGCATTGTTTTTACAGTAATTAACGCATTTCTAAACCTTTTTTTGTTATAAGTATGTAGTCAGTTTAGTTGAGTATTTTCGTATCAGGTCTTGTCAATGTGTAAAGTCGTCTTTCATTGTGTTTAAACAATGTGTTTATAATTTTTGTAGTATTGATATTTGCCCATTCTATTAGTTTCTCTGCTCTTTCATGTTTTGTACCTAAACCATAATTCCGCACTACATCCTTCATTTTTCACTTTCCTACTTTTGCATTAAAATCTCCTAGTACTATTTTTATTTCTTGTGACGTTGGACGGGGGGAATAGCAGAGTCCATGGGAATATCGATATATGAAGCCCATAATCGGGCACTCTCACGATGTTTATACTTCACCTCGACACCGCAAGGTACAAGAGGAACGTGATGAGATGAGATGAGATGATGAGATGTGATCTAATCTGACACATAGCCATTTCTACTTTATCGTAAACGTGTTGTATTTCTTTATCACTACAGCTTGTTGTTGGTGCGTATACTTGTACAATATTTATATCTATTGGATTGCCTTTGATTTTCACCATAATAACTCAATCTGAAATACACAGGTAACCATTAATTGACTTGGCTGTTTTTTGATTAAATCAAATATTAGACCTACTCCTTTTTCGTGTGTATCCCCTCCAGAACAAATTATTATGTGTTTGTCGGTTATAATTTTGCCCGACCCCTTCAATCTCATCTCACTTATGCCTAGGATATTCATTTTCATGCTTTCCATTTCACTTGTAACATTGTCCAACTGTCCAAGCTTATTTAACGTTCTAACATTCCATGCACCTATTCTAAATATATACGGAGCGCTTATGGGAATGCCCCGAATGCTGTGATGTCGGTTCCTAAATCAATCAATCAATCTAAATATATTTGTTTTAGTTATGATTTTGCCATCAGTAGCTGGATGACGGTCTGGTGTCACCTGTGGCTCATGACTGTCCCTACCGGACGAGGATGCCCTAAGACAACCATTAACGTTGTTCACTGTCTCGGAAATCTGTTGTCATGAAGTCTCGGGAAGATAATGTGGTGGTTTCCGCTTACCTTCAAAATCCACATGGGGTGTGTTACCTCAGCCTTTGACAGCCTTTTCCGACTGTCAGGACATGTGAGTGCCCTGCTCTGCTCAGCTGCAGAGTTGTTCACTTATCCTGGTGGATACTCGGTCCCCAGGGCTGCGTTAGTCATACTGTGGTGTGTTTCCCATCCTCTACGCTAGGAGGTGCATTTGAGATTTTCTCTTCCTAAAGTTATGCTCTATGATGGCCAAATCACTTTTAGAGGACTCACAATAACCGCCATCATTTATTTTTAATTATTTTTTTTTTTAAATGTAAAGTATTTTTAAGACTGGAAGTAGTAACACCCCTTTAACAAGACCGGGTGTAGTTCAAGGATGATACCCTGTCAGAGTCTTGCATAACACAAGACAAGTAGCTCGTTTTCTGGCAAGTGTGAAGTAATATCAAACTATCAAATCACACGAAGTGAATATCCGAAAGTATTATTCACACGCTTTATTGACGCGCTGCATTAATTATCGCACAAACATCGCGCACTGACAATCTATAGCAATCATTTCAACATGAACAAGATCACTACAATACCTAATAATACATGCAAGCAATAAACATCTCACTTACAGTCAAACTATACAAGCGTTCGAACCAGTCTCCCACTGTCATACAGGCTAGCTCTCAAGGCAGATTCAAACTCAACTCGCATTCCCTTGCGACCTGTCCGTTCAACGATCTAATCCCGTCTGCCAGTTCTGGCGTCCTACACGCTTACACGCACACGTCAGCTGGTGTCCCCTGCACGGTTCACGGGGTGAACTCAATTGCTGTGCGTGGCTACCTATCCGGGCGTCGGTAACGACGCCGCGTTCTCTCTGCCGTGTTTAACATTACTCAGGGTTGCGTGTTGTTATGTTGTCTGGCGTTGGTACAGACAACGCGTCGCAACCTCGGATGTGAGACCTTGACACTCTCCATACCCCTTTTTCATGAAAGGATTTCCTTTCATGTACAATATATATCTAGGTGTTATTAAACATGTCAAAGTCGAACATTATACATTAACAATTATAATAAATATATACAGGTGAATAGTAAACAATATGTATACACCACTTATGTTGCACTATGAAGTACAACAGTCAAGTACAATCTATTTAATGGGCATTACCTCGCTGTGACCCAGCTAGTCCGGTAGGTATCGGCTAAACTGGCCCCTTCCTCACAACCAAGAACAAAAATACTAAAATAATCAGGTCAAGCCGTGAGCATCTCCCTCTGAGATGACTCCTCCATCAGACCTCTGTTTAGAGTTTCTAATGAAGGTCAACAGTTTTGGCAATATACTGTCCATATCTAAACGATGTTACATTGACATGTTATTTATCAAGCACACATGTTCATGGTTACAATACATATTTACATATCACCAATAATTTAGAATAATGTCCCCTGGTTATTATACAGAAAATTTAGGAACAATAATTTATCGTCGTTTACAAGACATAAATTACAATTGGAAATTTATTTCTTAATGTCACAATTTGATCCTTATTGACAAATGTGCACAAAAAGTCACGTTTGTAAAGAAGCAATCAAGTTACGATGCTGAGATTACATCCTATTAAAAAAAAATCGACATATACAATTCCGTATATGGAAATATTTTAAATCACATTTTAATACAATTGTCATACATTTATATACTTTTAATATTACTATGCAAAAAATCGGAAGTATACAGCTGTACTTTTACATGTGTTGTGATGTCATTCATACAACGTTGGTCCGTTCTGGATGGATCTTCTATAAACGGAGTAGTAGTTGTTACTATCAGCTGTTAGATCGTCTCTTCCGCCTTCTGCTCGGATTGTACTGTCGCAGTCATCTTTCGTACCTTGTTAAAACGTCTTGGGCACCTCGGTCTGGATACTTTAGGATTCCCTCACGTTTTAGTGGCTTGGTAACTTCCTGGATCCTGTAGTGTTGTCCCATGACACTTCTCTGTAGTGTCTGGTTGTTATAATATTTATTTACAATAATAATTACATTCTTTCTCATATCTCACAGTCATACAACACATTAGTTTACATAATACTGATTTCATTCTTTCACATATCTCACAATTATATACGCATTCATTCGCATGATCATAATAAGAATCACAATATGTACATAAGTTATATACATTGGGAGATACAATCTTCCCCATTACAATGGTGTACACAGCGTTACTGACACATTGTCACAATTGGCTGTGGTACTGAGCACTATCTACGTTGCAGTTTTATACACTCTCTGCACTGTGCTCTGGTGTCGACTGGGTATTAGGTTCGTTGTATGGACATCTCGACAAAAGGTCTGCAAGACAGTTTTGTGAACCTTTTATGTGGTTAACCTCATAGCTATAGTCCTGCAGAAGAAGGGACCATCTTGCCACCCTGCTGTTACTAGGCGTTCCTCTGGTAACAATTGTCAGCGGAGTATTATCTGTTTCAATAATGAAATGTTTGCCTAACAAAAATCTAGAGAGTTTACGTACCGAAAATACCATGGCAAGAGCCTCGAGTTCCGGTGTACTGTAATTTCGTTCGCTGGTGTTCAGTTTTCGAGAGACGTAGTATACTGGGTACAAGATTTGGTCGTGTTCTTGGAGAAGCACACCTCCAATGGCTACGGAGCTCGCATCACATCTTAATCTAAAAGTAATATTCAAATTTGGCAATTTCAAAATAGGTGATTTAGAAAAATAAGAAAGAATTTTCGTAAATGCTGGCCTTAAACATTCACTGTTTACAATCACATTGGGGTGTTTATTTGTTAGTAGATCAGTGAAACATTTGGTCAATTCAGCAAAATGAGGAATAAACTGTCTATAATAGTTTAACAGACCTAACACACTTCGCAACTGTTTCTTAGTTGTTGGAAGCGACAATTTCAAAATTCTGGACATGATGTTATCGTCAGTTGATATAAAGCCATTTGAGATCTTATAGCCCAAAAATGAAATTTCCTGAAAGGCTATATCCACTTTGGAAGGTTTTACAGTCAGTCCATGATGTCTAATAGTGTTGTCCTTTTTGCGTACCAAAACTATTGGTGAACAGAAATGATATTGTGAACGTCGAATGATATGATTTGTTTCTAAATCAATGATTTATTGATGAAGTTTTTCTTTATAGTGTATAGGGATGGAATATGGTCTACACTTAATAGGAACGTCAGATGTTAAGATGATTTGGTGTTGCACTAAATCTGTCTGTCCTGGGCTGTCCGAAAAGATCGTCCTGTAGTCTTGTATCAGTTGTCTGCAACTGTCAGTTTGTGTCTGAGTCAGTTTAGGATTTACCTTAATGTCTTGTAAGTTGGTCGTTGTGTCAAGAACTGGTGTCGGTATCTCGTCAGTGTCGTTGTCGTCCGTCTGGTCCACTATGGAGGTGCTTGCGGCAGTCTCTACTTGTTCGTCTTGCCTGTGGTGATAAGGTTTGAGCATGTTAATATGGAAAATTTTATGTTTGTCCCTAACTGCAATCTCGTAATCTACCGTCGAAATTTGTCGTAGCACTTTGAACGGTCCTTGCCATGAGTCAATTAGGAGATGTCTATCACTTGGCAAAAGAAGAAGAACGTCCTGTCCTGGCGTCAGTGTAATAGTTCTATTTCCTCTGTTAGCATATTGTCGGTAAATAGCTCCTGATTTTTGGAGAGCTTCTTTGGCTAATATACATGATTTCATAATTCTATCACGCAATGATGTTACATGTTCATATGGTGAAATGGGTATAGACACAGTTGTACTTCCAGTCAACATAGATTGGTACATTACTAATGAGGAGTGAGTGAAATTGGTATTATGGCTCCCTAACTTAGTTCTAATATGGGAACAGACTTCCCTGATGTCTTTGGAAGTTATGGTTTTAGAAGGACTCGCGTCTGGCGAAATTTAGTACCTCTTGATATTATGTGGTCAAGAGGATCAATTCTGTCGACAGAGATATTTTTGAAAGGTCTGCTTGTTGACTCTGTTAATTGCAGTTCAGCTTGCGAGTGTTTCTTCTGTTTCACAAGCTTATGGCAGATGTCACAACTTCTGCAATACCGTTTGGTATCACTGCGAAACTTAGGCCAATAGAATTGAGTAAGTAATCTTGCTCTTGTTTTAGCATCAGCTATATGCCCTGCGAAGGGTATGTCATGTGCTAGCTTTAATGCTTGATTGCGGTTTTCTGCAGGTAGCACCGTTTGTTCTGTAGTGCTAGAACCTTTGGTATAGTACCGTGTCACAATTCCGTTTTTCAGAGCAAAATACCATTTAGCATTCTTTGCTACTCGTGGCTTTTGGCCTATAAGTTTAAAATACTTCTGCAAAGATCGATCGGCTTTCTGGGCTGTTATAAACTTCTCCCTGGTTATTTCGGGAGATGTCACAACTGGACTTATTTGTTGTAAAGCCTCTGTTTGATCGATTCGATCTTGCATTTGGGCAGTAGATCTGCTTACTGCATTTGTAATATCGCAACGATCATTCTCATCACACATTGATGTTACATTCACACAATTACATGTATGTTCTGGCATAGCCAGGTTGGTATTTGTACATTCATTTACAGGTGGTAATACATCATGAATGGTGATTGGTGATGAAGGTGAAGTGGTAGTATCAATATTACAACTGACAGATGATGTATTGATGTCATGTGGTATGTCATTCACTTCAGGAAGGTTTCCAATGATAATATCACAGCAAGGATTGGTTAATGCTGCGCATTTCACCTTTCCTGTAAGGAATGGTGTAGTTATATATGCCCATGCAAGTGGATATTTCTCTATGCTCCCTGAGAATGTCCTGCATGTGACATATTTACCACTATATTGTGATGGTAAAATATAGTCTCTCTTTAGACCAATGAGGGTACATCCGCTGTCTCTTAAGACGGTAGCAGCTTTACCATTAACAGACCCATGGTGGATATTCAATTTACCTTGGGAGTTAATTCTTAAATTGGTCTCTTTATTGATATCTGGTATGGAATGGCTGCATGTTAAACTGCCATCCTCATGAAAAGAATTACAGATGGTACATCTATTAAGGTGAACCACCTCAATGGCATGTGCTGCATTTACAAAATGATGTTTCACACTTTCTTCGTCTGAGGAAGAGCTATCACTCATGGCTGAATTAGTCTTTGCAATCATTTGCTTGCCTTTACAAGAGTGGCGCCAATGGCCATAAGCTTTACAAAGGAAGCATTTTGTGAGGCGTTTGTAGCTCTTTCTCACCCTATCTTGATTGCTTAAGTAATTCTGCAAGTAAGTGAGGTACCCAGGGTGTTTGTCACACATATCATTTTCCTTGTGTGAAAACTGGCAATATTTACACTGATAGTATTTCTCAGTATTTTGCTTGTATGGTCTCTGTTTATTGTGGGGCACTGACTTTGATTTACCATATGTAGCTGATGCTACGAAATCTGTACTAGTCAACCCACTAGCGAAACATTGTTTATTGGCTGCAAAATAACCAGAGCCACGACTTTCAATCTGTTGAACACTTTCACACTGACATTCCAACAAACATTTAGAAAAAGGAGCTGGGAGAGATGCGATAATCTTATCTCTCAACATAAGATCAACTAATTTGTCATAACTTCCATTTACTTTGGCTGCTGACAGCCATTTAGAAAAAATATTTTGAATTTCTGAGATGTAATCAGAGAACGTGTGTGTTGGCTTAGGAGACAACTTCCTAAACTGTTCTCTATAACCTGATTCATGTAGCAAAAAGTGTGACATAATTTTTGCTTTAATGTAACGATAATCTTCTTTCAGGTCATTTGGGATCGACTCTATGACTTTAAGAGGTTCCCCAGAAAGACTTCTTACATATAATATCCCCCATTCAGGTTTTGGGATTTTGTAATGATCCATAACAAATTCAAAATATTGGGTGAATGCTGCTATGCAATCACCTGTGTTGTAACTTCTGATCAGACCTTGATACTTCTTATGAGGTTGATCTTTGTCTGTTTCTCTATTCACTTTATCTTTAGAACATTCAGCTTTTAGCTGTTCAATTTTTAGTTGTGTTTCTTGCTCTTCTCTCTTACTTTGGGCTAAGATCTCAGCTTGCCTCACTGCAGCTTCTGACTATTTTAGAGCAGCTTCTGATTGTGCTTGTTGAAGCTTTAAAACAGCTTCTGAGTCTGCCTCTTTATTTTTCAGAGCAGCTTCTGCTTGTGCCTGTTGAAGCTTTAATGCCCTTTCTGATTCTCTCTGTTTGAAAGCCTCTTCGGCAGCTCTATCCTCACGTTCCCACTCTTCTTCTTGAACCAGAAGATATTCTGCATATTTATTCTCACTCCAGGCTCCCAATTCCTCACCAGCCATATTCAATTTTAAACACATTTCAATGAAATCGTTCAAAGAAGACATAATTAACAATAGGTATGATGGAATAAATATAAACAAAATTACTTATGATGTTAGTAATTTACAAATATCTATAGCACAGTTAATGTCTAAAGCCAGACTAACGAAAGTATAAAGAGAGATGAAAAAAAATTTTATACTCAAGTAATCCTTGGGTACTGTGCTGTTCAGTGGTGCTCGAAATCACACTGGAACGTCTTTCGGGTTGACGCACAAAACATTTTTGAAGTTCACCAGAATCAGGTAAAGTTGTCACAAAAACCCTGTACTTTTTAAACTAAACGAAATTAGAACGTTTGTAAATGTATGGTGTGTGTAATGTCACTGAAGTCTGTAAAGGTTTGTATGCTGTCAAGTATTATTGTTAGTCGTTACCACAATCAACAACTTTCACGTTCCCACTACCTCTACTCAATGACATTCAAGGGCACGGCCGCCATTTTGGATTTTAGGTACAAAATTTGTTGAATTTAGTGCTAAGTCTGAAGACGCCTCGGTTGGCTTCAAATAATATCTTCACACTTATAATTTAATTAAATCAACTCTATTAATACGTTACTTTACCTTAATCTATGACTTGCGCACTTCTATCGGCATGTTCACATTCGCTTCAAACTCGGACAAAAAAATTTATACGTTCGCATTTGATTCAAAACCCGGACGAAAGCCACCACATTCGCACTTGTCAGAGTCTTGCATAACACAAGACAAGTAGCTCGTTTCTGGCAAGTGTGAAGTAATATCAAACTATCAAATCACACGAAGTGAATATCCGAAAGTATTATTCACACGCTTTATTGACGCGCTGCATTAATTATCGCACAAACATCGCGCACTGACAATCTATAGCAATCATTTCAACATGAACAAGATCACTACAATACCTAATAATACATGCAAGCAATAAACATCTCACTTACAGTCAAACTATACAAGCGTTCGAACCAGTCTCCCACTGTCATACAGGCTAGCTCTCAAGGCAGATTCAAACTCAACTCGCATTCCCTTGCGACCTGTCCGTTCAACGATCTAAGCCCGTCTGCCAGTTCTGGCGTTCTACACGCTTACACGCACACGTCAGCTGGTGTCCCCTGCACGGTTCACGGGGTGAACTCAATTGCTGTGCGTGGCTACCTATCTGGGCGTCGGTAACGACGCCGCGTTCTCTCTGCCGTGTTTAACATTACTCAGGGTTGCGTGTTGTTATGTTGTCTGGCGTTGGTACAGACAACGCGTCGCAACCTCGGATGTGAGACCTTGACATACCCCAATAGATAACAAACTAACTAGTTTACTTATTTATTTGCTCTTTGCTTACAATCTGGACTAGGAACAGAATATTTGACTTTAATAAACCTAACTGAAACGAGTGTTCTCCTGTTTTCACATATTTCCTGCTCTGGTGCAAATATCGTCGAACGTGACACTCCAACCCTCTCTGTTGTTTGATATATTGATGATGTTGGTGCCCAGCTGTTCAAGTTGTCATCACATCTTCTATTTTCTACATCGGCTTATAGCCCACCTCTTCTGTTGATGTTCTCCATAAATCTCATTTGTCGTTTCCTTACGGTGTTGATGAACGTGCTATTGGTCTGTGATGTGATAGGACTATTAGATTTTGTAGGCCTCAAAGTACGCAAGAGTGGTGGCGAGTCTTTTTATTTGTTAGGGGACGACGAACGCATATGTCATACCCTCATCCGAACGCGCTCATGAAATAATCAGCGTAACCCCGCAACTACACTAAAGCGACCGCACCCGACAAGTATTATCACTGGATATGTTTGGCCCGTATCACTAAACGATGCTGAAGCATGGACATAAAACAAAATAGATGAAAAGAACTTGGACGCATTTGAGAATAAGATGTGATGTTGTCGCCGAACAGAAAAGAGACCATCATCATCGTCATCATGTGCCATGCCGATAGGTTTGGGCGGTCATGTTTCGCCACCTCACACGATCACCAGAGTCGTTGATGAGCTGAGTGTTCTTGTCTCGACCATATCACGAGGCCAAGTCATCCAGGTATTTAGTTCCATGCCTTTCGCTTGTTTCTTTCCCCTTCAATCTTGCCAGTTGTTACCAAGTTCTCTAATTAATTTCTTCTCATAACGTGTCCAAAAATGTTGACTGTCTACGTCTAATTTCTCTAATCTGTTTACGGTTTTCATTTGTTTCATGTAGGACTTGGTCATTGATTGTATCTGTCTGCCCATGGTTTTCTTTGCATTTCTCCCAGACAGCACATTTCCACAGCCATGAGACATTTTTGTTCAGCATGTCTGCTCATTGTTCATGCTTCACATCCATACAAAAACACAGGTTCTAAGTAGTATTTCAACACTCTTCTTCGCGTTGCAAATGACATCTTTTTATTGATCAGTATGTGTTTCATCTGATAAAAGGCTGCCTTGTTCTGATCTCTTCGAGGCATCTCCCATCGGATGTTATGACTGTTGCAAGATAATAATACCGTTTCACTTGTTTAAGAATATTCATGTTTACATTGTGGTATTTCCTTCTTCCTAGTGACTACCATAATCTGCGTCTTCTTACAATTTAATTCTAACCCTAGTTGTTCACTGTGTGCAACAACCGCATCTACTACATATTGCAGCTTCTGCTCATTGTCTGCAATCATCATCATCATCATCATCTTCCACTTCTGCCGTCAAGCGTCGTGGGGAGGAATAATTTGCGTTCCAGCGCTCGGTGGGCGGCACTGGATAGTGTCATTCCGTGTGGTTGTACAATGTCTTTGATGTCGTCAATCCATTTTCTTCTTAGATGTCCTCGTGGTCTCGTCGCAGATGATCTTTGATGTAAGGCCAGTGATGGTAGTTGCTGGTGTTGTAATCAAATGAACAAATTCTTAAAGGATTTGGATAAACTAGAAAAACTAGTGAACATCATAATAAGAGGTTATCTTGGTTTTGTCACAACACCCTCTTATTCTTCTTTGTTCCCCTTCAGACGTCAATATGATTGAAAGCAAAGAAAGCAGCAGTCAACTTAAACTTGTAGACATCTTTCAGACTGTCCTTAAATGGAGCAGGTGTACTTCAAACTAGCTCCATCTGTTCTGCGCATGCTGGTCGCTTCTTCAACAAATGTTTAGCAATATGAGACACGGGGATATTGTTTTATTGCTTACGTTTGCTCGCTTTGAACTCTATACACGTGCTATTACTTCTATTGCATTAGACTGATTTCTGCGTGTGGGATAGTTTTCCCTATCACCAATGTCCCTCACCATTAAGATAACCCACTTCGACTTCAGAGGTACTTGTAATTTACGTCCCAAAGTCAATGACGAGATGTCAACATTTTAGTCCAAATGACCAGTGATGGGGTTGAACCCGTTACCTCGGCTGCAGCACACCGGATGTTTAAAAACAATATATCTTATCCATTCGGCCATGCTGACCTCACACACTGGGGTATATAATTGAAAATACCTGGGCGTCGGGCCAGGAAACCCTTTTGTCTCCGTAACGATAACAGTTTTCTTGGAAGTACGTCCAGTATGGGGGACATCGAGAGGTCACGCCTAAAATATAACACGTTGATGGAATTATAAAATATAACACATGGATGGAATTATAAAATATAACACGTTAATGGAATTATAAAATATAACACGTTGATGGAATTATAAAATATAACACGCTGATGGAATTATAAAATATAACACGTTGATGGACTGATGAGCGTAATGTAGCCTAGGAATCAACATACAGCTGAAAGATGCTGATGTTGACCGCAATATTCTGAAACAGGATGGACACGCGGAAGAAAAAAAAACACGTTGATGAAATTATAACGTATACATGATGGAATTTTAAAAGATATGACCCGTTGATGGAAATATAAAATACTAGCTGACCCTGCCCGGCTTCGCCCAGACCCTGGTGGGGAGCATCTCATTTAATTCATATAAGTAGTCATATAAGTTCTCGTTCCCGTTACCGACTGTCTGTCTGTCTGTCTGTCTGTCTGTCTGTCTGTCTGTCTGTCTGTCTGTCTGTCTGTCTGTCTGTCTGTCTGACCCGGCCCGGCATTGCCCAGCTCCTGGTGTGGAGCATCTCATTTAATTCATATAAGTAGTCATATAAGTTCCCGTTCCCGACTGTCTGTCTGTCTGTCTGTCTGACCCGGCCCGACATCGCCCAGCTCCTGGTGTGAAGCATCTCATTTAATTTATATAAGTAGTCGTATAAGTTCCTGTTCCCGACTGTCTATCTGTCTGTCTGTCTGTCTATCTGTCTGCCTGACCCTGTCCGGCTTCATTAAATTCATACAACAAAAAAAATGTAACTTAAAAGAACGTTCTACCACACACCATCCATTATTTTTAATGAAAACTCTTTCTAATCACCTGCATGACTACAGTAACTTCTTAAGCAAAAAAAGATGAGTTACAATGTTATGCATTGTGCATCATTTTTATGAAAACTTTGAAAATGCCTTACAGATTGTATCATTATTTATTATAACTCATATGCCGGTACATAACTATGGACAAAGAGTTTATAAATCTTTGAAAACGATGCCACAATATGACTATAAGTTATACGGAAAAGTTATGCCCCTTGAAATAACTTTTACGAGTTAGATCCCCTGAAATATATGACATTATGATGAAAAATGAAAAATGAAATAATACTGAGTAAGCAGGCGATTTCACACTAACAAAATATCACAGTTGGCATCTCTGGACTGAAAGGAAGGCGTGTAGAAAATTTCATCTCAATCGGATGGGCCGTTCGCGAACAAATAAAGGACATACGGAGATACATAAATACATACAGAGATACGCTCCTTTTTTATATATAAGATAACGCGTTGATGAAAGTATAAAATGCAATACGTTGATGGAATTATAACATATAACGCCGTGATGGAATTATAACATATAACATGTTGATGGAATTATAAAATATAACACATTGATAGAAGTGTAAAATGTATTATGTTAGTGGAGTTATAACATATACACGATGCAATTATAAAATATAACGTAATCTTGCCAAGAAATCCACATTCAGCTGAAAGATGCTGGTGTTGACAGCCATGTCCTGTAAAGGATATGCAAAAAAAAAAAAAAAAAAACGTTGAGGAAATGATACATTTTAATACGTTCATAGAATTATTAAATATAGCACGTTGATTAATTTATAAAAAATAACAAGTTGAAGAAATTATAAATTATAACATCGTTATGGAATACTAAAATACAACGCGTTTATGAAATTATAGAGTACAATACATTGGTGGAATTATAAAATCGATCCTTCCATCATGTGCCATGCCGGCAAACGTGGGCGGTCATGATTAGCCATTTCAATCGATCACCAGAGTCGTGGATCAGCTCAGTGTTCTTGTCACGACCATGCCACGTTGTCAAGCCATCCAGGTATTTACTTCTCTGTCTCCCCCTTGTTCTCACCCCCCTGATCTTTTGCCAGTTTTCACCAAGTTCTCAATTTTATTTCTTCTCATAACGTTTCCAAACATTTATGACTGTCTACGTCTACTTTCTCAAATCAGCTTACGATTTTCATTTGTTTCTTGTAGGACTTGGTTGTTGGTTTTTCTGTCTGTCCATGGTATTCTTTGCATTCTCCTCAGAAACCACATTTCCACATCCATCATCATCAAGTGCCGTGCCGGCTGGCGTAGGCGTTCATGGCTCTCCATAGATCTCGGTCTTTGGTTTTCTGGATCAACTCTGGTGCTGATATTCCTCCATGCCACCGTCTCAATCCATCCAGCATCACTTCTCTTGGTCTACCTCTGCCTCTCTTCCCCTCGATCTTTCCAGTTGTTACGATGTTCTCCAATGCCTCTCTTCTCATCACGTGACCGAAGAAAGATGTTTGTCATTGTCTTATTGTTGTATATAATGTTCTAGTTTCATTAGCCTGTTTCAGGCAGTCGTCGTTAGTTACTCTGGCAGTCCAAGGAATTCGCAACATTCGTCTCAGGAACCACATCTCTGTTGCTTCTAATTTCTTCTTAATTTGTTCATTTACGTTCCAAGATTCACTGCCATACAGCAAAACTGGTTCTACATAGCATTTCAGCACTCTCTTTCTTACATTCAGTGATAGTGACTTATTGCATAAGATACTCTTCATTTTCTGAAAAGCGGCTTTTGCCTGCCCTATTCTACTCCTAATCTCTGTTGTAAATCTTCCATCTGATGTTATAAATGCCCCTAGGTATCTAAAATTATCAACTTGGTTAAGGATTTTCCCTTCTATTTCTATGTCACATTTTGGTGTCACCATTTTCTTTGATATTACCATTGTTACTGTTTTCTTGATATTCAAGGAGAGTCCTTTCCTTGCACTCTCTGTTACTACAACGTCTAATAATTGTTGTAGGTCTGTTGAATTATCCGCCACCAATACTGTGTCATCTGCATAGCGTATATTATTTATATTATAACCTCCAACTAGTATTCCTTGCATCTCTTTGATCTCTCTCATTATTACTTCGCTATACAGGGAGAAAAGATCTGGTGACAAGACACACCCTTGTCGTACTCCTAGCTTTATCTGTTCGTAACTACCCTCTTTATTTCCCATTTCAATTGCTGCTACTTGGTTCCAGTAAACATTCTTTATTATTCTTAAATCTTTTCCATCAATGTTGATATCTTCCAACATTTTAATCAGTTCATCATGTTTTACTTTATCAAATGCCTTAGTATAATCTATGAAGCACAAATATATGTCTCTCTGTTTCTCTATTGACCTTTCTATTAGTGTCCGTAATGTATAAATTGCATTGTTTGTGCCCTTTCCTTCCACAAATATGTTTTGCCATGAAGTCTTGGGAAGATAATGTGGTGGTTTCCCCTTGCCTTCCACATCCACATGGTGGTCTTTTACCTCTGCCTTTGACAGCCATTTCCGACTGTAAGGACAAGTGAGTGCCCTGCCCTGCTCAGGTGCAGAGTTGTCCACTTATTCCGGTGGATACTCGGTCCCCAGAGCTGTGTTAGCCACACCGTAGTGTGTTTCCATCCTCTACCGCGGGGAGGTGCAGTTGGGATTTTCCCTTCATAAAGTTATGGTCTCTGACCAAAACTCTCCAGTACTTTTAGAGGATTTCCACATTTATCAGATGTTTTTCAGTGTGACTGCTTATTGTCCAATTTTCACATCCATACAAAAGTACAGGCTCTATGTAGCACCACGACAATCTTTCTCTAGAAGTAATTGACATCGTTTTATTGGTCAGTATGTTTTCATCTTGCAAAAGGCTACCTTCGCCACCATGGCGATTCTTGTTCTAATCTCTACAAGGCATCTTCCATCAGGTGTTATTACTGTTCCGGGATAAGTGTACCGATTCACTTGTTTAAGAATATTACTGTATCATATGCATATCTAATGTTATTGATGTTTCTCCCCCAATGATGATTTATTTCATATCTTGCACATTTCTGAAAATATTTTCACTATACAGGGAAAACAGATTTCGAGACATTATGCATCCCTGTCTCACACCTCACTTAATATGCTGATATTGACCTACATCATTATCAATTTTGATGGCAGCTTATTGTTTCCAGTATATGTTTTTTACACGTCTATTATGTCTTTCCCATGAATTTGTAGGTCTCCAAAATCTCTATCATGTTGGCATGTCTTACTATATCGAAAGCCTTTGTGTAGTCAATAAACAAAGATGGATATCTTTATTTACTTCTATAGAACGTAGAATTACTGTACTCATCATGTACACAGCATTTACTGAACGCTTGCCTTCTACAAACCCACATTTGTTTTGGCAGACCAGGCCCTAAGCTTTTGTTGGCAGCTGGTCTAGGATCGAAGCTCCGACAGGCGGCAGTTAGAGCATTGCTTTGCTGATCCGGCAGCCTCTGCGGCTTGTCTTGTTCCAGATGTATAGGTGTTACCTTTCCACAGGAGTGAAATAGGCAGGCGGAGAGCGGGATCATGCTGTATGGGCAACACATGGTCTCTATAATTTAGCCCAGGCTTTGTGCTATTGAGAGGCAATAACTCTATCCCTGGTTTTAACCGGTCTCGGAATCAAAGCGAGAGATAACTATTACGGGCTATAAGTCCTTGTCAATTGGCGTAGACATGGGGCGCCGCGCGTTACATATGACGGAGGGAGACACCTACAGGTGTCACTGATCAGCTACCGCCCTCCTCAAGCTGGGCAGCCCCCCCCCCCTTCCATCAGCGAATTGGGTGCTGATCCTCAACGGTCTGCCTGCTTCAATGGGTGCTTGGGACTAGGACAACATCTGAATCGCAGTCTGTAAAACCAATGCACCAGATACTAATAAAAAGAAAAAATAGAAACCTCAATCTACGGCTTGCAACCTGCAACGTAATAACTATGTGACCAGGATTTTCCCCTGACTTGACCAATATTGACGATGTGAGATAAACGGCTGTGATTGATGCCGAACTCAATAATCTTAACATTGATATTGCTGGCCTACACTGAGACTCGCCTCGCTGAGGAAGGGTCACTCAGGGAAAACAATTACACCTTTTTTGGAAGGGTAGAGGGCAGGCAGAAAAAAAGGCAGCATGGTGTAGGCTTTGCAGTGAAGAATTCGCTCCTGAGAATGATTGAAATTCCAGCAGGAGGTAATGAAAGACTATTATCCCCACGCTTGGCAACCTCTTGTGGTTATGCCACCATTACTACTGCATATGCACCGACAGTAGATTTCTCTGATGATGTGAAGGAGTCGTTCTATGGGGAGTTAGACTCTGTGATCAAGGCAGCTCCAAAATCTGACTACATTTATATACTCAGGGATTTCAATGCTCGTGTGGGCAAGGAATCGAGTTCATGGCCAGTGTATCTTGGAAAATACAACATCGGTCGCATGAATGAAAATGGGCAAAGTCTGCTGGAGCATTGCACCAGAAATAACCTATGTATTACAAACTCTTTTTTTTTTTTAAACAAAAGAGCTGCATAAGGTAACATGAAAACATCCAAGATCCGGCCATTAGCATCAACTGTACTTCATCATCACACGGAGACATCATCTGAACCATACATCATTGACTTGAAGTTACCACAGTGGTGACTGTGATACGGATCATTCTTTGGTTGTTGCAAGGGTTAGACTGAGACCAAAGTGAATCTACACAGCTAAACACAAATCTAGCCCCATGATTAATATTATCAACACTCGCGATCCTGAAAAGTGCTTTGAGTTTCAACAGCAACTTAAAGTCGCTTTCACTGATCACCAGAAAATTGTACAGTAAGTGAAAAGTGGGGTAAACTTAAGGAAACTCTTTATAAAACTGCCGTATAGGTATCCGGCACTGTGGATCATAAGAGGTAGGACTGGTTTGCGGCAAACAGCCAGACACTGCAGCCCTTGATTGATAAAAAGAAGAAAGCTCTCTTAAGAAACAAGGAAAGAACAACGCGTAACACTGACTGAGCTGAAGAAATCTAGGAAGGATGTGCAAAAGGCTGCTAGGCAGTGTCCAAATGACTATTGGATCAAGTTATGTGAGTTCATTCAAAATGCAAGTGATAAGGGAAACACTAGAAGCATGTATGAAGGGATAAAGAAAGCCTGTAGTCCAATGATTAAAAGAAGTGCACCATTGAAAACCTTGACTGGAGAAATCATCACTGATAAGAAACAGCAGATGGATAGATGGGTAGAGCACTATTTCGAGCTTTACTCAAGTGAGACCAAACTAGCGAATGATGCCCTCAACGCCATAGAGGCCCTACCAACTCTTGACCACCTGGACACATTTCCCACCATAACAGAAGTTAAGTGTGCTATAAATGAACTTGCATCTGGCAAGTCTTCAGGTAAGGATGGGATTCCAATAGAGGTTATCAGGAGTGGGCAAGACACACTCACTCTACAGATCCACCAGCTAATAGAGCTATGCTGGCGAGAAGCACAAGTCCCACAGGATTTCAAAGATCCAAGCATCATAACACTGTACAAGAACAAGGGCGACCGGAGCGACTGCAACAACTATAGGGGTATCTCACTTATGTGTATTGTTGGAAAAGTATTTGCACAGACTTCAAGTCCTAGGAGATCAAGTCTACCCAGAATCACAGTGTGGCTTTCAACAGAACCGGCCTACCATTGATATTATATTCTCAGTGCGACAAATGCAAGAAAAATGCCGTGAACAGAATCAACCACTGTTTATTGTTTTCATCGACCTCACAAAGGCATTTGATTTGTTCAGTCGTGAGGGTCTGTTCAAGGCACTAAAGAAGACTGGCTGCCCATCAACTCTTCTGTCCATTGTGGAATCGTTCCATTCAAGCATAAAGGGTATAATCAAGCTTGATGGTACAACTTCAGAAAAGTTTGAAATCAAGAGTGGAGTTAAGCAAGGTTGTGTACTAGCTCCTACCCTCTTTCGAATATATTTTTCACTTCTACTGAAATATGCGTTTCGTGATCAGGATGGTGGTATTTACATTCACTCACGCTCAGATGGCGGCCTCTACAACGCTCAGAGATTGAAGGCCAAGACCAAAATTAGGAGGGTACTGATCAGAGAGTTGCTTTTTGCAGATGATGCTGCAGTTACGACACACTCTGAGGAAGAATTACAATGTCTACTATCTGCATTCTCCAATGCTTGTTCTAAATTTGGTTTAACAATTAGCAAAAAGAAAATATAGATTATGTCACAAGGTGCACATGGGGTACCATCAATCTATATTGACGACGCCGAACTAGAGATAATAGACCATTTTACATATCTAGGATCAGTGGTAAATAGCAAATTATCCCTAGATCAGGAAATCAACATCGGGATTGGTAAGGCAGCAACAACAATGAACAGGTTAAGATAAAGAGTTTGGGAGAACAGGAAGCTTACTGCCAAAACGGAAGTCCTTGTCTATCAAGCCTGTGTCCATAGTACTCTTCGTTATGGCAGTGAAACCTGGACAACTTACTCACACCAAGAGAAACGTTTAAACAGCTTTCATATGCGGTGTCTGAGAAGAATACTTGGTATTAAGTGGCAAGACAAAATCACAAACACTGAAGTATTGGAAAGATCAGGTTGTGTAGCGGTTTAAGTAGTATAGCCGGTGTCACGATGTTACCGGCACCAAAGTCAGCAAAATGTCACCACCCTCACACGCGCGTCGGGCCAGTTTTCACCCCTAGGGGCTCGAACCCAGGGCTCGAACCGGACCCCCGCGATAGGTGCTTGCCTCTGTATTATCATTCCCGGCGCGAGCCTCATTCCGTGAAAGTCGCCTGCGAGAGACCGGCGCTCTTAAGGCTTCACACGGGTATCCTACAAGGCGACTCAAGCCAACGTGATATACTTCGGTATTCGGCAGTGGTGAAAAAGTCGCCTGCGAGAGACCGAACACTTAAGGCTTCACACGGGAATGATAATACAGAGGCAAGCACCTATCGCGAGGGTCCGGTTCGAGTCCCTAGGGGTGAAACCGGCCCGACGCGCGTGTGAGTATGGTGACATTTTGCTGACTTTAGTGCCGGTAACATCGTGATTCGGGCTATACTACTGTTTATTCCATGCTCAGTCTTCGTAGACGTAGATGGATAGGACATGTTAGGAGGATGGATGATGGTAGAATACCAAAGAACATCTTTTTTGGTGAATTACAGATGGGTAAGAGATCTCAGTGTCGGCCTGTACTACGATACAAAGATGTGTGTAAGCGGGACATGACTGATACAGGCATTGATAATGCACATTGGGAGCAATTCGCTGCTGAACGTGTTGCATGGAGGGCAAACATCAGAAATGGAATAAATACACAGGAGCAAATTATTGCAGATATGTCACACACTGAGTGTGTGAGACGTAAGATGGTGCGTGATGGTGGAAATAACCATGTGTTCACATGCACCCACTGTGGACGTACATTTACAGCACGAATTGGCCGTATCAATCACATTCGCTACCGAAATGGGTAAAAGTTAATATGTCTTTTTGAAGCACAAACTATCGCTGTCAAGACGGCTAGGTGTCAATGAATATATATATATGTAACAATGTATATCCGTATGTCCTTTATGCGTTCGTGAACGGTCAATCCGATTGAGATGCAATTTTCTACAGATGTTCTTCTCATTCCCGCAAAATGATGCATCTATTTTAAATACGGGAAAATTTTCTAACTCATCTTTTTATTTTTCTTCGATAGCACATTAGATGTTTTACTCTTCTTTCTTTTCCACATCAAATTAAATGTTTTTTCTTCTATGTAATGTAATTTTTTTTTTAAACATTCCCATATGTATGGCACGTTGGAAATTTATGATGCCCATGTTAAACATTGCCTCAAAGAGGCATGTATTATTGATTATTTTTCATGCGTTTTGTTCTTTTGTTGTCAAAGCATTGCTTCATAAGAGATGATAAATGAAAGAATGTATGAGCGGAAATAGAGAAGAAGGACAGAATGTAGGACGGTCCTGCATGCCCAATTCTTAACCCTTTGAAAATAAAGATTTTTGTTCGTTTAAAAAAATTTAATTTTTTGTGAGAGTAGGTTAGTTGCATATCCTTTACAGTACACTGCAGTCAACCCACCGCCCACCATTTATTGGTTGTTCGTGATATCTTGGTATGTTTACTTTCAGTACTTTCACGTTGCCCTTTTTAGTTATTGGAATGAAGATAGATCTCTTCCAATCATATTTTCTACTATCAATCTAACTATCTATTCTTCTATTCTATCTATATTTTTAACGGGAACGGGGAAGGGCCGAACATAGACAGACAGACAGACAGACAGACAGACAGACAGACAGACAGACAGACAGATAGATAGATAGATAGATAGATAGATAGATAGATAGATAGATAGATAGATAGATAGATAGATAGATAGATAGATAGATAGACAGACAGACAGACAGACAGACAGACAGACAGACAGACAGACAGACAGACAGACAGACAGACAGACAGACAGACAGACAGACAGACAGACAGACAGACAGACAGACAGACAGATAGACAGATAGATAGATAGATAGATAGATAGATAGATAGATAGATAGATAGATAGATAGATAGATAGATAGATAGATAGATAGATAGATAGATAGATAGATAGATAGATAGATTCTTGCCAGGGTCTGGGCGAAGCCGGGCCGGGTCAGCTAGTTTTAAATAAAAACCAAATGTCATTGTGAAAAATAATATATGAGGGGGGGAGGAAGAAAAGAGGATGAGAAAAGGGCGTGGCACCACTCAGAGGCGGGATCACTAAACCTTCTTCTCTGGTGATGGAATCTAATCAAACAGTTGATGGACTGTGACAAGTATCTGCGTAGAGATCAACACCTTTTCGGTATTGATGCCGGAATGTCTTGATGAGACAAGAACACCATGATGAGACATGGACATTATGATGAGACAAGGTCATCATGAAGAGACAAAAACATCATGATGAGACAAAGTCGTCATGAAGAGACTAAGACATCGTGGGGAGACAATGTCCACATGAAAGGGCCAAGACATCATAATAAGATAAGACGTCATAATAAGATAGCACCATCCAACATCTATAATGCAATACCGGTCATCACTCCTCGCAGGTTAGACAAAGTTCGCAAGTGCCACTCTCATCCTCCATCATCATTAATTCAGTTGCCCTTTTCCTGCTGAGGTAAAATTCGAACATCTCCAGCAGGGAAAGTAACAATAGATCATTTCATGCAATAATGACCATAATAAATAATACGAGAACCATGTATGTTCATCAACATCAACTAAAGATTCGAACACATGAACACATCTTTCCCCGCCTGACTCCGTAGAGCAGGGGTTACAGACGTAGGTTGAAAACCTACCAATATTTGCAGGATTCATATTTGCACGAAATTCAGCAACGACTGAATTATGTCATTCGTTACGAAAGCTGTTGGCAGATCATGGAACGTATAATTTCGCCTAGTCATCAACAGCAATTTGTAAAATGCTGGTGTTGAGTGCAAAGTTCTGCAAAACATTCACCATATATCTATCTCCCTTTCCCGTATGGGCAATAATCTCAGAAAATGTACATTGCATTCTCTCTCCCATTCTCATATCATATTTAAGGAAAGATGTGAAACTGGAGAATCCAATTGAATAAGTGCACAATATTTATAAGAGACCGACTCTTAGGAACAATCTTCACAGCATAACGTAGAATGCGTATGATGTGCATTTATAAAGACTAATTTCTGCAGCAGAAATGATGTGCATGATATGCAGTGATAGTGAGACGGCGGTTCACGTAGCATATAGAAATATCATTCATAAGAGATGGATTTACAGTATGGCACGATTATCAGTGGGATATCATTTCAATTCCGCAGGAGAGCTCCCAGAAATTTTGCAATCTTGTCAGTGCGTTGATTTCACAATTTCATATTTGACACATAAATAAATATGTTTTACCTTTACCCAAATTCGTCAGACATCGTAATTTTGTGCTGCAAAACGTCGTGCTTACCTTCAACAGAGAGTATACACAGGGCACACAAAAATTCACGAAAATTACATGACGAGGTGTCGAGGTGTCTCTCAGGAATCATTTTGTAAGAATACGCGATGGTAAACTGCCGGTTCTCAGCTCACAAATTTCCGGTAACCCTGGCGGTCTTATCCAATCGGGTGATTGCATTTAGACGCCCAGCCTGTCCTACAATTGTTGACACGTTCTAGAATATTCGACCTAGACACTTGTCCCGTGATTCTAAATAAAGCGCTAATGAAATACGTCAATTTAGTACCAGGTTTGTGCAAAAAAGTTAGGTACAATCTGAAATACTGTGATGGATGATGATAAAATATTAAAGAGGGTCGGCTGCATTGCATCAGGTTTTACTCCATATGTCTCGGTCTCTTTCCGTAGGGAGGTAACAGACCCGGAACATTGGTACAAGAAATTGTCCGGGAAGAAACGGCGATCGATATGATATTGGCTACATCACCCGTCGTGCGCCAATTGGTTTTAAAATACGTGGTTAGCATCTCTTACTGATGATGCCAAAACGCAAGAACTTAACTTTGCTTTACTATCTGGTATATTGTCAAAAGCACCATTGTACTTCTACAAAACGATGGAGGTGATTATGTTAAAAAGTCCATAACCGGTGTGCTTATAGATTTTTCTCTTGTCTGTTGTCTAATGTTTCCTTTATAACTTTCATTAGAGGAAGTACAATCAGCAATGGATCGAGGAATAATCTTAACAGTTTACCAGCAGAACTAACCTGGGCAGGCTAGTGTCAGGTCTCAGTCACATATGACTAAGCTACCGTATGACATTAGACGGTACTATCTGCTTTCTATTAGCGCCGAATGTTGGGCGGCGTTCTAAACATCCGACACTACACATTGAGTCAACGGCTTTCTAATGAGTAGCGCATTTGGAAGGGTACAAACCTTAGCCTGGTGCGAGAAAATATTACCGAAAACTAAATTTCATGGCGTGGCAGACCAGGCCCTAAACCTTGGTTGGCATTAGATCTAGGATGGAAGCTCCGACAAGTGGACAGTTAGAGTATTGCTTTGCTGATCTGACAGCTTTTCCAGCTGGTGTTGTTCCAGTTGTATTGGCGTTACCTTTCCTCTGGAGTAAACTAGACAGGCCGACACAGGGATCATGCTGCATGGACAACATATGGTCTTTACAATTCAGTCCAGGCTTTGTGCTATGGAGAGGTATAACCCCACCCATGTCTTAGTTATTATGCTTTTTATAGCACAATGTACGAAACTATCAACTGTCAATGTGCCATTAGTACAGGAGGAGAGGCCAGCATCTTTGTCTACCATGCACTTGTGTGAAAATCTGGAGCAGCGCTATTTTGCTCAATGCATGGAAGAGAACAAGTTACATGACTCTCCCAAACAAAGGAAATGTAAAACTGTGCACCAACTATCGCACAGTCGCACGAATATGTCTGGCTAGCAACATTTTACCGCCCATATTAATGAGAAGAATTGCACATAGATTAGAATATTAATTAGTGAAAGTAAATGCAGGTTTCAGACAGGGCAGATTAGCCAGGGACCATATCTTCAACAAACAACACCATTTTACTAAAATACAGAGAGCATAATGTAAATCTTCACACTTGTTTCGCTAACTATAGAAAGGTCTTCGACAATTTTCAACGTTAGAAAATCACAACATAAAAAAAAATTGTGCTTTTGAACTAAACTGTTATATACAATTTCTTGGGATCTCGTTGACCAAGAAGAAGACAAAAACATATTTTCTACAAGATCGAAACATTGAAGAAATATGACTTATAAACGGCATCGCGTCTCGGAGACTGATATATTTTGGCCACACTAAATGCTACAAAGATATGAACAGAAGAGTCATGGAAGTAATGATTACAGGGAACAGAGGCAGAGGCGGCCATCACGGAAATGGGCAGAGAACATTGAAGGCACCGTTGGCATAAAAGTCAACGAGACAGGGGAACTGACAAAGGAATAAGAATCTTTTCGGCGGCATTGACTTTCTGCGAGGTTCTACAAAGGACTTGCAACATTATGATAACCATTACTTCGATGAGTGATCATAGACAGTGAGATCAACACCTTGTGCTACATTCATTGGAAGGAAGAAGATCAAATGGATCGGCAATCCCGCTAGAATGCAACACTATCACCTATCAGCACTTGTGCTACACTAAAGAAGATCTGTTACGAGAGCAAGAGAACGCCTGTGAAGAGAATGGATTGACGACCTTAAAGACATTGTACAATAACATGGAATAACACTCTCCAGTGCCACCCATCGATCGCTGGAACGTCAATTATTCCCCTCACGACGCCTGACGGCAAAAGTGAAAGATACTGATTATGATGATGAGTTATCTAGTAACACCATAATCATTTAATGCCTTAATGTTTGTTTATCAGTCATTAAACGTATGGTAATCTATCAAGGTATTAATACCAGTAGTAATAACAGAATCAATAAACCACATAAACATAAATTAATTGATGAAAAACGTTAATTTACCTAAAACAATCACCGCAACAAATAAGAGGCTTGCTAGGGGCTTCATTCTATAACTGCTGCAAATCGTAACGCCGATGTTACGTCAACAAATTGGAGTTCAACTTGTGTCCGCTTTCATCTGTGACGCAAGCTTTATACAGCACAGTGTCCTGTTTGAGTGTTTAGTACAGCGTTTGAAAACATGTTTGAGTAAGGGAAACAAATGACGTATTCACGCCTAGGGCAACACTTGCCTTCTTCTTCCTTCTTCTGTCCTTGTTTTTGCTCTTCCTTGTTCTTCCGTGTTCTTCTGCTACTGCTGTTGCTGCTACTGCTGCTACTACTACCACTACTACTACTACTACTACTACTACTACTACTACTACTACTACTACTACTACTACTACTACTACTACTACTTCTACTACTACTACTACTACTAATACTGCTGCTACTATTACTATCGCTGCTGTTACTGCTTTTGCTGCAGCTGCTGCTACTGCTGCTGATACTGCTACTGCTACAGCTGCTGCTGCTGCTTCTGCTGCTTCTGCTGCTGCTACTACTGCTACTACTACTACAAGGAGGTAGGTTGGTTGGTCTTCATTTCTCTAAGATGGTTTTTGCTACCATCACTCCATCTTCAGCGTGGTCCTCCCCTTTGCTCTGTATCCATCATATTTCGCCTGCGTGACTGTTAGTGGCATATACAGACGACGGTGGTACAGAAGACGCTTAACGGTCAAACTATCTAGAACTCAGAAGGCAGATGTTTGTGCAGGAATATGAGCGCCTTCGCAACTCGGCATGAAATATGATGATGATCTAATTTTGTTCAGACATTGTAAATTACGTTAACATGTTAAGGAAAGCCAACACTTGAAATAAAGATGTTTGCTGAAACCCTAGCGACATCTGTTGTAGCCATAAAGACGACATTTTAATTCATATTTTGGGACGCAGATGTGTTTCCAAGACACCAAGACCAGATTTTAAAATGGCCAAGACCTACTAACACGTCCTAGTCGTGCGTCCTGGGCAACAGGTCCCTTCTTGGTCCTGGCTAACGTAGAAGAATCGCTGATTGTTCCGAGGTCGGAGGGTCTGCCTGCACGGCGAGGAACCACCAGTCTGCACACCAATCAGCCAGACATGGGACAACGGATACTCACGCAAACCTCAGTCCAGTATGACATCACATCGATATTGGACAACAGGATGTCTTCATTCGGCATACGGGACTTCATGCTAGAGTTCACAGCTAGCGAACGCAAGTAAGCAAGCAAGCAGCAATTCAGATTTTCGTTGACTCCTTAGCGACATCTGTTGGAACTATAAAGACGACATTTTAAATTAAGATTTTGGTTGAATATCAGCGACATCGGTTGAAGCTATAAATTGGTACTTCAGCCCCGGTTTGCTGAATTCTACTGGAATTCTTTTTTGCAATGTCCTTCGGTGTCCTTCGGTTATTTATTTTTGTATCTCGGATATGGGAACAGTAAGCGTACTCATGTTGTTAAACTCCACGATTATTTCAACATCGAGTAAAAACAGACACTGA
Organism: Cepaea hortensis; assembly: GCA_963921405.1. Classification (NCBI taxonomy): domain Eukaryota; kingdom Metazoa; phylum Mollusca; class Gastropoda; order Stylommatophora; family Helicidae; genus Cepaea; species Cepaea hortensis. The sequence continues at coordinate 15,519,887 of OY992882.1, read as the reverse complement.
TTACTTCATATAGTGTTTATGATCTCTTGTCAAATTTACGTTCAGGAGATTGAACTTGCTTTATGAACTACCGGGTCCCATAACATTTCGTAATGTCACATCGCCGGCAGCTGTGTTTCGAACGCGGTATGAGAGATTACGAACTGCGTCCGTAAACCTTTCGCCACCTAGCTGGCGAAGATATTCTTCTTCTTCTTCTTCTTCTTCTTCTTCTTCTTCTTCTTCTTCTTCTTCTTCTTCTTCTTCTTCTTCTTCTTCTTCTTCTTCTTCTTCTTCTTCTTCTTCTTCTTCTTCTTCTTCTTCTTCTTCTTCTTCGCTTTCTTCTTCTTCTTCTTCTTCTTCTTCTTCTTCTTCTTCTTCTTCTTCTTCTTCTTCTTCTTCTTCTTCTTCTTCTTCTTCTTCTTCTTCTTCTTCTTCTTCTTCTTCTTCGCTTTCTTCGCTTTCTTCACTTTCTTCTTCTTCTTCTTCTTCTTCTTCTTCTTCTTCTTCTTCTTCTTCTTCTTCTTCTTCTTCTTCTTCTTCTTCTTCTTCTTCTTCTTCTTCTTCTTCTTCTTCTTCTTCTTCTTCTTCTTCTTCTTCTTCTTCTTCTTCTTCTTCTTCTTCTTCTTCTTCTTCTTCTTCTTCTTCTTCTTCTTCTTCTTCTTCTTCTTCTTCTTCTTCTTCTTCTTCTTCTTCTTCTTCTTCTTCTTCTTCTTCTTCTTCTTCTTCTTCTTCTTCTTCTTCTTCTTCTTCTTCTTCTTCTTCTTCTTCTTCTTCTTCTTCTTCTTCTTCTTCTTCTTCTTCTTCTTCTTCTTCTTCTTCTTCTTCTTCTTCTTCTTCTTCTTCGCTTTCTTCGCTTTCTTCGCTTTCTTCTTCTTCTTCTTCTTCTTCTTCTTCTTCTTCTTCTTCTTCTTCTTCTTCTTCTTCTTCTTCTTCTTCTTCTTCTTCTTCTTCTTCTTCTTCTTCTTCTTCTTCTTCTACTTCTTCTTCTTCTTCGCTTTCTTTTTCTTCTTCTTCCCCTTCACCTATATTTCATGTAAATAAACACCAAACATTAGGTCTTTTAACTGACAGACATTTAAACTGGAGCTCTCATGTTCACGTCCCTACTAAGAGAATAGCACAAAAAGTTTACCAACGTGCTAAAATTCAGCACCTTGTGGATGAAAGCACACGAAACATATTCTATGCATCGTATATCCAATCACCAATCGATTATTGTTCCACAGTCTGGGATGGCTGCCTTAAATCTAATATGAAACGACTGTGTTCTCTTCAAAACCGCGCTATACTTCTAGTTTCTGGCATAAAGCACGTTGAAAGTAATAAGTTATACAGTCATTTAAGACTTCTACCACTTCAAAAGCCCTTCCTTTTTAACAAAGCCAAATTAGTGAATAAAATTATTCCTGAAAACATCCCAGAGTATCTTCTACCGTTAATTCAATCTAATGCAATGAACATTAAGCGCTTAAATTTACTGCATGTTCCAAAGCCTAGATTGGACTTCTACAAAACATGTTTCGTGTATTCTGGTGCTCACTTGTGGAATGGCCTTCCACCAGATCTGAAAACTCCAATGAGTCCCTACACATTCAACCGAACACTCTTTCAATACTTGCTCCAAACCGACTATATGCCGCCATAAGCCACCTACTGGTATCATTTTTCACTATCACTCTCACTCTGTGGGTGTATGTGTGTGTGTGTGTGTGAGAGAGAGAGACAGAGAGAGAGAGAGAGAGAGAGAGAGAGAGAGTGAGAAAGAGTGTGAGTGAGATAGTGAGTAAGAGAGAGAGAGAGAGAGAGAGAGAGAGAGAGAGAGGGTGAGAAAGAGTGTGAGTGAGATAGTGAGTAAGAGAGAGAGAGAGAGAGAGAGAGAGAGAGAGAGAGAGAGAGAGAGAGAGAGAGAATGTACGCATGTGTGCCTGAGTGAGTGAAAGAGTGGGTGAGCGTGTGTGTGTGTGTGTGTGTGTGTGTGTGTGTGTGAGATTGAGTGAGGGAATGAGTGAGTGTGAGAGAGAGAGGTGTGTCTGCCTGTAATGTGACATGCTATGCCATATTTTGTTTTTTTCTGTATCCCCATCTTTTATATTAGCATTTTACTGCCACTTGAATTTAATATGCACTGCTCATTTAATAAATTTTATGTCAATTCCAGGAATTATCTTACTAAATTGCACTACTATTTTTTTTTTTTTACGTCACACAATGTATAACATATTTTCATTCATCATTTTCCATTTTCCCCATGTTTTCCCATTTCCCTCCAAATTTGAATGTTCTCGTGAGGAAGTTCACGCCAATCGTCAACGTATGGGTGTTTACAGTGTGGGAGTTTATTCATATTAGTTTTAGTGATTATGCGAGGCAGCGTGTATGTGTGAGTATGTGTGTGGATGGGTGGGTATGTTTATGTGTGTGTGTTTATATGTGTGTAGGTGTATATGTGTGCATGTCTATATGTGTGTGAATGTGTGTAAGTGTGTGTACATATGAGTATGTGTGTGTGCTTGTGTGTGTATGCGTGAGTATGTTTGTATGTGTTTATGTGTGCGTACATGTGTGTTTATATGCATATGCGTGTGTGTATGGGTATGTATGTGTGTGTATGTTCGTGTATGTATGTGTATATGTTTGTGTGTGTATGTGTGCATGCATGCAGTGTATGCGAGGGAGTGTGTATTCGTGTGTTATGTGTGTATGTCTGCGTAAGTATGTGTGTATGGGTGCGGATGTGTATAGGTGTGTATGTGTGTTGGTATATGTGTTTATTTGCGTGTGTATGTTGTGTGTATGTTTGTGAGTGTGTATGTGTGTGTGAGAGAGAGAGAGAGACAAAGAGAGAGAGATTGAAGAGAGAGAAGAGAGAGAGAGAGAGAGAGAGAGAGAGAGAGAGAGAGAGAGAGAGAGAGAGAGAGAAGTCGAGCGCACACATGTCAAGTAACATGCTGTTACATATTTTTGGTGTATTCTCATCTTCATATTATCATTTTAAATGCCACTTGACTTTAACATGCAAATATTAACATATGCACATTACTATAGAGTGAGAGAGTTAGTGAGTGTGAGTGAGGGAGTGTCAGTGTGTGTGAGAGATAAAAAAGGAGAGAGAGTGAGAGAGAGAGAGAGAGAGAGAGAGAGAGAGAGAGAGAGAGAGAGAGTATAATTTCATCACTAATCTTTACGTTACATTTTTGCGAGAATGCTCACGACAATCGTCTCAGTATATGTGTGTAAAATGTGGGAGTTTGTTCATACTAGTAGGCTGGGGGATGGTGGGGGTGGTGTGTGTGTGGGTGAGTGGGGGGAAATTGTGTGGGTGTGTGTGAGATTTGTGTGTGGACAGGTGCGGGATGTGTGGGTTGGCGGGGAGATTGTGTGGTTTGGGGATGTCTGTTTGGCTTTGTGGTCGGGGGTGAGTGGGTGGAGGAGGATATGTGGGTGGGTGGCTGTTGGTGGGTTATGGGATGGGTGGGGAATTTGCGTGTGTTTGGGGAGATTGTGTAGGTGGGTGATGTGTGTGGGTCTGAGATATGTAGGTGGAAGGATGTGTGTGCGTCTGGTGTGTGTGTTGGTTGGGGGATTGTGGGTGACTGGGTTGGGGAGATGAGCGATAGTTCATGTTCGTCATTCCGTGGAGTTCGCTCTGGAATAGTTGTTAGGGGGATACCAACTGTGGACAGATCGGTGGTTTCTCTGCAGAGTCGTTTGGCCAGGTGGATAAAACTATTTCTTTTCAACCGCCCCATAGTTAGGTTTTCACATCTGTTCTTCATGGTGGCCTGGCAAGCTGAGGAACTTTTCTGCTTTTATTAGCGTTTTCGTATCTCTACGCTCTCTCAGTGCTTGTGTCCTCCCCATCTTCCCCATTTCCACTATATGAGTTGATCTCATCCCTCCTGTGGTGACTCTAAGTGCTTGATTTTGCAACTTGTCCAGCTCTTGTAGTGTGGTATTTGATGCCGAACACCACGCAGTTGACCCGTATTCCAGGTGTGGTTGTAAGCTCTGTTGATAAACTTTGCTAAGTATTTTCCCACTGGCTCCCCATGTGGTTCCACTTAGCTTTCTCAGGATGGCTATTTTCCTTCTGGCTTTTGCTACTGCTTTGTTTATGTGTTTTCTCCATGTCAGCCTGCCATCAAATGTTAGTCCAAGATATGTTGGTTCTTTATCTTCTCTTAGGGGTGTTCCATTTATCTGGATGATTCCTGCCTTTTGTTTTGGAGAGAGGGTAAATAGAGCGATGCTGCACTTGTCAGTGTTTATGCTGACACACCATCTATTTGCCCATGCAACAAATGTGTCTACAGCACTTTGTAGCAATCTGGTGGCCACTGATGCATGTTCATTTGTGCTCCATAGAACCAGGTCATCGGCGTACATTGCCGCTTTAATTCCATGCTGTAGATTAGCAACGATATCATTGATTACGATTAGACAAAGTGTGGGGGACAAGACTCCGCCCTGCGGAACACCGTGACGCAGTAGTACTTTCTTGCTCTTGAGTTCGTCTATCTGTACTCGGTCTCTTCTAGAAAGTGTGGAAAGTATGCTTTCACCCATTTGTACATTCTTCCATTGACTTTGCAGTTCCTCAGTTTCTTCATCAGACCTGCTTTCCAGACTTTGTCAAAGGCTTTCTTCAGATCTATACATGCCGCAAGCACCAGCTTCTTCTCTTGGAATGCATCCTCAATTTCTTGAGAGTGGTAGGTTGTCTGATCTTCCGTAGAGTAGCACTGCCTAAAGCCAGCCTGCTGTGGCACAAGGATGTTTTTACTTTCAATGTACCACTGCAGTCTGTGATTGATGATGCGCTCCAGTGTTTTGCAGAGACAGCTGGCGAGGCTAATTGGTTTGTAGCTAGAGGCAATGGAACTATCTTTTCCTGATTTTAGGAGGGGTATCATGATTGCTTCTCTCCAGGCTTGTGGAACACTGCCTAAGGTCCAACTGTTATTGAAGATCTGCTACAGCTTTGTTTTGGTCTCTGTTCCTAGGTTCCTGATCATTTCATTGGAGATACCATCAGCTCCTGGTGACTTTCTCATTTTCAGTTTTGATATGGCTAGCTCCAATTTGCTGATTGTGATGGGTGCCTTCAGAACCTCATGTGCTATTTCCTTCTGTCCTGTATGTTGCCGTTTCTCTCGAATCTCTTGTTTCTCTGGACTAATTTTGATATTGTTATCCTGTTCGAATGAGTCCGCAAAATGGTCGGCTGCTTGCTTTCTTGTTAAGATGTTCCCATCTTTATGTAGAGCAATTTTTGAGTTTCTCCCTGTGCCCTCATCGTTAAGTTGTTTTATTAGCTTCCACAATTTCCTTTCAAAGTTTACAGACTCCGTTTTCTCCTGCCAGCTTTTCCGTCTAGCCTGCAGCTCGGCCCTTTGAAATTTGGCTTTTGCGTCCTGGAATTTATTGTGGTGCTCTAGGCTGGGTGTAGTCTCTGCTTGCGTTATACACACTTCCACATCATTATGCAACTGTTCCAGTTCACTACTCCAGTAGGGTTTATATTGTTTACGGGCTACTCTTGGTACTGTTTCTCGCGCTGCCTGTAGTATGCATTTCCCAAACTCTTCAACTACTTTATTTATGTCTTTCTCAGTGTTCAGGTTTCTAACCAGTAAGCTGGTGCGATGCTTGTACATTGCCCATTCTGCTTTCTTGTAGTTCCACCTCGAGAGGGTGCTGCTTTCACTTACAAGCTCATTTTCCACAGTTAGAAAGACCGGCCGATGGTCACTGCCACCAAGTTGTTTCCCAACAATTTGTATAATGTTCCACTCCAGGTCTCGTGAATGAAAAGCCAGAACAGGTGTAGTTGTAGTGTACCATGATCTCGAGTAGAAAGTATGTGGGTCGGACGGCTTGTTAATCAAGATGAATCTATTCTCATCCTGCCAGTCTTCCAGTCTCTCTCCACTCTGGTCCATGTGATCATAACCCCAGCTCTGCGAGTGGCTGTTGAAATCGCCAGACACAATCATTGTTTTCTTTTAATAGTAGTGTGTCCAGTGCCTGTTAGCGGTCACTTGGACAGTCGTAATTGATCAGATGTAGGTCTGTATTGCCTGTCTTTAGTTTAAGTATCTGATACTCAGCCCTTTCCATGTAGACTTCGATTTGGAAAGCAGTGATATTATTGTTTACAAGGGTCAGTATCCCACCTTTTCGCCTGTCCTTTCGGTCAGATCGGTAACACTGGTAGCCTCTGATTTTGAATGCTATAATATTTTCGTTGAGGTGAGTTTCTTGCAAGAAACATATGCTTACATTTACTTGGTCCAGGATGTTTTCTAATTCTATATTGTTTTGTTGCTGACCCCTCCGCATTCCAGTGCATTATTTTAAGTCTTTGTTTAGGATGACCAGCCGTTCTGTTCTCATGTTCCCTGGCTCCGCAGAACATGTGAGAAGGACCTCCAGTAGTTGGAGTTGGACCCTTTCGAGACATAGGCACTGCACCTGCCTGGGGAGTCCAAAGCAGGGCGAGCACCATACCATTTAGCAGTAGTCGACATATTCCGATTTGTGTAATTCCGTGGCATCCTGATTTCTGTGGTGCGCCTCCTGGCTGATTGCCTCCGTCTTCAGCACCTTTCTTTGCTAGAGCAGACTGTGGTCTCACTCGAGTGTAGATGTGTACGCGCGCACACACGTGTCTGCACATCTAGAACATACTGGTTATTTTCCGGCGCCAGAAACTCGCCGTCGCCCCTTCTCCTGTTAGTAAAAACTGTTCCGCCACGTAAAGGCCAGGAGATGGACTTTTGCTGCAGAGGTTATATATTCACGAGCCATTGAGGTATTTACACAATGTTGGCCGCTCACCCCAACACTGCGCCCCGGCTACATACAGCAACATTTGGAACCTGCCATCTAAATGCTTCGGGTCATAGTCAGAAGTCGAATTTTCTCACACTAGCGTTTAGTTATGGGTACAGGTTCGCATCCCTTACACTTCAAATCCAAGAGAGAAAGTTCGGGGCAAATCTCTCTTGTAGGGCTGATTGAAGAACAGTCCCTGGATACTCAAAGATACAGCCAGAAATAGATCGCTGAAAGATAGATGTAGCTGCTGTTGGTATCCCTAGGAATGGGACAGAGGAATTTAGATATGCAGGATAAGTTGCTTTTTTATATGCGCTGCATAGATAAGATACCTCTCTGATTTTTCCCCTCCTAGAAAAATGTATTTCCCCACTAAATTTAAGATAAATTAATTTGAGTGCACTAAAGCTACACATAAGTAATTGCATAGTCAGAAATATTACGGAAGAACTATCAATTTAAACAAACTAACACTGTGTTTATTAACTTTTCATGATCGTTCAACAGAATGGATGATATGGATAAATCAAGTGTGTTGTTGAAACGTTAATATGAAGATGATGATTGTACTAGTCGATGTTTTCATATGTTTGTGTTATGCGATGAGAGAATGATTTATGATCAAATGACATGTACACTAAGTAGAAACAACATGTACGTAACTTATTGGCTCAACTGACGAAGAAACCTCTTTAGTGCATGCTTCACTTTGAGACGCGTTGCACATCCAGTTTGCAGAATCCACACTCGGTGTTCTTGCACAAGGATCAGCCTCTCCGCTATGGAGTAGATTGCTGACCGTCCGTGACTTATATGAGAGCTCTAATCATAGCAGTGACAATTCTTATTGTAGACTGAATCCTTAAATGTTTTATATCTGAGTTATTGCTGTCCAAATTAAATGATAAAAAAGATGAGTTCTGTTATTTGAGTGAGCGATTATTGATATTTCCCTGTGAGTTATCTGTCGTAGGCTATATCATACTCAGTTATATATGTGAATGTTAATTCCTATGTAATTGTCTCTGTTAGGGGGTTGGAGCATTATGTGTGAATAGAATTTACTTAAGCCTTACCAGACAAGATTCACTTCATTAAATTCGGTAAGGCATTTAGCCAAGATAAAGGGAGACACGGAGGAACCCTACCTCGTATTGTTACAGTATAACAGAACCAGACTGCACTTCGCACAAGCATATCACAGAACCAGTCTGCACTTCGCACAAGGATGGCACAGAACCAGTCTGCACCTAGCAGATTGGTTGGCACAGAACCGGTCTGCACTTCGAACATGGATGTTGACAATATTAATTTAAATAGTTCGCTAGCCACGTTATATTTCCAATAAGAAAGCTAACCCCAGACAAAATTTTTACAGCCGCAGTGATTCTGGTACACACATTTAGTTCGTCGTCATTTACCACAGAGTAGTTGCTGTGTGCCGATATTTTCCTTACGCGGGGAGACTCGGACCGGTATGCAGATATCCATGTTCAATGTACGCGATCCTTTATAAAGCAAATCAAGCCAGTGTGGTGAAATAGGTGCCTGGTGTTGCTTGTTGTGTGAAGAGGTAATGAGCAGGAGGTCTTTTCGTATGTACAGCATTTGCATTTATCTAGATGTAAATTTGATAATGTTGGAAGCGTTTTTCTTTTTTTTTTTTTGTTCTCTTTCATTCTTACAGCTCCCACCCCAGTCTTACTACTAGCAAATTCATCCTCTTTTCCTTCTTCCATATTTCTGCCTCTTACTTCCTCTTCCTTCTTTCCTCTTTTCCTTCCAGTTTCTTACTTTGCTGTCTCCTTCATTCCTGCCCTTCCCCCTATTATATACCTCCTCTTTCCATCTATTTTCCTTCCTTCTTCCTCCCTCCCTACTAGCTCTTCCGTCCTCTCTTGTTATCCTTCCTCTTCCCTATACGTCTTCTTCCTCGTATTTGTACACCTTTCGAGAGTAGCATAAATATATCCAAAGAAATCAGCTGTAAATTTGAACTTCCTTATATCCGCGTGGAGTTTGTCCTCTTATCTTCTCAGAATAATGTAAAAAATGTGCAGCTGTCATTTTACCAGTTCCATATTCGCATTTATCAGTATCTTCAATAAACAGTATTCAGATCCTTTGCGAGCATTCAATATGACATTAAGGTGATGTAAAGACGGGCTATATGCCAAGGTCGGGATTTACACTAAGCAAGTCCTCTCTTCACATTCACATGGGTTATTTCTGAGCAGACACTGGTCTGACGAATGAAGGGGGGAGTACCGACCATGGCCTCCACTGTGATGTAGTCTGCCTAAGACTCGAACTTTGTACGCTTCCAGACTGCAGCTGTGTAACAGGTATGCACCTCAATGATGACAGATAATCAGATCTCTATTGACCGCGGAGAACACTAGGCATACTTGCAGTTGTCATATTCTACTTCAGTCAAGATATTTCTTATGCGGGATGAGTCTATAGTCTTGCAGGATAGACCAAGCCATTAGCAGTTCCCAGTTCTCAAAATCCCATAGAATGAACAACTGGAATTGACGACATTCATCAACAACAACAATAGCAGAAACAAATACTTTATGAATAATGTCAATCCTTGCTCACAGTTATAATTTAGAAGTGATAGTTTCAAATTACACTGTTCCCACGAATTTCAGTTGCCAAGTTGTCTGCGTGTTGTTGATTAACGCCCATTGCGGTATTTCTCATATCATATTCTCAGTGCCATATTTTCTTTCTTTACAGAATCCTGTTTATGGCATGAGTTAAAAAAAAAAAAAATCAACAACAGCAACAATTTATGTACGCGCCGTAGCTTTATAGGATATCACCATTTCTAATTGGTGTCTTGTTTATAATAGCATCCTTGGTGTACACTGCATGATGCTAACACCTGGTGACACTGCAGGATACAAACATCTGTGGCGGGAGTGTGATACAGCAGTAACTACATGTTCGAGATTGTTCAATTCCGTATTATGAAGGTGACGTGGCTGTGATTGAAGGCGACTAAATCTACCCAGAAACATATGGTAAAAATCACGGTGTAAATGTTTGCATACAGAAAAAAAAAAAAACCGAAAATGCTAACATCACCATCGTCAAGTGACAAGTCAAGCGGTACAGACCATCATGTTCCCGACACAAACATTTGTTTTCCGTGCTATTGATAATGTCAGTCACAACCCATTTGCCATGCCACTGTAGCTAGAAGATGTTATACGAGTCAGTCACACCAGGGTAATGGATGCGCTGCGTTGTCTTCCCAGAATATGGGGCGAGAAAATAAGACGACACGTTGGGAGCCTTTACTTCCCAAGCCATTCCTGGAACCATTTTAGACGGCCTCGACCTGGCAGCCAAGGTCAGTTTTTACAATTCAAATTCGTTCTGATGCAGACAGGAGATTTAAGCACTCTACAACACAATCTTCCTACCAGATGTATACTACCAATGCCAAACCTGGACAGTGACAGAAAAAGAGAAAATAAAAATCACAACAACAGATATGAGGTGCCCGAGAAGAATGCTCAATATATCAAGAAGATAGAAAATCAGAAATGAAGAAGGCAGGACTAAAATGGTTGTTAAAGCAGTGCTAGATTTTCTTAAAAAGGCAGCTAGTCAAATGGTTTTGCCATGTAACTAGGTTACCAACTAACAGTATACCACAACAAGCAATGATGTACAGACCAGTTAGAAGCAGAAGAAGAGATCCACCACGTAAACGATGGACAGAGGCAATAGTAGAGACACGGGAATCCCGATACACGAAGCCATAAACGGGCACTCTCCCGAAGTTTATTCTTCACCTCGACACCGCAAGTTACAAGAGGAATGAGATGAGATGAGCAGACCGGACCCATCACCGCCAGGCCGGCAAGCTAGCGTATAGCCACCACACTACCGTGGCTCCCAAACATGCTATAGACTATACTGTTGTACTCATGTGAAACACGAAGATATCAGATTGTGTGTGCAGGCATCAGTACTTAATACTTACTTATAGCATCGATATCGCTGCACTCGGGGCACAACTCGCATTCTGCAAGCAAGCCTCTTCCAAAGCAGCCGAAGAGTTTCCGTATTCCATTCATCATTATATAGCAGGTCTTTTCCAGAAGGTCATTGTCATCTGAGACCAACGACAAGTTTCCCGCTCTTTTGCCATTTCTTCTTCTTCACACACCCCACCTCCATGCTTAAGATGTCTGATACGTCACGTGTATATCTATGTGCTGGTCGATGCCTATATTGTCTTACAGAACTATGTCTTCCATCATTGTTCTTTCCAAACCATTGTGATGTTTAATAGAACCAAAGTATTTCCGTTTCCGAGACACGAGACTATTTATGAGCATGTTGTCTACGATGTTCAGATCTTGTAGAATTTCAGTATTTTCCTTGCTCCTGGTCCTCAGTGTTCTAAGAATGTGTTCATGTATCAGAGCTCAAAAGCCCATTTTTTTCTTCTTCAGTGATTGCTAAAATGTTCCATGACTCACATACATGTCTTGCTATTTGAAAGATGCATGTTCTCTCCTCAACTTGTGTGCTGGTGTTCTGCCATAGGTTCTTATTACTGTTTAATCTCCGCATGGCTATGGCCAGCCTGGGTTACTCAGTAGCAATTCTAGCAACAGTCTATATGGTTTTTCCTTTATGGTTTGATCATCGTCCAGAGCATCTGCGCACACCCTCTTGGGCCATACGTTATATATTTACACTCTGATACTGAAAAAGAGTTCTCACTACATCACCTTAATTATAAAGTAACTCTCCAAGCGAGGAGTAGCAGTAGCTAATCTACGAGGAGTGTCAATAAGTAATGCCTCCTATTTTTTAAATGATGTGTGTACTTTATCGGTGTGCAATTTATTAATTTAGCGAGATCGCTCATCCAATCCTATGCATTGTGTATCTCTACCACCATGTTTCAGTCACAGGTTGTGCTACATTAGTGGTTTTAAAATGGACACCGAAGATGTTCGGTTAAAGCAACGTAATGTCACAGAATTCCTCAGTGTTGAAGTCCCTGTCTTTACTAGGTTTGTTCTAGGTACTGGGTGAAAAAAAAAGGGGGGGGGGGGCTGAGCTGTCTCGAGGTATGGTGTCCGCCTCCATTGCTGGAAGTCCCAGGTTCAAGCTCCGGTGGGGGACGGGGTTGTTTAACGTGGACTTCTAGTAATAAACTTTTCCCTGGTCTCTGGGTAATGAGATCGGACGCCCGTATGTATTGTTGGGCACGTAAAAAATCCCTTGACAGTTGGAAATCGAAAAAGAGTAGCCTAACGGCTCTGCCGGGCAAAATTTCTAGTTAACAATATCTTCTTCTTCTTCTTCTTCAGCGTTCCGAGCCATTGAGGTTCTTTGCTGCAAATACAATCCGTCTCCATTCGTCTCTCTGGTGGACCTTCTCTTGCCAGTCGTTGATTCCAAGTGCTTGTAGGTCTGTACATGTATTATCTCTCCACCGTCTTCTTGGTCTACCTCGGGGTCTACGGCCATTTATTTCCTGAGTGTAAGCGAGTTTTGTTTCCCTATTATCTTCCATTCTTTCTATATGCCCCAGCCATTGTAGTCTATTAGCCTTCATGATACCAGTGATTAGCGGGGACTTAAACAGATCATAAATGTCTTTGTTACTTCTTCTTTTCCACTCTCCACTTTGTGTATCCCTAATGGGTCCAAAGATGCGTCTTAAAATTTTGTTCTCAAAGGTTTGTAACAAGGCTTCGTCTCCTTTCGTTGTACTCCAGGTTTCAGAGCCATACAGCACAACTGGTCTGATCAGTGTTTTGTATATTGTGATTTTGGTGTTACGAGATAGCGCCTTTGATTTTAGTAGATGTTGTAGTGCATAGTATATCTTATTTCCAGAGTTGATTCTAGTTTGTATTTCTTCCCTTATGATGTTGGAGCAGTTGAAGATCGTACCCAGGTATTTGTATGTTTCCGTTCTTTTAATGGTCATATTATCTATTTGTATGTGGCCAGAGTTTCTAGCCATTCCGTCTCTTGAAATTACCATATATTCTGTCTTATCTTGGTTGATAACCAGCCCCATCTGTTGGGCTTTTTCCTTTAAGTGAGTCAATATTTCCAATGTCTTTTGTTCACTTTGCCCTATAATATCTATATCATCTGCATAACCAAGCAGCTTGGATGTTCCTCCAATATCACATTCCTCCTTTACCTTCCTTACAACTTTCTCTAGAGCCAGATTGAAGAGTAGCGGCGATAGTGCATCACCCTGTTTCAAGCCAGATGTTATTTGGAAGGGGTCTGATTTCCTGCCTTTATATGTTACTATATTATAAGTATCTTCCATGCATAGTCTGGTCATGTTGATTAACTTCCTTGGTATTCCAAATTCCTGCATAGCATTCCATAGACTATTCCTATGGACACTATCATAAGCCTTTTTAAAATCCACAAAAATGTTATGGAGATCTCTTTTATATTCCCAATGTTTCTCGGCTATTTGTCGTAAGATAAATATCTGATCTATTGTTGATCTGTTTTGTCTAAAACCCGCCTGGTAGTCACCTAATATGTCTTCTGAATATGGTTTTAGTCTATTTAGTAATACTGCGGATAGTATCTTATAGCTTGTGGACAGTAGTGATATTCCTCTATAATTTCCACATTGGAACTTGTCTCCTTTCTTAAAGATAGGTATCAATAATGACTCTTTCCAGTCATGGGGTAATTCTTCTGTCCTCCAGATTTTTATTATTAGTTCGTATAGCTTTAGATGTAATGCATGGCCACCTGCCTTTATAAATTCAGCAGCAATTTCATCAGTCCCAGTTGCCTTATTGTTTTTAAGTCGTGTGATTACATATAGGATTTCTTCAAATGTAGGTTCTTCAATTTGTGGTTCGCATGTTAGAACCTCTTCCTGTGAGAAAATGTTACTTGGAGCTTCACAATTTAGTAATTCAATAAAATATTCTTTCCATGTGTTGCACATTTCCTCATTGGTATTTATCATATTCCCATTTTTGTCTTTTAAACCATATGTGTTTTGTTGGTGCCCTCGTTTCATTGACTTCAGTTCTTTAAAAAATTTTCTGGATTCATTTTTCTGGTGATTAGTTTCCATATCTTTGATTATATTACTCATATATTCTCGCTTCTGCTGTCTGACTATTTTTGTAGCCTCTTTACATTCATTTCTATAATGCTCTTCCTTTTGGATGTTATTGATGTAATTTAACCATACATGTCTGGCATTCTTCTTCCTAATGACTGCTTCTTCACATTTTTGATTGAACCATCTGTTCTTTCTATGCGTGGTTAACACACCGAGACATTCTTCTGCGGTAGACTGAATTGTATTCTTGATGTTCAACCAAGTTTGGTCAATGCTTTCCTCCAAAGGGTTTTGCAGAGTTTCAAGTTTACATTTTATTTCATCTGTAAATTTCTCTTTGACTGTAATGTCTTGCAGTTTTTCTCTGTTATATGTTGGGTGTAATCTTTGTAATTTAGTATAGAAAGCTCTCTTAAGTTTTATTTTAAATTTTGCTCCAACGAGGAAGTGGTCACTGTGGCACTCAGCTCCTCTATAACTTCTGACTTGCTGTATGTTTGATGCAATAATGTTAACAATATACCCAAAGTATTTTAGGATCCTCGCCGGTGCTACGGAATTCGTGCACTGAGCTGAGGTTCTACGGACTCAAGCTTGAGTTTGGGGTAGAACGGAGCATTTATTGGTTATACCCGTGTGCCGTGATGATGGTCCGTCGACTAATACTAAACTAAACTAAACTAAACTAAACTATATATACTATACTAAACTAAATTAAACTAAACTGTCTTTACTAATGGACAATATGGAACACAATTTATCCAGTATTACCCGACGGTTACCATGTTTGCCAATCGGAATCACGCCTTAAGCATTGAGGAATTCTGTGACATTACGTTGCTTAATCGAATATCTTTAGTGACCATTTCTAAACCGTTACTTTTGCACAACCTGTGACATAAAGAGGTAGGTAGTGATACACAATGTAGAAGAGTGGATGAGCAATCCCGCTAAATTAATAAAATGCACACCGATAAAGGATGTATATACATTAAAATATGAGGCATTACTTATTGACCGTCACTCGTATCAGCAAGTTCATTGTCTCTTACACCTGCGTGCTCTTTGGACAAAATACATATGCTCGCAAACTTCTTGTGAAATTATGCTAAGATCCACTCGGAACATTTCAGCTGCCACTTTCCTCTGTGAGTTCATTACAAATAATATACATGGCTATGCTTCCATTTAATTATCGGAAAGGTCCCGTCACAGCCTCAAATTTCGTTTTAATGCTGGATGTTATAGAAGCATATGACAAACTCCTATTTTTTCTAAAGTGCCCATTGCACTAAACCTACACATAGTCTTCTTCTCTTACCCCAGACCACCCATTGTATATCATTACTCCGCCAGAATGTGCGTTATCTTCTATAAGCTGTTGACGGACACCTCTATAACATCTGCTGCTATTCTGGGCTCCAACGTTTCTACAACTCTACGCCATACTTCATCGTTAGCTTGAACCATAACTCATTCTTCTCTACGCGCTATCCTGTCCATTCCACACACCTGACGGATTGTGCATTCAGTTTATGCTGTTCTAAGACCTGCCTCTCTTCAATCTGTCTCTTGGTGTCTTCTAAAGATTTGCATAAAGGATGTTCTGTATCTGCAGCAACCCGAGAAGACCTTTGTATCTCCCATAAATGGATGGGAGGACCATTTTTATGCAGCATTCATAAAATTGGTCTATTCATTGTCCATCCCTTGTGCTTGCTCTCATTTTGAATCAGTTCTAGTTTCCTCAGCTGGCTATAAGGTACTATAAGCAATATCAGACCCTACTCCATCACCGAAATGATCATATTACAGTGTGTAAAATATTCTTTGTTCCATATTGGCCGCTACCATCACGCTCAGAGCATTGAGTACATCTTGGTCCTTTCCACTACATAGCACACATAATTTTATAGGACAAACTTATCTCAAAGGTTATTCCCCGGTGATTCAGTGTGTTCTCTCTATTAATCATGCCACCATTTGGTGTGCTATGGTACCTTTTGCTTGACAATCATATTGTTCCGTTAACCCATAGTTTGGATGCCTTGTCAGGGCTGATGACAGAGCCTATACAAGGATACCAACAGCAAATATTGATAATTTTCCAAATACCCGTTGCCTCTATTTCTGCAACCTTTCTGGTTAAGGCATGAGAACATATTGGTAAAATTACAGATGCCTATGATAGCATTGATGCAACAAAGTGTGGCCCATAATTCCAAATACCCATGAAACTTTCGTTCAATAGGGCAACTGTGATTAATTTCATGATCCAGGAACAGACCTCCATATGCATACAAATATTGATTAAAAGGTCAGGTGTCACTTTCTTGTACTTATTCTCTAGATTACCGGTTCTTAACCGGTGGGGAATTCCGGGGTTTAGGGTTTCCGATGGGGGGGGGGGGGGAGGGGGGGGAATTAAGATTATGTCAAGATTGCGTTAATACAAGAACCGATTACTTAATATTGTTTTTCCCTCCATACTTTACAGTTCTGTACTTCTCGCCTTTCTGAAATTCGTTTTATAACGTAAGTAGACCCGCATATTACATTTTATGTAGACGTCTAGACTTGTTCTAGTATGTTATTAAATTTAGCTTCCATTTTTACATATGCTGTGTAGGGGCGGTTGGGGGATTTATAGGGAATAAATACGAAAAGAGGGTGGGGGGGGGGGAGGTAATGACATTCTGAACATATGGTGAAGGGGTGCATGGGCCAAGAAAGGTTGAGAACCACTGTTCTAGATCCAAAGCTGCGAGTGTAGTCTCGTGTTTATTCTCAAAACCTTCATATACATCGTACGCAATGGTAGCCGCATTTAACGGAGTTAGTTAGTTAGTTAGTTAGTTATCAGTTGGGGTATCTTCGTTGCACTCCGGACATGTCCATAGGTGCTCAGATCCTCCCCCCAGCATATGCATCAGCGTCCGGTGGCTAATAGTGCCAGTTCTGTGTTGGTTGACGAGGCGCTTTGTTTTCCCGATGTACCTCTCGCGTCTGGCTGTGCCGATTCTTACTCCCAGGTCTTTCATCCTGGAAAGCGATGTGGAATCACTGGCGTCAAAATCCTCTGTTCTCGCCATATCTTTAAGGGCGTTAATAACATCGGCACGATCCATGGGCTGGCCATCTACAGGGGGTGCAGAGCCAGCCAATTTATCAGCTCGTTCATTTCCCTCGACTCCCGCATGTCCCGGGACGAAGATGAAGGTGACTTTGCGGACAACAGACTTCCGCAGCGACTCAGTCCACTGTCTACTTACAGATCCAGCTTCGACCTTCTGAATCATGCTCATTGAATCACTTAGTACACACACGTTGGTATAATGCTGTGATTCCAGCCATATGAAAGCCTGTGTAACTGCCATCACCTCCATCGTCATGCTGCTCGTGGTCATGGAGTGGGCACCACTGGATTCTTGAACGGTTCGGCCCGCTGAGCGGGCTGTAAATGCCCATGCACTTCGCTGCTGCTTTACAACAGATCCATCTGTATAGATGAGCACTTCGGGGCTATCTGAGTGATCATAGATGAGCGCGTTAACCTCTGCATTGACAGCGGCAGGGTTCTGCTCTCTGCACCGTCTGTCGAGTGTGATAATGCAGGAGAAGGTACACTTAAAAGCTGGAGGCACCGGCACCCATTCCTTGCCGGGGTTGATACTGGTAAGACTGCAGACCTGTCCGACGACATCTTCCGCCCGACCCATCCATGATTTGCCCCTCTTTAGCCTGTCACCCTTTTCTCTGAATACAGCGTCATGCAGAGGGTGCTGCTCATCTGCACTTATTTTTAAGTATGCACGAGCTCTCCAGATCTTGATTCTGTGTTCCATTGTCGGGAAGTCAAGGAGGTATCTCATTGCTACACAGCTGGTGTCTTTCGTGCAGCCCAAAATGATGCGCATGGCTTCGTTTTGTACCTTTTCAAGTCTTCCAATCTGTGTAGGGCTGACAGTGAGGATGGCCAGGGCATACTCGATGCGTGAAAGCACAAGTCCTTGGAACAGAAGTAATAGCAGTCTTTGCTCGTTATTGGCACTCGCCATGACTCTCATTGCTGCCAAACCTTTTCGAGCCTTCGTTATGACATAATCGACATGATCTCTGAAGGACAGGCTACGATCAAGCCTCACGCCAAGATATGTCATTGACTGGGTTCTACTCAGAATGCTCCCATCCATTCTTACTGCCAGCAGGTCTGTTTTCACAATATGGTTGTTTAGTGAGAACCATGTAACCGTTGCCTTTGCAGGGTTGACAAGGGCATCGGCATCAGCACACCATGAGGAAATTCGATCTAGTTCGCCCTGCATATAGTTGGCAACCGCCTGTCTATCTCGACCCTGTCGATACACGAGGATGTCGTCAACGAATGATAGAGTCCTACCCCTCCCATCCAACTGTTGTTCAGTGATCGGCACCGTATACACGTTGAATAGTACTGGTGACAGTGGTGAACCCTGCGGCAATCCTGGACATATCGTTATCGGCTCAGAAGACCAACTCCCGCATCTTAGCACCACCTTCCTTTGGAGTAGAACTGCAGCTATCCATCGTACAAGGTGAGGGTGCACTTTCAGTCTGAGGAGGGTTTGCATCAAGTGCTCGAAAGATACTCTGTTATATGCGTCCTCTAAGTCTATGGCGGCCGCACATGTCTCTTCTCTGACGTTACGGAGTATGCTTTCTTGGTCTATAACTCCCCAATCACAATGGGAGAAGTTTACATTTCTCAAAGCGTTTTGCAGGATGTGTGTTTTTTTTTTTTTTTTTTTTTAGCAACTATCTATTATTTTCTTCTGCCTTTCCAAAAGTATTCTGTAAAGTAATAATCCTATAGCTATTTAAAAATATGAATAAAATTTGGTGGAACAGCGGTAAAGCTATGAAAATATTTTCTCTTCATTGCGTTCGGGTCCCATCGATTGACGGACGTCGGTCGCGGCGATTGGGCAATCTTGAGCATAGCCTACGATGGGTAGCGTTGTGATGTTCTGTTGTGATAGTTTGGTGTGTCCAGTGTGTGCCGCGTGGTTACACGCCCGCATCACACGCGTGATCCGGGACTGTTTCCGGATCCGGTCAGGGATATGCACTACTGACGAGCTCAAATGAGGGCGAAACTCGAGTATAGTGTTTCCATATTGACGTGGATAGGCCTTAGGTTCATACCAGAATGCGATCAGCGTTGCCAGTAGTGGGTTGTGCTCAATATTTAAATTTCAAATCCCGAAACAACCACATAATCAATTCATTGCTTTCATTTTGTTTTCCATCTTTCTATTCTTCTCATCCTGTCGTCACGACTTAATGTAGTCACAAGAGATCTATGTGACTATATGTTGTGTTTTGTGTATGTGTTTGTTTGGTGATGAAGGCTAATCGCCACAACGTCCTGTATGTGTCGTAATTCTGTTATGTAAAGCTGCACTACTTTGTGTCATTTTATATTGTTTATGGCCATTTAAGCGTGGTCTTAATTTGGCTTAGGAGTGACGCGAGATGACTACTAAAGCAATTCTCATGCGCAGGTGCCGTTTTATTGCGGTGGTTGAAGGTGTTCACCATTTCTTCCAGACCTTCTTCACTTAGATCCTACATATGAGCACATCTCATACCATCTGGGCCTGGTGCCGTCTTTAATTTCTTTGGTATGTATTTGATATAACTGATATACTGGTGGTCCTCATTTGTGTTTTCACTGATTGTTCGAGCGAATTTGTTTTTTCACTGACTGTTCGAGCGAGCTTTTCAACAATTGCTTCTCATCGACACTGTAATCGGTTTGTCCCACGAATCTTTCATTGAATGCTTCTCCCATCTCCTTGTCGTTCTCAGAGATTGAAAATGTTCATTATATACCATTTCAAAACAGGTGGGTCGTTTTCTATTCATTTGATTGTGAGCGTACAGAACTTGCTTATTGCCCTATCGCCTTTAATCTCGTACATGTAGTGTTCCCATCCTCTCCCTCCTGGTATCTCGAAAGGCCATGATCTTTGCCTTCGCCTCTTCTTCCATTGCCGTCTGCTCAGCAGGGAGACATAGAACCTAGCTCCTTACTTGCAGATGCTCTTTCTTCTCCTTATGCTGGTATCCCCTGTAGTCTCCCGTCAATGCTTTCTATCGAAGCCCTCTAGGCGACTATGCCCTATTATATTTGAAAGCACTGCTTGCCTTTCTAGCCTTTACCTTATTGAATTTGGACAAAAGGATAGAGCAAGGAAGAAGGTTACTTCCATGATCGTATGCATACTTCCGCAGAGCTTTCGATACTGCCATCCGAATGACGAGTGCAAATTCAGTGACTGTATCAGATTCTTCTGGCTTAATTGACATCCTTGTAGGACTGCATTTATTAATGTAGACATAGTCTGACTCCACAAAAGTTTCTCCGTTGTTCTTTCTCTCCCTGTTTCCTAGGATTTTTAATATTCCCGGGCGCGAGCATTAAAGTCTCCAAATACAAGAATCATGCCATTAAATCGTTGTTTCATCTCTTTTCGCCATTCCCGGTGCTTCTTGCTGTCCAACGAATTCATATTGTCATATACGTGTATTATATTTTTTTCCCCGTGTTTCCATCCTGTTTCAGGATATTGCGGTCAACACCAGCATCTTTCAGCTGTATGTTGATTCCTAGGCTAGATTACGCTCATCAGCACGCCACGACTTTCTGAGCGACCGGCTCCATACTCTCATAAGTCACTGGCGCGACTCGAACCACTTCTGATTCTCGTGCGCTCACGGCAACCACGAAAGTATTCGGGGTTAACCGAGAAAAATGCTAACACCTCGGCCAGGGAGCCGGCACATGTATTATATACCAGAATAAACCCCCAGTTTGTGTAAGTATCCTCTGAACTCTCTTTTCCACCTGATTCCAGACTCATATCAAATCATGGGTGGTGTATGCCGCCATTAGCACCACTGCTGGCTCATGTTTCCTTTGTCAGGTGGATTAATATAGCTGTTATAGCCTGTATCTTTTTAGGTAGTCACCATGGCCGCATTAGGATGTCAAATCATATGTTAACTTCTCCAGAGTTAGCAGTCTTTACTATGCGCTGCGTTAATTCAATTAACCTATTCTCAAATACTTCAGACTTAGTTCCCACAATTTTGATCTGGTTTTTCTTGCTCCAACTTTCCGTATTCTCTCACTCCCTTTCCCCTTTTCTCCTCTACCTTTCTCTTCGGTAGTCAAAGAAGGTTTAAAATCCCGAAGCCCAAGCTTGAATTCTTTGTCTATTTGGTTTTCACTAGTAGTTATAATAAGACAGGAAATAACTGGTAACCCTTGTATAGACAGGAAATAATCGGTAACCCTGGTAGGTGGCTTTCACTAGTAGTTATAATAAGACAGGAAGCAATCGGTAACCCTGGTAGATGGATTTAATTAGTAGTTATAATAAGACTGGGAAAAATCGGTAACTCCGGTAGAGCCTGCCTGCAATTGAAAGAAGCCAGAAACATCCCTACATTCCTACACCCGGTAACCCCCCCCCCCCCCCCACTCCAATCACCACTACTCAAGACGTCCCATGTTAACGACCATCCAGTACCATAGCACATTTAAAACAATTTGTCATGAAGAAATTTCCTGCTATGGTGTCTGAGATGTGGTAGCACCATAACATGTCGTCAGCCTGAGTGCACGGAGCAGTAGGTGGCCGGTAATTCCCTCACTTAGCAGGCGACGAAAACAGCCATTAAACTCTCGCCCGACCGTGCTCATTACCAGCGCAGTTCCCTATCGACTTCTCTCACAGGCCAGCATCCCTTAGCAAATGCTTGCACCTTCAACCTTCTGTTAGATATTAAAGTTGGCCTTCTCTTAGCGAGGCCACCATTGCCTTCCGGCAGGTATATGCGCCGTCAGTAACTCTCAAAGAGGTAATGACATCAAGCCATTATTATATGGATACACCGTGAATAAAATGGTTGAGAACTGCTAAATAACGACCGTAATTATTCTGTGAATAAATCGCTTCCAAAAAGAATAATAATAAGTAGACACTTGCAGGATTTCTGATAATTACAAAACAACACCACCGTCAGTATCTATATAAATAGTGCATCTAAATACTCGGACAGGCAGGGAGTAGCAAACCAGTTTAGCAAGAGTTTTACTGTAGTATTGCTGTATCCGATTAGCTGGAGTTTCAGGATGAAGACTGCCGTTTTGTTCTTGCTTTTTCCAGTGCTACATCTAGGTATGACAAAGTACATTCATCATCATCAAGTATCATGCCAGCTGGCGTTGGCGTTCATGTCTCTCCACAGATCTCGGTCTTTGGTGTTTTGAATCAACTCTGCTGCTGATATTACTCCACGTCACCGTCTCAATTCATCTAGAATCATTTCTCTTGGTCGACCACTGCCTCTCTTCCCCTCGATCTTTCCAGTCGTCACGATGTTCTCCAGTGCCTCTCTTCTCATCACATGATCAAAAAAAGATGTTTGTCTCTTTTTTATTGTTATATATAATATTCTAGTTTTATGAACCTCTTTCAGGCAATCTGTCATTTAAATGTCATTTACTGCCAATATAGTACCTTGCGGTGTATGGCAGAGGGATCTTTGAGCCTGAGGAATTAAGGCCGCCTGGCTAGTGCAGTCCCGCGAACTGTGCAGGTTAGGATTTTCTTTTTGCCCCCGACAGAAAAAACTCCCACACCTTACCGAGGGATCGAACCCAGGTCTCCCAATGGAGAGTCCGGCGGCCTAGCCACTCAGCCAGCCGCTCCTCTTTTCAGTCGTTGTTAGTTAATCTGGCAGTCCAAGTAATTCTCAACATTAGTCTGTCGTACAGGTTCTATATAGCACTTCAGCAGTCTCTTTCTTACATTCAAGATAGTGACATATTGCATAAGGTACTCTTCATTTTCTGAAATGAGCTTTTGCTTGCCGTATTCTGCTCTTATTCTCTGTTGCTCACCTTCCGTCTAATGTTATAAATGCCCCTAGGTATTTAAAATTATCCACTGTGTTAAAAATATTCCCATCTATGTCTATTTCATATTGTGGTGTCACATTTTTATTTGATGTCACCATTGTTATTGTTTTCTTAATATTTAAGGAGAGTCCTATCTTTGCACTCTCTTTACTACAATGTCCAAAAAATACAGACTGTTTGTATTATCCGCCATCGATACTGTGTCATCGTCATGGCGTACATTCTTTATATTATAATCTCCGATTAGTATTCCTGACTTTTCTTTGATCTCTGTCATTATTACTTCGCTATAGAGGTAGACGAGATCCGGTGACAGGACACACGCCTGTCATACTCCTATCTTTAACTGTTCATATTTGTCCTCATTATTTCCCATTTTAATTGCTGCTACATCGTTCCAGTAAATATTACTTATTATTCTGAGATCTTTCCCATCAATGTTGATATCTTCCAACATTTTAATTAGTTAATCGTATTTACTTAATAACATGTCTTGTTTAATCTATGAAGCACAAATACGTGTATGTGTCTTTCTGTGTCTCTATTGATCGTTCTATTAGTGTTAGTAATGTATACATTGCATTGTTTGTACCCTTTCCTTCCACAAACCCATACTGTTCTTCGCCACACACTAAGTACATTATAACCGTATAGACTTAGCTCTGTTGCACAAGCCGGCTCTGTGGCAACGGTGTTACGAACGCAATTTGGCAGCAGACCGCCTTGCGTTGGGTTTCATACAATGGTATAAGTACAGGTCGTTCATAAAGCAATGGCAAACTAGTGCACGTAAACTTGCGAAGAAATCACAGTTAACAAATGCTGGGGATGACTGCGACGTACAGTTAAGTATATTCAACTAAGTAAGTTGTTGCATAACTTTAAATCTTGTCCTAGCAAAGAGATGGTGTTTTAGCGGTTCTGTGGCGAAGTGGTTACGGTCGTAATTCGCCGTGATTGGAGTCAGTTCAAATCCATGTTGATGTGTGTTTTATTCGAAGATTAAACTCGTATCTTGATTCTTCCTTGTCGGATGGTGTATGTTTCCTTGTGGGGCAAGAACGGGTTAACATTTATACCTCACTGCAGGTGAGTAGTAGTAGGGGGTCTCTAGGCCTAGTATTGAGACATGAGACATGAGACATGCCTCATGGCTCGTGGTAGGGGTCTATGCCTAATGGCTCGTGGTGGGTGGGTTGTGGGCTGCCTCATGCCTTCCAGATCCTTCGTGGTTTTTTAAAGTGTCAGCTGTCGTTTTTAATCAGAGAATCGGGGTTAACAATGGAAATATCAATTGAGCTAGATGGGCAGGTTAAGTGAAGATGAGTTCGATAACTATGGTGCCAGGTGTGCTAATTGATTCAGATGATGTCAGCCGGTGTAATGCTTTAATTAGCTTCCCGTTTGTATAGACGGCATAACAAACTGGGCAACCGCCATGATCTTTATCATATAACAGCTGTGGCAACACTTGGCACAACTCAACAAGAAAATATTGTAATGAAACTGTGCGAAAGATCAATTGAACTAGGTGGGTAGTTGGTACCACAGTCGCGTTGGAGATGTGTAATTGTATCATAAGATGTCAGACGGTTTAGTGCATTAATTAGCTTCCCGTTTGTATAGACGGCACAACAAACTGGGCAACCACCATGATCTTTATCATATAACAGCTGTTGCAACACTCGGCACAATTAAACAAGGAAATATGGTAATGAAACTGTGCGAAAAATCAATTGAACTAGGTGGGTAGGCTCAGTAAAGATGAGCTCGATAACGGCGGTGGCAGGTTTGCTAATTGTATCAGAAGATGTCAGCCGGTGTAATGCATTAATTATCTGTCCGTTTGTATAGACGGCATAAGAGGTCTCAGGTGGTCGACAAACAGGCGGGGTCAGACGGGATGGTAAAGTGAGGGCAGTGACCTGGGTCGGTTGGCCCAGTCGGGTTCGAGTCCTACTGTGTAGTGGAGTAGTGTAGTAGTAGTGTGTAACGGGGCTAGGTGGTGGCATTGTTTGAGACTCGAAGTACGCGTTTGTTTGATAAGGGTGTCCACCCTAGGCGGCACTTTTTAAGTCTATACTAAGCCGTAAATGTATAACAAAGGTGTCTAGTTGCTGCCATAGCGCTTAACAGGTTCGAACCCTACTGGGTGGTGGGATAGTGTGGCATGGGTGAGTGTGGCATGGGTGAGTGTGTAACGAAGCTAGGTGGTATAATTGGCGGTTCAAATCACGCCCCTGGTCGCTAACTATACCCAACATAGGCCCCGGAGTTTCGAAGCCAGCGGTATCGCTTTGCATTCTCCTCAGAAACCTAAGTTCCACAGCCAGCAGATTCAGCGTGACTGCTCATTGTCTTCACATTCATACAAAACTACAAGTTCTATGTAACAGCGCAACACTCTTTTTCTCGCAGCAATTGCCATCTTTTTACTGGTCAATATGTTTTTCATCTTCGCCATGACGATTCTTGTTCTAATCTCTTCAAGGCATCTCCCATCAGCTGTTATGACTGTTCCGAGATACTTGTATCTATTCACTTGTTTCAGAATGTTCCAATTTGCATGTATATTACATTGTGGTATTTCGTTCTTCCTAGTGACGATCATAACCCATGTCGTTTTATAATTTAATTATAACCCTAGTTGTTCACTGTGTACAACAACCACCTCTACTAAATATTGCAGATCCTACGCAGTGTCTGTTGATTGCATAAGTTTTATGAAGGCAGTTCACAAGTTAAATTAGATGAAGATATTTTATTACACAAATTAAATGAAGACATTTGATTAGAAATATTTAAAAAAGCTACGAAAAAACAGAGAGCTGCCGGTGTGAGAAAAGCATATAAGTATGTTAATGTCAGTTCCTGTGAATATATTTAGCTGAATTATTCTGAACAGTATATGAATATTTAGCTTTAAGGTGAAATCAATACTGTTGTACCGATCGGAAACACGAAGAACGACTCAAACAACTACTAATAAACAACAAACATTCATTAACTGGTGCCCATGTAGTTCATCCTTGGCGTTCATGTTTCATTCCACAATTAGTATAAGGCCTGAAGTCACATTTGCGGCTTCAAAATATGTTTTCATATCATATGTAAATATGAAGATATATTCAACGTGATTTATAAGGACAAAATTTGGCATGTCACACGTTACAAAAGACTGATGTCGATAGTTTGACTATCATTGTTTCCTATTTATTATAAGCTTCTTTGAAATTTTTTTCTTTACTTGACCCATAGTTTTCATCTTTGGTTAACACATTTTCCTATTTGGTCGATATATTTATAAGTTTGGTTGAGATATTTCTTGACTTTCCCATCAACATGTAACACCCGCTCATCACATGACACCCATATGCACCATCAACACTAAAAACCAACAAGGGAACGCGATTATTATACATATCACTGTATTTACGTTATTATGTAATTTAACTTGTAATAATGTACTTGAATTCTTTAAACTACTGCCTATTTGGGCCTCTCAAAACCTGTTGATCGGAGATGTAAACTCCATCACAGCTAATTAACACAACCAATATTTCCGCCACACAACCCCGTTGGAATTGAAGCTGTTACCTCCATATGATCTATGGTACCCTCTAGACCCGTATTGTTCTTTTTGGTCAGCTGTCTGTCGTTGGCACACAGTGTATAAGACACCTCTTTCTGGTAGGATTAGCCTGTCTATTATTACCCTCTCAGAACGATTGTAATCTTTGGTTTCTAAAATAATGCTTCGCGGAGGCGCACCATTTCGTTTCACCATTATTTCATTGTTGGTTTTGTTGAGGGCCACGCGACGTATCCAGCATCGGTTATCTGTCATCTTCACTGGGTATCAAGTATCTGATTAATATCTCCAGATGGTACCACCACAGTTAAGCTACACAGAGTCACTATTCCACCTCTGTTTGCGTGGAGGTCACGGTAAACAACTCCAGATCAGAATGAAGACACTCACAAGATTTGGATTAACCCGCACCTTGAGGTTAATATTTGGGCTTCTAATACGGCACTTCGCAACTGCAAAAATGCCATTACCCTTCTTCGCTGTCTGATTTTGGTGAGGAGTAGGCGAAATCTGTAACACCGATTCTGTGTGGATATTATTATGGTAGCACATCTATTTCGTTTTCTAAAACTAGCTACCTTTGTTATCATTATATACCAGCCAGCCCTGTGTATATTTATTTACAAATACTTACATATTAACCGACCTCTCATTTGTCATTTTGGTTAATAATAACCGCAAAGTGTCTCTGTCTTTCATAGACCCTGTACTTTTGTATGACTGTGAAGCGGGCGCAATGAGCAGACAAGATGAAAAACACCAGTGAAGATGTGGTGAAAATATACATATCAGGACCAGATAGAACAACAAATTACCAAGTCCCAGTAGAAACAAAGGTAAAACCGTATCTACAACATACTTTTTTCCACTATTAATGTTTAAGTTTGAGCGACATCTGTCTTCTG
The DNA here is from genome assembly GCA_963921405.1 of Cepaea hortensis. Classification (NCBI taxonomy): domain Eukaryota; kingdom Metazoa; phylum Mollusca; class Gastropoda; order Stylommatophora; family Helicidae; genus Cepaea; species Cepaea hortensis. The sequence goes on along the minus strand of OY992882.1, from coordinate 15,492,498 downwards.
TAACGTGTGACATGCCGAATTTTGTCTTTATAAATCACGTTGAATATATCTTCATATTTACATATGATATGATAACATATTTTGAAGCCGCAAATGTGACTTCAGGCCTTATACTAATTATCGAATGAAACATGAACGCCAAGGATGAACTATATGGGCACCAGTTAATGAATGTTTGTTGTTTATTAGTAGTTGTTTGAGTCGTTCTTCGTGTTTCCGATCGGTACAACAGTATTGATTTCACCTTAAAGCTAAATATTCATATACTGTTCAGAATAATTCTGCTAAATATATTCATAGGAAATGACATTAACATACTTATATGCTTTTCTCACACCGGCAGCTCTCTGTTTTTTCGTAGCTTTATTAAATATTTCTAATCAAATGTCTTCATTTAATTTAATTTCTGTAATAAAATATCTTCATCTAATTTAACTTGTGAACTGCCTTCATATAATTTATGCAATCAACAGACACTGCGTAGGATCTGCAATATTTAGTAGAGGTGGTTGTTGTACACAGTGAACAACTAGGGTTATAATTAAATTATAAAACGACATGGGTTATGATCGTCACTAGGAAGAACGAAATACCACAATGTAATATACATGCAAATTTGAACATTCTGAAACAAGTGAATAGATACAAGTTTCTCGGAACAGTCTTAACAGCTGATGAGAGATGCCTTGAAGAGATTAGAACAAGAATCGCCATGGCGAAGATGAAAAACATATTGACCAGTAAAAAGATGGCAATTGCTACGAGAAAAAGAGTGTTGAGCTGTTACATAGAACTTGTAGTTTTGTATGAATGTGAAGACAATGAGCAGTCACGCTGAATCTGCTGGCTGTTGAACTTAGGTTTCTGAGGAGAATGCAAAGCGATACCGCTGGCTTCGAACCTCCGGGGCCTATGTTGGGTATAGTTAGCGACTAGGGGCGTGATTTGAACCGCTAATTATACCACCTAGCTTCGTTACACACTCACCCACTGCCATACTACCCCACGATCCAGTAGGGTTCGAACCTGTTAAGCGCTATGGCAGCAACTAGACACCTTTGTTATACATTTACGGCTTAGTATACACTTAAAAAGAGCCGCCTAGGGTGGACACCCTTATCAAACAGACGCGTACTTCGAGTCTCAAACAATGCCACCACCTAGCCCCGTTACACACTCGACTACTACTACACTACTCCACTACACAGTAGGACTCGAACCCGACTGGGCCGACCGACCCTGGTCACTGCCCTCACTTTACCACTCCGTCTGACCCCGCCTGTTTGTCGACCACCTGAGACCTCTTATGCCGTCTATACAAACGGGAAGCTAATTAAAGCATTACACCGGCTGACATCATCTGAATCAATTTACAAACCTGGCGCCATAGTTATCGAACTCATCTTCACTTAACCTGCCTACCTAGCTCAATTGATATTTCCATTGTTAACCCCGATGCTCTGATTAAAAACGACAGCTGACACTTTAAAAAACCACGAAGGATCTGGAAGGCATGAGGCAGCTCACAACCCACCCACCACGAGCCATTAGGCATAGACCCCTACCACGAGCCATGAGACATGTCTCATGTCTCATGTCTCAATACTAGGCCTAGAGACCCCCTACTACTACTCAGGTGTCTGTAGTGGTCATATGTTGAACCAAGTTTCTTTACCAACATCTCTTATTGGTAGCTTGCCCGCTCCGTGGCGATGGATGTACGGACTCAGTTTGTAATCCCACATTCTCGCTTACGAAACACAGCAGCGGGCGATATGGCAGCAGACCGTCTTCTGATGGTTTCTTTTACGAAATGGTATGGGTGCCTGTCGTTAAGAAAGCAACAGAAAACTACCGAATGTTAACTTGTCAAGAGATCACAACAGTAAAAAATGCTGGTGTTGACTGCTACGTCCTGTAAAGGAGATGCAACTAACTTTTATTAGATGCTTGACTGCTTTGGGGCTTGTTTTTTTTGTGTGTGTAAATAGTAGTTCTCCTCCAGATCCACTCTTTGTAAGTCTGTCTGTTTGTCATTACCGGGTCTGCTAGAATGAACAGCGACCCGCGGTATTGATTATCTTAGTGTTATGAGATAGTTATCTTAGGTGATTCAGCCTTATTCTGTCGACTGTTGTCTTAGAGCGAGCAGATCAGACCATATATAAGTGAAGAAAATCATGGTATGCACAGCTTGAAGGAAACGTCCCAAAAACGGTCTTCACGTATGATATTACTTTCTCCAGCACAGTAAACATGTGGAGTTGTGCGCTCAAACTAATGTTCCTCCGTGAATCGTCTTGGTAGTTTATGTAAATTTCACAGCCAGCTTTGATAGTAGCTAAATTTATCAAATCCATCTGTATAAACATGTATCCACTCTTTGGGATAGGAGTCAATCGTTTCTTGTGTCGCACGGTAGTCTTTTGTTAAAAGGGGTTTAAAAGGTAAGAGGGTCGACTTCATTGCACCTGGCTTTATCCCACAAGGCTCGGTCTCTTACAACAGGGCGGCCTCCGCACGAACCCCGTAGCTCGAGCGACGACCCCATGGAGTCTCCGAGAAAATTGCACTCGTGAACATAACGACTTAGGCCGGAATCGAACCCACAACCTTCGGAGCTCGAGGTAGGCGCATAACCGCTTGGCCACGTTTCATTTGGAAAGAAAGATATGAGAAGAAATAGTTACTGAGTAGCATCAGAAGTGAGTGTTTTCCTTCTTAGTATCAGGTTACCAGGTTAAGACGTGACTGTATGTATTCCTTCTTAGTATTAGGTTACCAGGTTACGACGTGACTGTATGTATTCCTTCTTAGTATTAGGTTACCAGGTTAAGACGTGACTGTATGTATTCCTTCTTAGTATTAGGTTACCAGGTTAAGCCGTGACTGTATGTATTCCTTCTTAGTATTAGGTCACCAGGTTAAGCCGTGACTGTATGTATTCCTTCTTATTATTAGGTCACCAGGTTAAGACGTGACTGTATGTATTCCTTCTTAGTATTAGGTCACCAGGTTAAGACGTGACTGTATGTATTCCTTCTTTGTATTAGGTTACCAGGTTTAGACGTGACTGATCACCAGGTACAAAATGTCTTCTTAACTGGGAACGTGCCTAGAACACCATATATGAAATAATCAAATTTGCTTGTTAGTGATAACCGATTACTCGTGCCATATCAATGTTGTGTGATGTCGTGTGTCTAGTGAATTTTGCATATGACTGACGTCACTTCGACAGATGACAGTCGTCAAGACCTATGGACTATGAGCCTGACTTCATAGTTGGACGACTATTTGCAAACTGTTTATGTCTCGTGTTCAGTGTGGACAGTCAGGCATCCCTATATAAGCTGATTTCTGGCAATAAAGAATCTTTTTAAAAAGTGGTTTAAAAGCGAGATGGTCATATTCATTGCAAAGCGGCCTGCCAAACACTTGGCACACAGCATGAACTCCTACCTACAGCGACAACCGCCTTCGGTCTCCGAAAACTTTGCATTCATGAAACAAAAGACGAATTCTGAAAACGGTCTCAAAACCTCAGAGAGCAAGATATAAGGTTCGACAGTTTCACGGACAAAGACTCCCATGTAATAAAAACGTGTTTAGAAAACCACCTACAATCGTTCCATCGGTCATTGAATGCTATCCTGGTCTCAAATATGAGAAATTTCAACATGTCGCGGGTCATGGATTTTGCCCAAAATTCAAAGTTGCTGGATCACTAGGAAATTAATCTCATACAATGTGCTAACACTAGATATGACCATAAAAGTAATAATCTGCACCACTGGGGAAAATTTTTTCGACAGACTAGGTTAGTTCAAAACTGAGAAATTTCAACATATAGGTGGTCATGGATTTCCCCCAAAATTCATTATACTTCCAACAACGTGTTATATTGTATAATTCCATCATTGTGTTATATTTTAGGTGTGAGCTCACGATGTCCCCAACACTGGACATTCTTCCAAGGAAACTGTTATCGTTACGGAGACTCAGGCGCTTCCTGGCCAGACGCCCAGGTATTATCAGTTATATACCCTTGTGTGAGGTCAGCATTCCCGAATGGATAAGAGCAATTGTTCTTAAACATCCGGTGTACTGAATGATGGCGAGATAGCGGGTTCAATCCCTACACCGGTCAGTAAGACTAAAATATTCACTTCTCGCCCTTGACTCAGGAACGTAAATCACAAGTACCTGTGGGTTTGCCTGATGGCGAAGGACACCAGTGGTAGGGACAACTAATCCACACGCAGAAATCATCTAGTGCCCAAGAAGTAGTAGTATGTGTATGGATTACGCTTGAATTCAAAATTGAGCGAGTGTAAAAACAAAAAAATTAAAATAAATACCCCCGTGTCTCATATTGCTAAAGATTTGTTGAAGATGCCTCGAGCGTTCGAAGAACAGATGGAGCTATTTTGAACTACACCCGCTCCATTTAAGGACAAACTGAAAGATATCTACAAGCTTAAGATGACTGCGGCTTTCTTTGCAGTCATTCATATTGACGTTTGAAGGGGAACAACGAAGAATAAGATGTTGTGACCAAACCAACATAACCTTTTTTTATGATATTCAATGGGTTTTATAGTTTCTCCAATGCCTTTAAGAATTTGTTAATTTCATCTCTTGTCTGCCCGGCGACAACATCACATCTTAAATAAGTCCAAGTTCGTTTCATCTCTTTTGTTCAGCCCATGTTTCAGCACCGTTTAGTGATAGAGGCCAAAAATATACCGTGATAAACCGTTACTGGAGGAGGGGCTTTAGTGTTGTGGATACGGAGTTAAGCTGATTATAGTACGATCACAGGCTCCCTAAACGCAAAGGCGAAGCGATATCGAGAACAAGTCACCCAACTGTTCAAGAAACCTGATATGGGGGACAAAATAGCACGTTCCAACCTAAAACAAAAGGACACCCGATGAAGCCACCAAAACCGTAGAGAAGACGAGAGGAGAGAACCTGCCTGCGTGTTGCAACGAATCCCAAAACTTCCAGCAACCTAAAATGAAGCGACCACTAGGAAGGGCGGCGCAACCTCCCACAGACAATAGCCAAGGCTATTGAGAAGCAGGGTGAGGAGAAAGATGCCATAGTAAAAAAAAAACACTTACAGACATGAAATGGGTTATCACTCCATCCAAGTGGAGTTTAAAGATAACCAGATACAGAAGCAGCTGAAACAGGAACATCTCCACATCCAAGACTTCTACAACTCTAGCGGTGGTGACAATAGAGAGGGGTGAGAGATGCCTATCAAAGTGTCGGTGAACAAGAAAGCTCAACAGCCTGGACGATTCATCCCAAGGATCACACAATGCTCAAGGTACTAGAGGGCCGGCCACAGCAGAACAACATGCCGCAGCAAGACAGAGATCTGCCGATATTGAGCCGAAGACCATGCCTTCAAGGAATGTCCGCTGATCAAACAGGACACGGACTTCCGAAAGCCAAATGACACGAGATAGTGCGCCAACTGCCTTGGAAAAGACGGAACAAGATACCTGGGATGCCATACCCCCAAAGACACAGAGACGTTTTAAAGACCGCCATAACTACAAGGACACCATACAAGTAAGCACTGCGGAGATGCGAGACAGTTACAGGCATCTCACAAGCTGAAAAGTCTCAGCTCCAAGGCCAGATTGACAAGCTGAAGAAGCAAATCAAGGCACTTCTGACACCGACACTAACCCGTGGCTACGAAAACATACTGGACGACATGAAGGAAATCCAGCACAGCATCCAGCCAGAGGTGGAATGCATGGCCCATGTGAAGAAGGAGAACGAAGAAATTCCACAAGCAATCAAAACAGAGAGAGAGAGAGCGACTGAAAGCCGAAAGGGAACTAACAAAAGACAAGATAGAAGAAGCCACGCAAAATACCACAGAGGAGCCGCAAGCTGAAGCCAAACCAAAGACTGAACAGAAACATCAAGCCGAGGCCAGCGATCCACCCACAAAGTGCATGAAACTTAAGGGGGAACCATGATCCTTCCAGACATCTAAAGACAGCCTAGAGAAAAAGATGAGATCCCACACATGTGCCGATTGGAGCGTACCAAAAAAAAAAAAAAAAAAAAAAAAGAAGAAGAAGAAGAAGAAGAAGAAGAAGAAGAAGAAGAAGAAGAAGAAGAAGAAGAAGAAGAAGAAGAAGAAGAAGAAGAAGAAGAAGAAGAAGAAGAAGAAGAAGAAGAAGAAGAAGAAGAAGAAGAAGAAGAAGAAGAAGAAGAAGAAGAAGAAGAAGAAGAAGAAGAAGAAGAAGAAGAAGAAGAAGAAGAAGAAGAAGAAGAAGAAGAAGAAGAAGAAGAAGAAGAAGAAGAAGAAGAAGAAGAAGAAGAAGAAGAAGAAGAAGAAGAAGAAGAAGAAGAAGAAGAAGAAGAAGAAGAAGAAGAAGAAGAAGAAGAAGAAGAAGAAGAAGAAGAAGAAGAAGAAGAAGAAGAAGAAGAAGAAGAAGAAGAAGAAGAAGAAGAAGAAGAAGAAGAAGAAGAAGAAGAAGAAGAAGAAGAAGAAGAAGAAGAAGAAGAAGAAGAAGAAGAAGAAGAAGAAGAAGAGGAAAGCTAGCCAACAAAACAAAAAAAAGGAAAACATCAAATGAAGAGTCCTTATAAGGACTGCACCCAATCAAAACAGGCGTACCAGTAGCCAAGCAGGAACAAATTGACACAAAGGAGAACCCGCGGGCCAATCCCCCAGCTGACGTCACAAGCATAAACTCTTTGAAATCGAAAAGTCATCTAACACTGACCCAGAGAACGAGACAAACGTAACCCGCATTTCGAACTAATTCGAACCACCACAATTATAATCAACGCCACTGAGGCTGGTCGAACGAAGTAGACTTTGGAATTCATTACGATACGTGAGAGACTGTTGCTAAAGACATAAATTGGTGGCGTACATCATTACGAGAGAGTGTAGTCACTTGTGAAGCAAACAGGAATGCAAGACAAGTGAAAAACAAAAAAAGGGGTTGGACCACACACAAAAAAATCACTGCAGGAGATCCTCCTCCTGGAACGACAAGCCATCTTTGCCGCCATTGTCAAAGAACATTTTGAGGAACGAATGGCATTATCTCTTTTTTTTTTTTTTTTTTTTTTGGTTTAATTTAATTGAACTTTAACATTAGTTATAACACACTTTACAGATCATATGTCAGGCGAGTGGTGCCAAATTGGCTGAGGTGTCATCACTACAAGAGAACAATTTCCTGAGAACTATAGCCAGGGAGAAACGTGGTAAGAAGAATGATTTGTGCGAAGAGATTTTTGAGAGATACAAATGTCTATCATATTCGTTAGTGTGGACAAATACCGGTTGTGTTTCACATATTTTAGAGCTTGTATAAGCGCTAGGGAGTAGCATGGCTGCGAGGCTTAATGTCCTTGCGCTTAAAAGTCCGGTTCTCTGATGGCATGGTACGGGAATGTTTCCCTGGTCAGTTGGGCTTTACGTTAACGTCTAGTTCAGATTGTATTGGCAAACTACTAAAGGTAAAGTTGCCTAGTAAATCAACTAGGTGATGGGGTTCAAGGCAACGTCCCGCAAAGGACACGCAACATTGTATTCTAAGCTATCTACACATTAGTGATTCATTTATGATGTGGGTTTGTTTTGAAACTTCGAATACTATTACATTACGATGTGAGAGACATTGTGGAGACCTGGAGCAATTCTAGAAACAGGTTTGTACACATACATGAAGTGGAGGTCGGTGTGGCCAATGGAAAGAGCGCTCCCCCTTAAACTTCCGGTGTACTGATACCAAGGTAACGTGTTCAGCACCTGCGCTGGTCAGTTGGACTGTCGGATATGTAGAGATTGATGGCTCAACCCCAAAGAGAGAGAAAGGATATAAAGTCCTTTTCAGCAATGTGATCCTGCCCGTTTAATTAATTTAGCTGTGCTGATGCAATTGTTTGAGACCAGAAATAGAGTTTTAGAGAACCAAGAACCTTCAGAACATAACTGAAAATGTTTGTACTAAGTATCCAAAATATCCCTTTAAGTGGTTCCTTGCTTCTCCTCTACCAACTAAATAATTCTATGTAAGAGTAGTTTAAATTAAAACAATTTGACTTTGACAAGTAAAAATTGCACTCATGACAGGAAATGACTTCCTTATTTTTTCATCATTTATTAACGATATATTGAGTAATAAACAGAAATGTTTGAAACAATTAATTATAAATGCATCCGTTACATCCATGAAAAATCAGAAATCATGTAATCCCGATTTTTACACATAGTTTCCACAGCGACTCCTCTCCTCCTCACATAGCACTGAGATTACAGGAAAATTAGTCGTTACATTTCCTACAGAGCTTCTGTGGTAGAAATCTGAAAAATAAATTTTTCTTGCCCCCTTTGTCTTGACTTGTGGGTTGTGGATTCCTGCTTCAAGCTGTCACTGTGTTTTATGTTCCCCTTCACTGTGTTATTTCTTCCCGGTTTGTAGGATTTTCTAAGTGGCTCTAGACTTCCATGTTTGGCAGGTAAGTCATGTTTAAAGAAATGTTACCTCTCCTAAAGCAACTGGAACTTTCGCAGGTGGATTTGGTTCTGCCCTACTCTCTCACAGGGCAATTAGCAAAGCTGCTGCTATCACCAAAGAGCTACTTTCTGTCAAGCTTTTGCCTTCACCAAGTCCTGCATTCAGTCTAGTCAGATCTAGATATAGCGGTCATGAGCCACTCTCTGAAATTCCAGCAACAATCATAAATCTAATAATGAAAAAAAAACTGAAACTGAAACTGTCATTTACTGCCAATATAGTACCTTGCGGTGTATGGCAGAGGGGTCTTTGAGCCTGAGGAATAAAGGCCGCCTGGCTATTGCAGTCGCCGCGAACTGTGCAGGTTAGGATTTTCTTTTTGCCCCCGACAGAAAAAAATCCCGCACCTTACCGGGGATCGAACCCGGGTCTCCCGAATGAGAGTCCGGCGTTCTATCCACTCGGCCAGCCGCTCCTCTAATGATATAATCAATATGAACATCAGAAATTAAATGTTGTATCTTTCCACACACAAAAAAACACACACACAAGCGGAATCAATAAAAGAAATCTGGTTCTTAGAGAAAATTAAATAGTGGAGGGAAAGGAGTTTTGGTGCTCTCTAATAGTTATCTACCTGTAAGGGTCGTCCTCTATTCAATCTTATATCACATGGTGTTCAAGGTTTTGATTAGCAGAATTAGCAGATGTGCAGTTTCCTCTCCACCTATGCCTGTCCTCATTGTTTCCAGGTTAAGTAATACATTGACTGATTGGGAATTGACAACTATGTTTACAATCCTCTCCTGTACCTAGTTATTTTCTCTTCCTCTTCTTCTAGTAAAGAAAAAGGGTCTCAAACATTACTGGGTTTTAAAATCATTTCCCATTGTAATGAGTAGTTGCTTATAAACAATATAAGTACATCATGGAATCATTTCTTATATAGCATTCAGGTGAATTCTTTTCCAATCAGAAGTTTAAGGCGAGTATATTCTCTCCTCTTCACCGTGTTTGTAATATGTTTGTATTCCATTTATCATCATCATCATCATCATCATCATCATCATCATCATCATCATCATCATCATCATCATCATCGTCATCATCATCATCATCATCATCATCATCATCATCATCATCATCATCATCATCATCAATATCATCATCATCAACATCATGGTTTCATTATCATCATCATCGTGGTTTCATTTTATCATTGTCATGGTTTCATTATATCAATGTCATTACAATCATTATCATTATATCATTATCATCATACTGACATTAGGAATGTTGTAATATGAAATACAAAGAGTGATCTTGCTTAAGATCCAAAACCAGATGCTTGTAGTATGAGTAATGTAGTATGGGTTGCGTCGTGCTTAGAGCACAAAACTAGATGATAGTAACATGAAAGATATTTTATACAAAGGGTTGTCATGCTTCGGGGTGTACTAAATTAATAATTAGGGTATGCGTTATGCTGAACAAGTTCTCTGTTGATAGACATGAAATTCCACATCAAAACTGCCTGTTATCATGAGATTGACTGTTAGGTCATACTCCGTCCTTCTCAGCATTAACTTCTCTTCACTCATACTCCTCATTCATCCGACATAATATTTATAGGTGCATGGATGATTATACAGGAATCATTCATCAAACATCATTCATACTTGCATGTAAGGTGAATAATTATACTTATGTGATTTCCCAATGATAACTTAACATGTTTAACATCATTGATATCACAATGAAATCTCTCATTTCACAATTGTCAGAGTGCTGGGAGAGACAGAGACAGAACTAGAATAGACATAGATACAAGTAGGACAAGGACAGAGGAAAGTAAAGGACAGAGACGGGACATGATAGGGACTCTATACAAGAGCATACATAGAGAGAGACAGTAGAAGGAGGTAATACTCCAAACCAGTGTTAGGACCAGACCTAGACAGGACACGCATGTGTCATAGCTAGGACATAATTAGGACATGGCGGGATTCACTCCCGTAATAAGACAGAATAACGTAAGCACTGGGATTACCCGTAAACAGACTGAACTCTAGTATAGCTGTAGGACGAAGACTGGACAACTGGACAAACGTGGTAAGTGTGCCAGCACGCCGCATAGCTAACCGCGCGAGAGAAGGGGACGAGAAACTGGACTCGAGATGTGAATTGAGTCAGACGGAGACTGACAGCCGGTGTGACAAGACATCTGTGTTTTCCCTTATGGTGTAGAGTTTAGAAAAAGTATAGTTACACTTAATCAATGATAGTCTATTGAATAATGATTGTGAATTGTGTTTGCTCAGAGAGCGAGATGTATAAAACATAATTAAACAGGAATTTGGAATGTCCATTCCTTCAACGATGTGTTTTGTGATTTCGAGAGGTGAATGAAGGGTTCGCACGAAAACAGGTTGTTGACAAGCGAAAACCAGTTGGTGTCAGAAGTGGGCCTTGATCCCACTAGAAAAAATTAATTGCCCAAGTTGGTGTAGAAAAGTAAGCCGTGAACTTATCGGCAAAAGATGAAATGAAGAGTGAAGTGGATTAAACGAGTGAAAATGAGATCAGAAAATTGATTATAAAATCACCGCTAATTGTATGTAGCAAGTTGATAAATGAATTCATGTGTGAAAATTATTATAAATGTAAAAGAATGTATATGAACATGTTTCACAAGGACGTTTCAGGTGAGGTCGAACAGAGATGAAGACACAAAGACATTGACACGACAGACGACAGACTAACATAATTTTTTTCTTCTTCACATTCCAGCATCCCGTCAGAGTGAACCGTCACATAAGATTGTTTGAATGTGTTAACATCGTGCATGTAGTGTATTTGTCAAATGGTAACGTGTACTGCTCTATATAACAGAATGCAGAGCAGGTGTAATTAAAACAGCGGTCCGACTTGAAATTCAGAAGTACTTCCCATAGGCCCAAGAGAACTCCACCTTTCTTTCAGATGAGTATACATTTTGTTTTGATAAAGTGATTAGAATGACATCTTAAATTGAGAACTGTATACATTTAATATCTGTATATAATATTGATTGTTCATTTCATTGCATATGCGAGTGTGTGGATAAATAGTATCAAAATGTCAACATTGGGAGAATGTATACAGGCGGGTAAAGACCTGGGATTTACTGGAGATAAACTAGAGCAATGGGCAAGTAATAAATATAGAGAACATACAGACAGAAAATCTGCATTAGATAAAGAATTGAAAGATGCTGAAAGAGATGAACGAGCACAGGAACGTCAGCATCAGAAAGTACTTGCTGAATTAACTGAAACAAATAAATTGAAACAACTAGAACTGGCTGAGGCCACTAAATTAAAAGAGTTAGAAATTAGGGAAAATCAACTAGAAATTGAATCACAGACGCAGGTGAAGTTAAAGGAAATGGAGATTGAATCTCATGCACAGATTACTACCATCAAGTTGAGAAGTAAAGAAGAGGAAAACAAATTTAATAAGTACAAAGGGCTTATCAAACCATATTGCCAAGGAGATTCCATATCTGCATGGACTGAAAACGTAGAGTTCCAATTTAAAGTCCAAGATGTACCAAGAGAACAATGGGCGGTAGTCAATATGAAGAATTTGTCAGGGGAGCCTTTAAAAGTGATAGAAGCTATCCCCCAAGAGCTCAGAAATAATTATGACTACATTAAACAACGCATTATGCAACATTTCTTATTAGACGCCCCAGGTTATCAAATATAATACTCCAAACTAAAACCCAAACCAACAGAAACATTCATAGATTACCTTTCGAATGTACAAAGTATATTTAGTAGATGGCTAGCGGCAGCAAAGGTAGAGAAATATTATGATAAACTTAAACATCTAATGATAATGGACAAAGTCATCTCCACCTTACCATCTCCCTTTGAAAAGTTCCTACAGCAAGCCGATATTGAATCAATAGAACAGTTAGAAAAACGGGGGTCCGCATATTTTTCTTCCAATCGTGACATCTTTAAAGCACATGTTGAAGAATCTGAAATTGTATCATTTGTTAGTAGTAAACCTCAAAAACCATTTCAGAGGAGGGATAAACCAAAATCTAAGCCACCTCAATGTCCATACTGTCGTATGTTTCATGAACAATACTTGATGTGCGACCAGAACCCAGGTTATCCGTCTCACTTAGAGATGATGATAAAGAAGCAAGAGAACAAGAGAAACACGTATAAACGTGCAGTCAAACGCTTCTTTTGCCGTTCGTACGGCCATTACAGCTCTAAATGTCTTGGACGTAAGAAATTGAGAACCAGCAATGCTGTACTTGTTGGTGCATCTTCTTAGAGTGAAAGTGAGCATGAGAGTGAAAGTGAGGAAGTTGTACAATATACTGATAATGTGGTAGCAGCTATTGATGTGTTAAACTTTGATAATTGCGATATTTGCCATCAATTTCACGAAGACAGTGTGCTGAAATGTGGGCACACAGTACAATGCTCTACAGAGAGTGCTAACGCAGTCACAGCCTCTAGAGGCAAACTAGTGTTTCATGACGCGAGGGTAAATAACAAAGCTTGTCAATGTTTACTAGACAGCGGCAGTACCCTTATTGGCTTAAGGAAGGAATTGGCCAAGCCAGAGGATTATACGGACAGTTCAGTAGAGTGCTGTACATTCTCGGGTACAATAGAAAGATACCCGTTAGCAAAAGCCCGTATAGACACTCCATTCCTATCCGGCACATTTACGTGCGCCATTCTAGAGAATCCTTGTACGGATTTGATACTAGGAGGCTTGCCACAGTTGAAAAACTGTACCGCGGAACAAATATTAGCCTGGAGAGAAACCTATAAGGCTAATGCTGTAAAGAGATCTGAAACACATAAACAGCAAGATAACTTGCATGTGAAAAAGGGACACCTTAAAATACTAAGTGGTACAAGAAACAACGCCACGAAACAAACTTGCATACAGGCGCAACGCGTCTGTACAGTCATCTCATGATTGTGAATTGTGTTTGCTCAGAGAGCGAGATGTATAAAACATAATTAAACAGGAATTTGGAATGTCCATTCACCCAAAGATGTGTTTTGTGATTTCGAGAGGTGAATGAAGGGTTCGCACGAAAACAGGTTGTTGACAACAATCATTCATCAGACACATCATATCTGTAGGAATGACAATTAGTATATGTCTGTACTTTACACATGATAAATTCACATATTTAACAACAATTACATTACATTAGAACCCCATTCATGCTCATCCTCATCTTTCATCTGAAATTATAATATTTCCTGGATGATAAATAGTCATACTGATGTGTTGTTACAAATAATACATTCACATCTGTTTAACAATAATGAAATCACACATGAGTCCTCACATACATGTTCTCAGCAATGATATAGATTTATGTGATATACGCAATCCACATTCAGGCATTATGAATCTTTACTATTATAACATGCCGGTTGACTAAGCATTGTTGTGTGGCACAAATATTAATTCCATATGTTTACAACATTGAACATACATTTGACTCACCACATGTGTGCTTTAATTCAACACACAAAATTAGGATCACTATAAGACTCTATTTGGTTCTCAGGTGTTCATGAAATACAAGAAAACCACTTGTTTGTCCATGTGCTCATGTCAAAAATAAATCTCTTTAAAAACTCGTTACTATTACACATTACACTAATTTCTCTATCAGTGTTGGCAAATGTCAACTAGTTTTCTTCTTACCAGTGTGGGCACATGGAACATAGTTTCCTTACCACTGCACTAATGATTCTGAGTTTTCTTGAATCTTAAGTTACTCGCCACTCTAAATCACTGCTGATTTACCTACTTAAGAAATAAATGTACAACTTGGACTAATGCTTATACAAATAACCAGTTGTTTACTTGGGAGAAAAATAAAACTCACTATGGTTATTCTTAATGGACAGTTTACACATAGGCTATGAGAACTGAATATATTATTTAGTTCTTACTAAATTAATTTCTTTAGAACTTACCACGTGGTTTTACAATACTGACTTACCAATTCTTCTTGGGAAAAAGACTCACAGACTAAATTAAGATTTAAAATAAATATTCTATGTACCTTCATCCGAATAGGATGGCTTCCAACACTTCGTTGACAGGTTTCAGAATCTGGATGCGATGTTGTAGGCTGATGGTTCCTATCTTCATTTAAAATACTTATATTTAAATATTATGTTTAGGCATATTTAATCACTCCGTCCGCTATCTCAGATTTTCTCCTCGCCTTGTGCTGGGTTGGTTAACAAACAAACAGTTTCATTGCCGCCATGTGGTATTTATTTAGTTTATTTGTGTTCCGGTGGTGACGTCACAATGAGTCGATGAAAATGTAGGATTTATCGCAGCGGGGAACAAACTAGCCCTGATGCGGTGTCAAACTTTAATTGTCGAGGGGAAATATTTACAGTACGTTACGCTTGTGAAAATAAAATATTTCACATGAACTAAAATGTTCACTTCTCGTTCTTGACTTGGGGACGTATATTACAAGTACCACAGAAGTCGGAATGGGTTCACCTGATGGCGCGGGACACTGGTAATAGGGAAAGCTAATCGGCACCCCAAAAGTAGTCCAGTGCTGCTATTAAAAGTAGTAGCGCTTGTCTGGACTACACTTGAGTTCAAAGAAGGCACACGCAGTAAAATAAAATATGTGAAAGCTTCTTCTTCTTCTTCTTCTTCTTCTTCTTCTTCTTCTTCTTCTTCTTCTTCTTCTTCTTCTTCTTCTTCTTCTTCTTCTTCTTCTTCTTCTAATACTAGTTATTATTGGTGTTGTTATTATTATTATTGTTGTTGTTGTTGTTGTTTTTTTTTTTTTCTTCTTCTTCTTCTTCTTCTTATTATTATTATTATTATTATTATTATTATTATTATTATTATTATTATACTAATTGTTGTTCTTTTTTATCTTCCTGCTACTCCTCCTGCTTCTTCTTCTTCTTCATCTTCTTCTTCTTCTTCTTCTTCTTCTTCTTCTTCTTATTATTATTATTATTATTATTATTATTATTATTATTATTATTATTATTATTATTATTATACTAATTCTTGTTCTTTTTTTTATCTACCTGCTCCTCCTCCTCCTTCTTCTGCTCCTTCTCAACTATATGTTATAATGGAAGTACGTGTAACTGCGATCATGATAAGACTCTGTTCTCATAAACCTTAACATCCATCCACCATGTGCCACGCAGATAAGCGTAGCCATCTCACTATATCACCAGAGTCGTGGAATAGCTCCGTGTTTATGTCTAGACCATGCCCGAGGCCAAGCCATCCAGATATTTACTTCTCGGTCTTCCCCTTGTCTCTTCCCTTCGATCTTGCCAGTTGTCACCAAATTTTGCAATTCATATCTTCCGATAACATGCCCAGAAAAGTGTGACTGTCTACGTCTTATGTCTCTAATCTGTTTACGATCTTCATTTGTTTCTTGAAAGACTTGTTCATTGGTTTTTCTGTCTGTCCATGGTATTCTTTGCATTTTCCTCAGAAACCACATTTCCACAGACATCAGATGGTCTTCAGCTTGTCTGCTCATTGTCCACGCTTCACATCCATACAAAAATACAGGTTCTGTGTAGCATTTTATCACAGTTTTTCTCGTTTCAGTTATCTTTTTATTGGTCAGTATTTTTTCATCTTGTAAAAGGCTACCATCGCAATGGCAATTCTTGTTCTAATTTCTTCGATCCATCTCCCATCAGATGTTATGACTGTTCCGATATAACTGCACCGATTCACTTGTTTAAGAATATGCCCATTTACTTGTATATTACATATTGGTATTTCCTTCTTCCCAGTGACGAACATAATCTGTGTCTTCTTACAATTCAATTCTAACCCTAGTTGTTCACTGTGTGCAACAACCAAATCTACTAAATGTTGCTGGGCCTGTTCATTGTCTGCAATCAAGATTGTATCATCTGCATATCTAATGTTATTGATACATCGTCCCCGAATGATGATTCCTTGCATATTCTATATTTCTGAAAATAGTTTCACTGTACAGGGAAAACAGATCTGTAGACATTACACATCCCTTTCTCACACCTCTCTTAATAGTCTGATATTGACCAACTTCATTGTCAATTCTTATGACAGCTTGCTGTTTCCAATATATGTTTTTATAAGTCTAAGATCTTTTCCATCAATTTGTATTTCTTCAAGCATCCTTATCATGTCGATATTTCTCACATTATCCAAAGCCTTTGTGTAGTCAATAAAGAAAAGGTGTAGATCTTTGTTTACTTATATAGAACGTTCGATTACGGTTCTCAGTATATACACAGCATTTACTGTAACCTTGCCTTCTAAAAACTCACATTGTTCTCCAATTTCAGGTTGTATTTTCTTCCTCACTCTTTGCATGATAATTCTTAGCAAAATCTTTGTGATGTAACTCATTATACTATTTGTTCGATGTTGATCACATTCCAAGGCTTCTGATTTCTTTGGGATTGCAATAAATACAGAGTTACATAATTCATGAGGTATATTTCCAGTATCATATATTATATTCAGCAGTCTGGTAACCTTATCTATTCCATATTCTTCTAAAGCATTAATTATTTATGTTGTGATGCTGTCTTAACAGTGGGTCTTGCCATATTTCACAACCTTAACAAGGCAGTATGTAATCTTGAAAGTATGAGTGATAAAAACTCCGCCGCTGAGCAAACACGCCAGGATCGTCAGAAGGGTCCCCCTTTCCAGAATATTTCGCCCTTTCACCTCTTAACATTCTATAAGGGCGGGCCTGACCTTACCCCACGAAAGGCACGCCGAGTTTGTCACAAGAAACAAAGTAAGGCAAGGACACTCGGGTGCGTAGCTGTTGTCGAGTGTAGACGCACCAGGTCCTGAAGAAGGTGACGGCTAAAATTATGCCATTATTTTAATACGTGTTTAGAACGTGTGGTGTACATTATATTGTTGTATAACTGAGTGTACAATCGACAATGCCCGTGTTAGAGTGTTTCGTGGAATATAGTGATAAAACTAAACCTGAGTCCGAGTCATATCTTTACTGTAGTTGTGTTTAATAGTAAGTTGACGTAACATGTGCCGAATAGCATAGTCTAACCATCAGCAAAGTAAAGCGCTGAATACTGTCAGTGAAGGGAGGACGTTGTAGCCAAGTACAAGAAAGTCCTTCTCTCGGGGAGGATGAAGATGCTGAGAGAGAATTAACCACGGTTGCGACATGATAATGAATGAATGAAGTTACAACTAATACGCCTTGGCATCAGATAATGCAGCAAACAAGTTATCGCACCGTTTCAAATGTGGGGGACAGTCAGTCTGAATCCTGGGGCCACGCGCTATGATTCTACGAATGTATCAGTCGTCAACTTAAAGTTTTAGACCACACACTGTGAGTCTAAGAAAATAGCACTCATCATCGTAAACGCTAGAAAGATACACTATAACTATGTGGATGTATTATTCTCATGGGACATACTCTAACTTCCTTCTTCGTAACTATACTTTGGCTCATGGAACAATTTATTTTTTTTAATTCGTGTTCCTGGCAATATGAGTACCTCACCCCATCCGGAGCTAGCGCTGTGTCTTCAGCCCGCTTCATTAACAATCGAATATCCTCCTATATCTATCTTGCTGATATCTTTCCAACTGGTTGAAAGGTTCAGTGGATACCCCTGGTACCAGGTATCTGATATGTAGTAACTTCAATGCCTGCGCCAAGAAATGGGACAGGTCGGGAGAGAAAAGACAGGGTACTGCTCTTTCTGAGGCCTTGCTTGAGACGGATGTTGTCTGTCTAAATGACAGCACACCCACTAGGTTAGCAATGAGACCGGGGGACCCTGACACGGCCATTGACATGGCACTTGTATCCCAAGAGGCGGCATCAGACATAAAATGGAGTGTCCCTGGAGACCATGGAAGTGTCCATCTCCCCTGTTCTGTGCTGATACTTAAGTCCAGCACAGTTAGCGCTATAAGAGCCCGCGGGGCATTCAGTTATGATTGCTACCTCCCTTCGCTCTTGGGGCGCTTTAGATCGTTAGTCGTTAGTCGCGGTTCAAACATCACAGCAAAGGGTCGTCCCCATTATGATCCGTTCCCATGTCAGTGAATATCACATACTCTGGTCCTCACTGCCCTAAGTTAAAATTGGAAAAGACAGGAGTCTAGACCACACACACACACACACACACACACAAACACACACACACACAAACGGCCCGCTCAGACTCTCTGTGCAAAATGCCACCACCAGAATGTCACCACAAAAATCCTCTACGAACAATACAGTTCACACCTGATGGAATCGGCAGTCACTTTCCCAACCAGATGTTCACCTACACAGTTTCGATGTCTCTAGATATTGTTGTTCCGTTTCTGGATGTTTTGTAGCCACCACGCCAGTTTTTCTCCGATATGTAGACCACGCAACAAAACAACCTCTAACAGATGTAAAGAAACATTTCACTGTACATAATGCCGTCGCCAGAATACCAACACAACAGTCCTCCTCGAAAACACAGTCCACCATCGATGGAAACGGCAGTCACTAGCAAAACCAGCAGTGACACACCTCTGCATATGGCACACCAGCCGCCATATTTGTAGATATTTCTGGATGTTGTTGTTCTGTTTCTAGATCTTATCTAGCCAGCAACGCCATTTTGAGCATGCAGATCACAACACAACACATCGGACAGATGTAAAAAAATTTCACTGTACATAATA
Organism: Cepaea hortensis; assembly: GCA_963921405.1. Taxonomy (NCBI): domain Eukaryota; kingdom Metazoa; phylum Mollusca; class Gastropoda; order Stylommatophora; family Helicidae; genus Cepaea; species Cepaea hortensis. The sequence goes on along the minus strand of OY992882.1, from coordinate 15,473,218 downwards.
CCGTCTTCAGAATGTCAAAATAACAGTCCGCCGCGAAAGCAAATTTCATCGTCAAAAGAAGCGGCAGTCAACCAGAAGACCATCCGCCACACATTTCTGCATAAGGCACAAAAGCCGGTAATTTCTGGGATATAGCTCTCCGCCATTGCTCTGAACATGCAGATCACGCTCCACAACCTCGGGCAGATTTAAAAGCATTTCACACAAAAATCAAAGCTCATAGCGTCGCACCACGCACTCAACTCAGTAGCAGGGCGACGGAACCGTAAACTACCAGTCCAACATGAGGAAAATGTGAATGCAACTGTAGCCACTAGCGTAAACAACCAGAGGCCGTAACCGTTTCACTGCCTATCCACCATGCTGGGGACCGGATGTTATATACACTACCTCCCCGGGAAGGTTAACCCGGTCAACAAATGCCCGCAGAAGTCGGATGTGTCGGCCTAACGGCGCAAGAACGCAGCTCTGCTGTAAACAGGCACAACGCAATCACGTCCGAAAAAAAAACACCGGATGACCGAAGAAGAAGAAGAAGATATACACTACCTCACACAGATGCCAAGTCGTATATGCTGTACCTCAGAAAGACACCAATCACATACAGTTAACTCTCAAAGACACAAATCTGAGATATACTGTATCACACCTCACAAAGTTGCAACTCTTATATATTATACTGTCACAATCTCTTTTGCAATAGAATGAGATTGGTCGTTGTCTAGATCTTAATGCTCTTTCTATATCACCGCCCAGTGGAAGCTGAGCTAGCCACCTGTCTCACACCACAAGTCACCACTGCAGCACACATCCACCAGTCAGTGAACAAGATTGAGTTTCCGCACATAATATCCCTTTAATGATGAATGAACACAGAAACATGCAACATCTATAAATCCAGTAACCGTAATTTCCGAATATATCCTCATCACAACCAACACTCGAGTAATACTGCCTTCTCCAGGCCTACTTACATCTCATCCACCACAACAGTTAACCAGCCACTCTCCCGGCCCGAACTCACTCGATCCACCCCACTCTCGGTCTAAACTTCAACTGACTATTCGACCCTCTCTCGGTCTAAACTTCAACTGACTATCCAGTCTCCTCATTCCACACAACACTACTCCCCAGCCCAAAGCTGTCTCCCTCACAACCACACTCGCGGGCTGACGCCTCCTCGACTTTCCCTTAAACTCACTGCCTCCAACCTTCCCCGTCTATCTTCTAATTTTCTCTTTCCGGGGACCTACCACCCAGTCCCATTTTACCTCTGTCTATTATTTCTCAGGGCCGGTAATGTTAATGAACCCAGACATGTTACACTACCCCCTCCTCAAAAGAAAACATCGTTTTCAAATGATGGGATGCTTCACAAAACACAAAAATAATGACCTAGTAACATTGACTGGGTAGCCGTAAGTATGACTCCATCTTACCCCAGCTACCACACTAAATAATACATCACGTACTCATAGTGACCTCCCATATTCCTCACACATCCATACAACCAATTTTCCGTGTTGTGTACCAATGCGTTAGCTAATACCTCGCATAATAATCAACATATTATAGAAAACATTATATTTGTGTACCCGCACGTCTATTAATATCTTCAAGAACACACAAACTATTTGTGTATCGACCCTATATCAGGTGGTTCTTTTCTTGCATCAAACATCCGCCGATTCCTGTCGATGATGCGTCTCATGTACCCATAACTCATGGTCTCTTTATATGTAAAACACCTGTAGGCTATCCATAAACCTGGGTCAGTGATGTCGTTAGCATTCTTTTGAACTGACTTAACTTTCCTATCTATATCTTGCACCATTACACAGGATTATCTGTTTAGCTTGCCCTCTTTACAAAATCCTGGCCAATAAAACTGGGACACTATTCTCTGCTGCGTACGCATTATTCCTAAGTGACCTGCAAATGAAATATCCTGAACTGTTCTTATATATCGGTCTCTATGCTCTAAAGGTATCCCACTGTGGTTGCTTATAGTCATGTCATTTGACACATCGTTAGTGAAACGATTATTCGTCCCTTCAAAGCCACCCCTCTCGTTCGATAATCGCTTATGTTCTGGATTACCATACATCTGACAATAATTTCCAAGAGTGCTGTCTCGTCTTTATCAGTCACTAGGGCTTTGCTTAGGATCAGTCTTTTCTGTTTCAGCGGTGCTATCATTCGTCATTGTTTGGTTGCCAACTTCAAGTTCCTCTTCTTATTCAGCTATAGTATCTAATCTCGGTTTTCTTCTGGCAACTACCTCGTTACGGCTTACACCATATTTGTGGTACCAATGAACTACTTCCTCTTCTGTAAACTCTTTAACTCGTGGCACACTTCCAATGATCAGATCTGCCACCGGTGAGTCTAGAATACAGGCTGTCACTCTTCCTGTGATATATGATGTTGTCACTGCGATCTCAGCCAATGAGTAAACTTCTACTGTCCCATTAAAAGTAATACATCTAACGTTTTTCCATATGTGAGCTGAGGGATCTACTAGACTTTTTCTAACCCCGATGGTGGTACAACAAGAATCCCTAATTGTCACTGCTTCCATATCAATGTCAAACCCACGATGCAGGTTCAAACTTCCTCCTGCATGCACTACTGATCCTGCTTGAAATGGGTGACCGCATACTAAGATAGGCTCACTGTCTTTATGAAAAAAAGTTTTACATCCACTACAACTCTCATTATTAATTGTCTCAATCACTTGCGCTGCATTTGAGTGCTCAGTTTCCCCCATCGTACATTGATAGCTGAAATGGCTCTTCTTCCCACATTTGAAACAAATAATGTCCTTCCTCCTATTATTTGTTGGCCCACTGGATGGTTGTACATCACACTGTGCTGCCTTGTGTCTCCAGCTACCACAATTCCAACATCCGGCATAACCGTTCGGACATTCCCCTTTTTGTATGGGTAACATCCTTATCTGCCAAAATGGTTGCCACGGAAAGCATTGTCTTGAGGTCCTTGTTCCTCATACCTCTGTGCAGAATCCACACTTTTCGACCTTGGTCTAATATCTGGATTATGATCCTGTTTACTATAGGCTGAACAGACTATTTCCACATCAACCTGTCTGCCAATAGAACTGTTCGGATGTGCGGTCATGTAGTTTTACCCTAACTGGGACATTGTTTCAATGTCCTTTGGTTTACGTTCTTGAAAGAAAGCCACTAAATCTGCATTACATGACGATAATATCTTATCCCTTAGCATCAAATCGACTAAGCGACTGAAATCTTTTCCAACTTCTGGAAGATCCATCCGTTTATTACATGTGTTTATCACTGTATTGACAAAATCTGTAAAATCCTGATTTTTCGCTGGCACTAATTGTCTGAACTTTGTTCTGTATCCCTGCTCAGTTCGATTGAACTTTGTAAGCAAGCGTTGATGCAGAATAGCATACTTATTTCTTTCTTCCACAGGTAAATTGAACATGGTATCTAAGGCCTTTCTCATCAGTTACTCACTCAGCATCATAGCATACTCTCCTTCTGGAATGCATAAAGCCTTAACAGAAGCTTCAAAGCTTTTAAGATGAGCTTCAAGATTGTCTCGGTCCGTAAAATATGGCAATTTCAATCGTTGTGACGACTACGAAGGTCTTTTGCCTTCCTCACTTTGATCCTTAGATGCTAGTTTTATTTTTTTAATGCAATATCCGTTTCATCTGAAACTGATACTTTTGTTTTTCCATTTCTAGTTTTATTTATTTCTCTCTCTCTCTCTCTCTCTCTCTCTCTCTCTCTCTCTCTCTCTCTCTCTCTCTCTCTCTCTCTCTCTCTGTGTGTGTGTGTAGGCGCTTTTGTTTTTCCATTTCCAGTTTAACTTGTGTCTCTCTCTCTCTTTGTGTAGGCGCAATTGTTTTTCCATTTCTAGTTTCACCTGTCTCTCTCGCTCTCTCGCTCTCTCTCTCTCTCTCTCTCTCTCTCTCTCTCTCTCTCTCTCTCTCTCTCTCTTCATGTAGGCGCTTAGCTTCAGCTAACTTTTCTTCCTGTAGGCGTTGGGCTTCGGCTAACTTTTCTTCCTGTAGACGTTGGGTTTCAGCTAACTCTTCTTCCTGTAGGCGTTTGGCTTCACGTTAATTACGCCTCTCCTCTCTTTCCCCGTGATGAAATTCTTTCAATTTTGCTTCTGCAAAATCCTGTAAATCTTTGCCCTTCAGGCCTAGTCGTTCACCTGCTTCGATGTATTCCATTAACGTAGGCATTGTTGTACTTGTGGACACGTTCCGTCAATCAGCTGTAAATATAAAGACACTGCTGCTAGTCTTTGAGTACCTTCCCTAAGTACACCACCACTCAGACTTTACGTAAATTCATAGTTCTGATAATATCCCTCTGTCTTCACACAGTCACTCTATAATACAATTAGTAGTGAGGGGGGGGGGGTATTACCTATACTCCCTCGAATATATAACAAATAGTTGTAGGAAGTTTTTTGGAAATAGTGTTAGACATACATATATATACACGAATGAATGATAAACAATAAGTGATGTCTATAAGACGCTACACGCATAGGCTAGTGACACACATACAAAAACTGACCTCGACAAGCTCATGTAAGAGAACATTTAGTAAGCATTAAAAAAAACATCTAGATAGGAGATTTTTAACGTGAGAATTACAGTAATACCATGTATCCGAATAAACCCGATATTATATGTAAATATAAAGACAGAAGAACAAGTAATCTCCAGTAACTAATATACACAGATTTGACGCAAGACATCACGGCTCTGGATATTGTTCAGGACACCCAATGCGATCGCACGACCACGCTAACTTATTAGCTTTTTCCTTAAAAAGTATCTTAAGCACATGGAAGAAAAACGTTTTGCTAAGCCTACCCTGATTCAGATAGGAATCGCAAAAATGCCTATCAACTCGACGCAAGCAATAACACACAAATCAACATATTACGCACATGACACTAAAAAATAAACAAAACGAATGGTGGGTACACCGAACAAAAGCAGCAGGCCGACAAAAGTGCAACAATGACAGCATAATTTTTTAGTTGTTTGCGTAGTTTTCGAAAATCACCTGGATCCGTTTAGTGTTTACACCTGACTCAAAAGCCTGAAACTGTTTGGTTGCTATTTTCTCTAATTAATGGTAATGATTCACGTTTGCCGAAAATGTTAACAATGGTGATGAATGTCCAGAATTGTAAATGTGTGTATATATATAGTAACTTTTTGGCAGATAAATTCGACCACTCTTGAAGCGGCTGCCACTGATTGTCTGCTGTAGAATGTTTGCCCGGTGACGCGATGATGATGATAATAGAACGATGGTGAGAAAAACATAAATCCTGGTTTCAGTGCAAAACAGCTGGTATTGTCATTGTTTATCTCATTCTACTTTCACAGTAACCTTGTCATCTAGCCATTGTGGTGGGAATTTTCTCCGGAAAATTCCCTTGTACACAGCCTTGACTCCCAAGGTCACTTCAGTTTCTCTCTATAAAAATTAACACGCACTGAATTTGGCTGTGATCTGAAGTAAAGTTCCCCCTTTTTCCGCGACTAATGGAAAATTTTCTTTGTACCCAAACACTCGCTGTCCTGCCCCCGTTTTTTTTTTTATTTCTCTTCGGTGGACTAGCACTTGTCACTTCTGTGGGTTCCACACTTTCTCATATATCTCCCCTCCTCGGGTGAGTTTTTAACCATGTATTCTACTAGTACTTGGCCGCTGGCGCACCCCATGTCTGTGTAACTGCGCTGAATCACATCTTGACCTGTGAACACCCCGTGCAACTGTCCTCGCCACACACACTGCGACACTGTCCCGCCGCTATCGTAAATAGCGCCGACTTTCTGTCAACACGACTTTTTGACTCTGCCGCTGTTTTGTCTGCTAGCCAGTTCTAGCATAGGAGTAAACCCTGTCTTTATACCGTGGATAACCTCCACCGTCCACCCTCCGTCACCGGGTGTGCAATATTATTTTTACCTAGCCTCCCGTTAACTGTGTCTTAATTCTCCGGCACTTTTGAAACGAGCCGTCTGCTGGATACCTAAGTTTCGTTGTGATACAATTCTAGATGTAATTGGACGCCCGACTAATGTCTCTGAACTCATTATCCTCTGAATATTGCACCGGGTTCCTTGACCGGACTAGCCTCCATTAAATCCCTGTTACAATCTCATTTGCAACATAATGAGATTGGTCGTTGTATAGATCCTAATTCTCTAGGGCCACCTGTCTCACAGCACAAATCACCACTGCAGCACACATCCACCAGTCAGTGAACAAGATTGAGTTTTCGCACATAATATCCCTTTAATGATGAATGAACACAGAAACATGCAACATCTATAAATCCAGTAACCGTAATTTCCGAATATATCCTCATCACAACCTAGCACTCGAGTAACACTGCCTTCTCCAGGCCTACTTAAATCTCATCCACCACAACAGTTAACCAGCCACTCTCCCGGCCCGAACTCACTCGATCCACCCCACTCTGGGTTTAAACTTCAACTGATTATCCGACCATCTCTCGGTATAAACTTCAACTGGCTATCCGACCATCTCTCGGTCTACACTTCAACTGACTATCCAGTCTCCTCACTCCACACAACACTACTCCCCAGCCCCAAGCTGTCTCTCTCACAACCACACTCGCGGGCTGACGCCTCCTCGACTTTCCCTTAAACTCACTGCCTCCAACCTTCCCGTCTTTCTTCTAATCTGCCATTTCCGGGGACCTACCACCCATCCCCATTTTACCTCCGTCTATTATTACTCAGGACCGGCAATGTTAATGAATCCAGGCATGTTACATATACCGTACATAGTTGCCAAAACATACATACTATAGCTCACAAAGAAGTCTTTGTAACATACTTTTGTATATGAGTTTGGATGTTGTTTCTCTGCACATCTCAACATACCTTTTCTTCGTCTAATCTTTGGAGCAAATAAACTGACATGACTTCCAGTAAGTGATCAACAGCCGACTTCAGCGTATTCAAACGGTACCTAATTCATTTTCAGACCTCGTCATTTGGTGCACAAGTGACATTTTTCAGTGACCTCTGGAGGTCATTGCTGGAGTTACAAAGTTTGTGTTCTGTGCAACACTTTCTGCAGGTTGCTCTGAGGAAAGAGAATGAGCCACGTTAGATAACACCCAATGCAACAAAGGAATTTAATCTAATTATTAAGCGATCAACGGTTAATATGCTTGGTATAGAATGAGACCACCAGAAAAGAAAAAAAAAGAATTTCAGAAAGCAACATTCGATATTTCTCTTCAATTACAAGCACATTCATATATTTTAAAAATGATATAGCAAATAATAAAAAAAAAGAAAACTGCTTGAAAAAGAGCTCTCTTTTGTTGTTTGCATAGCAATGAAGAAATTAATATATTGATTGACGGTCAGTAATTCAGTATGTTCATCAAGAAATGGCATTTTGCAAATGTCACCTAGGGGTCCTCAATTGTTACCTCAGCAATGTTTTTCATATGAGGAAATGGTACCTTTCTTTTGTCAAGTTCTTCCTGTGCCAACAGCAGCAACTTCAGGAGGTTGGCCAGTCTTGGTGTGGAGTCATTTTCTAATATGGCTGCATTGACATCACTCGCTACCTTTTGCCTTTGGGATGGATGAAGCAGCTCACCGAAAGGTGATGTCTCTGGGTTCTCTAATGCTGGAAGAGCAACTTTCTTCTCCAGTTCAGGAAGCACAACAGGGTTTTTGTCCACTCTTTCGGAGAGTTTTGACTGAGCATAATCCAAAGCAGCTTCCAATTCCTTGTTTTTTATTAACTCTATCAAATGTTGTTGCTGCAATCTGGAGTACAAACATCTGTCATTGTCTAACAGCTCCGGACACAAGGAGTTAATAATAGCAATCGCATCTGTAGCTCTCCCCTCCAGGATTGCTTGTCAGATGCGGATTCGATCATCTAGGCTATCCGGATTCACTGAAGGTTCAACTCCCGACTCAGCACTGCATTTTTCAGCTGTTTCTTTGAAGCCTTCTGTGACAAAATAATTCATGATCAGTTTATTCATATCAGCCCGCCCAACATGCTGCGTCATCAGCTGGATCATCCAGGCATCTTTTGTCACCCTTTCATCTGCCCTATCTGAAACACCACTCATGTTAGCTGGTGTTATTGCACTTTGGTAGTGAGTCAGTTGGTTCATTTCCTTGTTCAAGCCGTACTTGTAAATTGTGGAAGTAAACTTTCCTTGAAAACGACGTTCTCCAAAGCAAAGGGTAATCTTGTACTATACTACTATACCTACAATCAATTCTCAATTCGTGAATCTGTCACTGTTTGCAAACATTGAGAAATCTGTATTTCTCGCTGCTAGTTAAAACGATGAGGATGTTTCTAACGGTTTATTTAAATTAATATTATTTAAACTATGATGTTCCGGGGACTGGCTTGAATTATCTATAACCAATCAATAAACAAAGTTTTAATTCGTCGGTTTATGTCCATAAATCTGGCAAATATGAAATATGAAATATTTGCTTCCTCCGTTACAATCCTTCAGTTGTTTTATACAGCCAGGTTTTAGCTTCAAGCCTTAGATCACAGGGAAGATCTAAACCAATAAGACAAATAGTCACCCAACCACCATGGTGGGCACCAGAGGTGGAGAATTCATGGAGGGAAAAGAGGGCGGCCATAAAGAATTGGCAGAGGGTGCGGAGAGCAACCAAATCAGTTGACACAGAATTGGAGGAGGCTTAAAGATATAAAAAAGTAACAGTGCAGGATTTTAAATCCAAGCAGCAGAGGCGAAAAGAATTAAGTGGGAACAGTTTATCAATGAAGTCGGTGGGGATGTGACAATGGGAAAATTCTGAAGGCTGCACCGGCAGATGAAGAGACAAGCGATGCTGGTACACATGGTACCGTTTATGATTATAACAACCGACCTATGACAACTGACAAGGACAAAGGGGAGGCTTTTCTTGCACGATTTTCACAACAGACGGATCAGCAAGATAGAACTATTAGAGATAACGCCAGAGAAACCTTGTCACGGGTCACTAGGAAGGAGGACTGTGGGATTAAGGTGGAGGATATTAGATGGGTACTGAAGCGGGCTAAAGACACAGCGACAGGTCCGGATGGGGTGAGGTACTCCCATATGAGTAACATAAATTATGGGGACTTGGAGGAGATGACTCTTTGTTTCAACCTAAGCATTAATACGGCGGAAATACCTCACGATTATCTGCAAAAGCTACATGGCCCCACTCCCAAAGCCAGGTAAGGATCTCTCCAGACTTAATGGATACCGAATAATAACCCTGCAAAACACGTATAGCAAAGTCCTCAAAAAGATAGTAGCACGCAGGCTCTAGCAACATTTGGAAAGTCCTAATCTGCTTCCCCAAGGACTCGGGAGCTACCGGCCGGGAAAGGACACCTGGGCCAATGCTGCAACTTTTGCATTTGATGTCTACGAGGGCTTCCAGGATAAACAAGAGACAGTGGCAGTAGCTCTTTACCTAGAGGATGCATATAACAGGGTCAGGTATGATCGGTTAATATTCACACTGTTGGACATGGAGGTCTGCACTTGCCTTGTTAGATGGGTTGCGGCGGTCCATTATGAGCACAAGGTTGCAATGCGCATGGCTTCCTGGACTTATGACCCTTGTACTATTACCCCTGGGTTGCCACAGGAATCTGCCTTGTTCCCCAGTGCTCTTTAATGTCTACACCAGCGAAATCTCAGCTATTCAGACACCAGATGTGGGTAGAATCTTGACATTTTCAGATAATGTGCTGGTGTACAGACAGGGCAGAGACAGGGCCAGTTTGGCGAAAGACTTAGAGGTGGCAGTAAATAGGGTGGCAGAGTAGTGCAGGGACGCAGGAGCCATTATACACCCACACAAGGCATCGGTTGTATGGTACTCCCTGGATAACCGGATCGTCAAGGCAGATGTCCCAGGTATTATGTTGAATGGATATCCTCTCAGTCGAGAGAGTAAATTGAAGTACTTGGGTATCACCTTTGACAGGTGTTTGTCTTTTAAGGATCATATGGAAGCTTCGGTGGTGAAGGCTGGTAAGGGACTTAATGCATTGAAGGCTACGGCAGCAACCGGGGTAGATCAGAAGATGCTGTACAGGCTCTTTCAGCAGTTAATAATTTCTGTCATTGAGTATGGTTTGGGGCTGCTGACAGTATCAAAGAGCCACCTTGAAAGGTTGGAGCGCATACATAATGCTGCCATGAGGGTAATCCTAGGGTGCACAAAGGACACTGAATTATATTCATTAGGAATATCCTGGCGCTACCGACAATGACTGATAGGCATAGTGTCCTGCAGGCGAAATGGTACCTGAGAGTTGCTGCAGATAGGGATCACCCGCTGCATGCAGCCATGGATATAGTCAAGGGTCAAAGATTAAGACGAACAGGCGGAACTGTCTATACGTCAGGTGTGCGATCTGGTGACCATCAATCGTGAAAAGGAGTGATTTGAAGTTCCGGAAGACATAACGGGCAGGCACAAGGTAATAATAACACTGAGTCATGAATGCAGAGAATGGGCAGCGGGCCGCACTGAGTTTCAAGTGCAACAGCTGATCCAGAGTAACACACATCAAGGTGACATAGTCATCTACACCGATGGGTCAGTGATGAGAAACAGTCATTGTGGTTGGGGTTTTATTGCAAACGCCAATGGATGAGTCTTGAAAAAGGAGAGTCTGGCATATGAGACTATGACCTCCAGCATGATAATGGAGGTGGAGGCAGTAACAGCGGCATTCCGTTGACTGGAGGAGACTACCGCAACATACATTGTATTCATTACGGATTCAAAGAGTATGCTTAGCTAGGTGGAGAAAGGAATGTTTCTTGTCGAATGGCTATAGTCGCTTCAGGGGTCACAGATTGTGAGAATTGTATGGATATTTTGCCCTGGCTATACTGGGGTGCGGGGGATTGAACAGGTTGATAGGCTAGCAGGGGACGCACCTCTTGGTGGTGTGCACCTCTTGCCTATGGACAAGGGGGAGGTGGTCGTGCGCTTGTGGGATTAGGTGGAAAAGGTGGGGGAACAGATTGAGAACCCATATGGGGAAAGAATGAGATTGCGGGGGATCGGCAGAACGGAAGAATTTCAAAACTGAGAGGGAAGACCAGGAGGACTTTTAATCAGATAGCGGTGGGAACGATTAGTAGTATGACTCTTCGCTGGCTGTTGAACGAGGGGACGGAGCACGTATATCCTGAGTGCAGTGATGTCGGTTCTTAACTCAACTCAACTCGACTCCTGGTAATATACACCATTTTATTTTTTTATTATGAATATCTTATTATTTAATATTCTAATTAACTGTAATTTAACTATCTGTTTATTTAATCTGTTCTCTGGGGTAAATAGCTGGTACTAATATTTCCCTATTGTGACAACTGAACTCTTATCGCAATTTTCATGTGGACAACCTATACTTTCAAATGCAAGTGGTACAGACAGAGTGTATGTACTTAATATATTGCTATCACTTCTTGCTAATAAAGTTATCCTTGAGTGTCCGTGGCGAAGTGGTTAAGCCATGTGCCTTGCTCTCTGAAGGTTGTGAGTTCGATTCCGGACTCCTTCATTCGGATCACTAGTTTAGTTTTCTCGGAGAAGCCTGGGAGTCATCTCTGCAGCTACGGAGTTCGTGCTCTGTGAGACACTTTCGGTAGGTCGCCCTGCGGTAAGAGACCGAGCGATAAGGGATAATACCAGATGCAATAACGCCAGTTCCCTTGCCTGTGAACCTCTTTAAACCTGCTAATCAAATGTAGTACTGTTATACCTACTTCCAATTTCAGGCTTATGTGTGTGGCTTGGAGGGAGCGACATCTTCCACGAGGGGACCTGGGAATGGGCAAGCACATCGAATACCTTCAATGGATTCAGAGGCTGGGCTTATGGTGAGCCAAACGATGCGAGAAGTGGTAAGTTGTCATACACTGGCGAGGACTGAATGAGGTGTGTGAAAGTGTGACAGAAGCGAAGAACCCCTTCAAACCCCTTTAGGCGTATTGCTTATATTGTGCTAGTTCTATATTTTTTAAGGACCAGCAGACACTTGATGCGTGACAGGGTAAAACATATCACAGTGGTCGCCTTCACTTCCCATGATATTTTGTAGTACTCATTTTAGACCCAATTTTCCACATGGCATGGTCGGGACAAGAACACAGAGCCGATCCACGACTGATGATCGTGTAAGAAAGTGAAACATGTTCGCCCACTCTTACCGGCATGGCACATGATGACGTATTTAGAGTGAGTCAACCCAGAACCCAGGAGTCGACAACAATAAGTTTTTTTTTTTTTAAAAACGTTCCCAAGAGTATTTCAACACACGAGCATCGGGCCGGCAGACCAGATTGCTGGCTAACGGGCTACCGAGGTTTTACATAATTACATGACGGACATGTTGATGATGTATTTATCTTTCAATATACAAATAATACCGAGTCAACGGACGTAGTTTCAAGGCGATTGACTGGCAATGCGATTTTTATGGGTTCGAATACTCATCGAGGAATATTTTAAAAATTGACCCTGGTCGACCCAGGCTAAAAAGGGTAATAAGAAATTTCTATAGAAATAAATGCGCCCGTGGAATACTGATCACACCACTCACAGAGTGTCGCTTGGTGTTTACACACATCGATCTAGTACCATAAGTCCATGTATATATTATTCGGTGACCGTAACCATGGTCTCGTTAAAGAGATCCCCTGCCTACCGTCCTGGAACTTGAGACCATAACCAACAACGGTTATGACAAATATCACATCCTCCCCAGAAAAAGACAAAACTGTGTATCTCTGCCGAAAACACAATTATCCCGTCCCCATTTTATGGGAAGATATATATATATATATATATATATATATATATATATATATATATATATATATATATATATATATATATATATATATATATATATATATATATATATATATATATATATATATATATATATATAGCAAATTTGCCTGGCAGTCTCCCTCCACTTTCATTAAAGTACATCTTTAACCATATTAGTAAGCAGTATTGGTCATAACTACCACGAAAATGTGATCAAAACGTGTTTCCATAGACAATCCCAACTTGATACAACCATGGGGTGAACTTTAGAGGTACCCCAAAATCTAGATACAGTAAACTCACGGAAATAAAGTGATTTTACAGATTCAGTGAGATCTAGGAAGTCCGAGATCTGTTAAGCCTCGCCTCCTTGAACCATTTTTGTTCAGTGTGTGAAAGAACTTGCTTCGAATAGGACCATTTGGAAAGCTGCTCTGACGTTTGATATGATCAAAGTCATTATCTAAAAGAGCTCGATCAATCCTTCAATAACGGAATTGTGTTCATAACTGAGGGTAATTGTGACTATTAGTTTAATTAGAGAATTAATACAATAAACACAAATAACTTTCTAGCAGCTGAAACGAAGTAAGCAAGCGCAGATAAAGGTCATAGCATGTCAGTGACTCATTTATCAATAACTAGCTGACACGGCCCGGCTTCGCCCAGACTCTGGTGGGGAGCATCTCATTTAATTCATATAAGTAGTCATATAAGCTCCCGTTCCCGACTGTCTGTCTGTCTGTCTGTCTATCTATCTGTCTGTCTGTCTGTCTGTCTGTCTGACCCGGCCCAGCCCATGGTGGAGAGCATCTCATTTAAATCATATAAGTAGTCATATAAGATCCCGTTCCCGACTATCTGTATGTCTGTCTGTCTTGGGTAAATGGAGGAGGGAGGAGGAAGAGGGAGGTGGAGGAGGGAAGAGGAGGGAGGAGGAGGGAGGAGGAGGGAGGAGGAGGGATTAGGAAGAGGAGGGAGGAGTAGGGTGGAGGAGGAGGGGGAGGAGGAGGGAGGAGGAAGAGGGAGAAGGAGGGAGGAGGAGATCGCAGGAGGAGGAGGAGGAGGAGAGGGAGGAGGAGGAGGGAGAGGGAGGAGGAGGGAGGAGGAGGAGAGAGTAGGCGGAGGGAGGAGGCGGAGGGAGCAGGAAGAGGGAGGGGGAGGAGGGAGGAGAAGGAGGAGGGAGGAGTAGAGAGTGGGAGGAGGGAGGAGGCGGAGGGAGGAAGAGGGAGGAGGAAGAGGGAGAAGGAGGAGGGAGGAGAAGGAGGGAAGAGGATGAGAGGGAGGAGGAGGAAGAGGGAGGAGGAGGAATGTGAAGGGAGGAGGAGGGAGAAGGTAGAGGGAGGAGGAGGAGGAGGGAGGAGGATAGAGGAGGAGGGATGAGGAGGAAGAGGGAGGAGGAGGAATGTGAAGGGAGGAGGAGGGAGGAGGTAGAGAGAGGAGGCGGAGGGAGGAGGAGAATGGAGGAGGAGGGATGAGGAAGAGAGGGAGGAGGAGGGGGAGGAGGAGGGAGGAAGAAGGAGGAGGGAGGAAGACGGATGAGGGGGAGGAGGGAGGGGTAGGAGGGGGAGGAGGAGAAGGGAGGAGAAGGGAGGAGGAGGAGGGAGCAGGAGGAAGGAGGAGGAGGAGGGAGGAGGAAGAGAGAGGAGGGAGGAGGAAGAGAGAGGAGGGAGGAGGAAGAGAGAGGAGGGAGGAGGAGGGAGGAGGAGGAGTAGGGATGAATAGGAGGGAGGAGAAGGGAGGAGGAGGGATTAAGAGAAAGAGGGGGGAAAGGGGAGAAGGAGGAGGGAGGAGGAAGAGGGATGAGGAGGGAGGAGGAGGGAGGAGGGAGGATGAGGAGGAGGGAGGAGGAGGAGGGAGGATGATGAAGGAGGAGGAGGAGGAGGGAGGAGGGTGAAGGAGGAGGAGGAGGGGGAGGAGGGAGGGGGAGGAGGAGGGAGGAGGAGAACGTAGGTGGGGAGGATGAGAAGGGAGGAGGGAGAGGGAGGAGGAGGGAGGAGGAGGAGAGAGGAGGAGGGAGGAGGTGGAGGGAGAAGGAGGAGGGAGGAAGGGGTAGAAGGAGGAGGGAGAAGGAGGGAGGAGGAGACAGGAGGAAGAGGGAGAAGGGAGGAGGAGGGAGGAGGTAGTAGGATGATTGATTGCCATCCCAACAGGTTAATATGTTATCGCGGACCTCAGAGAGAAGTGTCTATGTAGAAGACCATTTCCTGGACGTACGTATTTTGGGAGGGGGAGGAGGGAGGAGGGAGGAGGAGGAAGAAGAAAAAAAAACTACGACAGTTGGCATCTCTGGAATGAAAGGAAGGCGTGTAGAAAATTTCATCTCAATCGGATGGGCCGTTCGCGAGCGCATAAAGGACATACATACAGACAGAGATACATAAATACATACAGAGATACGCACATCCTAATTTATATATAAGATATACTCAGTAACAGAAACCCGAGATAATCCTAATAAATAACCACTAAAGAATGATTTAATAATGGGGTTAATCGAAGGGGAAGATAGTAAACTAGCATCATGAATACATAGCTTCAAATTAAAACCTATAGCATACTTCGCTGAATTGCCATACTCAACATCACGTCCCATAAAGGGTGACGCAATTATTCACTGGAGAGCGCTCCATAACAGATAGCTCTACGATGCAAGATATATTTGTATATAGAAAGATGGGGAAATGTACACCTATATAATAGACATCGGTACACCAGGGCAATCCAATGACTTCCTAATAAATAAGGGAAGGGTCCAGGATAAATATCTGTAGTACTTAAACTCGTGGTAGTACTTTACTAACCCGGAACAATGGATAATAAATAAAAGTCAGCGTTAATTACCGAAACTAATGAAGAAAGCGAAGGTAATCTAGGGTGGTACGACCTACGAGTACTGAGCGTTGAAAGGGAGTAAGAACCTTATTCCAGACTAGGGTACAGCCTATAACTCCTGTTGACTAACGAAACTGAAGCTCTTATCCAGATTAAGGACTCTACATGGACTTTTCTTCGGTCCAAGCTAAGTGCCTTGGCCCTGATAATCATACCAATTATCATTTAAAATCAGAGATAACGGGGGAAGGGTGTGGGGGGGGGGGGGTGAGGTTGGTTGATAATGTCATGTTAAGGTTGAACTGACACATATACTACCCTGAGGTTTCTGTATAAATTCACAGGTCGCCTAAGTGACGGTTAATTGTATACAGCCAATAGGAAGGTTACGTTTATGAAGAGTATAAATATTCGTCGAAACCTATGCGAAGCTAACCAGGCATGACGTCCAATGTTTTTGACACCTGATACTTCTGAATCGAATAAATAATGATTTCCAACTTTGTTGAAGCCTATGGGAAGCTCAACAGTCATTACGTCTAATGTCCTTAACTCCTGATAATCCTGACCGTCGAACGAATGATTTCCAATGAACATTCGTTAAAGTAAATATATTCAATATAAGTCAAGAAATCACCTAGAGGCAAGGGAATTATAAGAGACATTTTGCAAAACCCTCATGCCTACGTGCACAGACTTGAAATGTCAGTTATTGTCCACTGCTGAAAAATACACAAATTTAGTAGAATTTGAACATGGACTAAATGATGATTCAAGTTTCATCGAAATAGGCTACTTAATGAATAGCAAAACGTGATAGTGAGGAACCGTTATGTCACAACCAGTGGTGAAATACTGAAAGTACAGGATCCACCGTCTAATCAGTGCCCAGCTTAGCCACTGGAGAGGCGAAGCCAGAAATCAAGCAAGGGGCAGAATCAGCAGTCTAGTACAGAACTTGTAAGTCGTCTGAAGGATTCGGGAAAGGATTATCATCCAACCAGGTGAAGTGTATGTCACTAACCAGACGTGGACAGATACACTGAAGGCCCCATCTGTGACGAAACTGCCGAGAAAATTCTGCGCTCCTTTCAATTTTTTCTTGTAGTTTCTGGTAGCGCTATCTTTACTGTACAAAGAACTATGCTGTGTGTTGTGTGTTATGTTGAGTTAATTAAACTGATGAAACGAGAGATGAGTCGTGTTTTGGGAAACAGCATAGAATTACTGCCGTGTGCAAGTGTTGTAATTCTTGGGTCCCTTATGGGACGTTGCAGTCAACACCAGCATTTTTCAGTTGCTGTTGAAGTACTGGGCAAGTGTTACTTCAGTAGTTTGCCATTGCTTTCTGAACAACCGGCTCCCATACCAGCACGTTATAACACAACGCGACACGGTCTGCTGCACACATCGGTCACAGCTGAGCTTCGAACGCTGGTACCCGGCTCACGAACCGCGTTCGCAAGCCTTTAGCCACGGAGCCGGCTATTCTATATATATATATATATATATATATATATATATATATATATATATATATATATATATATATATATATATATATATATATATAGCAAAATAGGTGAAAACAGGGGCAAGAACCAGATGTTTTCAAGCCAGATGTTATTTGGAAAGGGTCTGATTTCCTGCCTTTATATGTTGCTATATTATAAGTATTTTCCATACAGAGTCTGGTCATGTTGATTAACTTACTTGGTATTCCCAATTCCGGCATAGCATTCCATAGACTATTCCTATGGACACTATCATAAGCCTTTTTAAAACCCACACACATATTATGGGGATCTCTTTTATATTCCTAATCTTTCTCGGCTATTTGTCGTAAGATAAATATCTGATCTACTGTTGATCTGTTTTGTCTAAAAACCCTCCTGGTCGTCACCTAATATGTCTTCTGAATATGATTTTAGTCTATTTAGTAATACCGCGGATAGTATCTTATAGTTTCTGGTCAGTAGTGATTACCCTCTATAATTTTCACATTGGAACTTGTCTCCTTTCTTAAAGATAGGTTTCAATAATGACTCTTTCCAGTCATGGGGTAATTCTTCTGACCTCCAGATTTTTACTATTAGTTCGTATAGCTTTAGATGTAATGCATGGCCGTCTGCCTTTATAAATTCAGCAGCAATTCCATCCGCCCCAGTTGCCTTATTGTTTTTAAGTCGTGTTATTACATATAGGATTTCTTCAAATACAGGTTCTTCAATTTATGGTTCACACGTTAGAACCTCTTCCTGTGGGAAGGTGATACTTGGAGCTTCACAATTTAGTAATTCAACAAAATATTCTTTCCATGTGTTACATATTTCCTCATTGGTATTTATCATATTCCCATTTTTGTCTTTTAAACCATATGTGTTGTGTTGGTGCCCTCGTTTCATTGACTTCAGTTCTTTTTAAAAAAAATCTTTCTGGATTCGTTTTTCTGGTGATTAGTTTCCATATCTCTGATTATATTGCGCATATATTCTCGCTTCTGCTGCCGAACTATTTTTGTAGCCTCTTTACATTCATTTCTATAATGCTCTTCCTTTTTGATGTTGTTGTCATTTAACCACAACTGTCTGGCACTCTTTTTCCTAATGATTGCTTCTTCGCATTTTTGATTGAACCATCTGTTCTTTCTATGCGTGGTTAACACACCGAGACATTCTTCTGCGGTAGATTGAATTGTATTCTTGATGTTCAGCCAAGTTTGGTCAACGCTTTCCTCCAAAGGGTTTTGCAGAGTTTCAAGTTTACATTTTATTTCATCTGTAAATTTCTCTTTGACTGTAATTTCTTGTAGTTTTTCTCTATTACATGTTGGGTGTAACCTCTGTAGTTTAGTATAGAAAGCTCTTTCAAGTTTTATTTTAAATTTTGCCCCAACGAGGAAGTGGTCGATGTGACAAGGATCTCACTAAATTTAAATAATAAATAATTACTAATAATTAAAATAATATAGACAAATCTTTCATTAAAATTATTTTGTACTTGAATTTCAGTTCTCCATTATATTATTTGAAAATTTACTTACTGTGTTTGCACAATAATTTCTTTGATTTCATCCTAAAACCTATCATTCAAGTTTCTTTAGTGAACATTTCAATTTTTGAATATTAAGAATTATGTATATGTTGGGAGGGGGGGGGGGGCATAAGAATTTTAGAAAGGCTTAGGTGAGGCATAGTACAAAAAAGGTTGAGAAACACTGATCTAACTTCTCACACGCTCAGTGTGTGACTTATCTGCAATAATTTTCTATTTTGTCTTTTTTACCAATTTCTGATATTTGTCCTCCATGCAACTCGTTCATTTGCGCCTTGTTCCCAGTGTGCATTATAAATGTCTGTATCAATCATGTCCCGCTTACGCATATCGTTGTGTCGCACTAGGGGGCCAATCACTATATCTGCTACCCATCTGTAATTCACCATAAAAAGATGTTTGATATTCTCCCATCATCCATCCTTCTAACATGTCCTATCCACTTAAGACTACGAAGATTGAGCATGGAACAAACCGTCACACGACCTGATCTTTCCAATACTGATCCATTTACTCCTCCGTGGTGTGCACGTGCTCCCACAAGGCCGCAACCACGTCTGCCTTATCATGCATCAATACTCCACCAAGTTTTGTAGAGCCAGCCAATCTGTCCGCCTGTTCATTCCCCAGCACACCAGCATGCCCTGGAGAAAAGATCCAGACGATGATTGCCAAACGTGACTTCCGAAGCGAAGCAAGCCACTCGGCACGAAGCTTGCAGTCCTCACCCTACTCAGCATGCTTTCTGAGTCAGTTACAATCACGATGTGTGTGTGTATCGTATTCTCCATCCAGTGGAAAGCTGCACTGACTGCCTCCACCTCCATTCTTAAGCTAGATGTTGTGGTAACATATGCCAAGCTCTCCTGCACCAAACGTCGACCATTAGCCTTTGCCAAGAACCCCCAGGCACTTCTACTACCTCTCAACACCGAACTATCTGTGTAGATAATCACATCACCCGGGCGAGCATTATCCTGAATTAGTTGCTGGATTTCCACTTCTGTGGCCCCTGCTGGCCACTCCCTACACTCCCGGCTCAATGTGATTATAACTCTGCACAAGTCTGACTGCTCCGCTGGCACTCTGACCCACTCCTCTCCTCGCCTAATGTTCTCCAAGGGGCACACCTGTCTAATCGTATCCTCCGCCTGAGCCATCCATGATTTCCCTCTTATCTGTCGCTGGTCCTTAACTGCGTCCAGCGCCTCATGCAACGGGTGATCTGTGTCAGCAGCTACTCTGAGGTATGCCTTCGCCTGCATCACCTTGAGCCTACCAGCAACAGTGGGCAAACCAAGGATGTACCGCATACACACGTCTGGGGTGTATCTGGTGCATTCCAGAATGACCCTCATAGCCTCGTTCTATATGCGCTCCAATCTCACCAGCTGACTCTTTGAGACAGTGAGCAGTCCTAGTCCATAATCAATCGCTCAGACGATCAAGTGCTGGTATAGTCTGAAAAGCATTCTCAGTTCTATGTCCATTGCAGCCATAGTTTTAAGTGCGTTGAGTCTCTTTTGAGATCGTGTCACAACCGTCTCCACATGATCCTTGAAGGAAAGGCTCCCGTCAAATGTGATTCCCAGATACTTCAGTTTGTTCTCTCTGTAGACGCTTCCACACACACCATGGCCTGGCAAGAATGCGACATCGTGGAGTGACGAGGGGATCTGGCCGATGCTCGACGCTTAGAGGAAAGGTGAGACGCACATATAATCAGATTGCTACTGGTACTATTGGGGTTGGAACTCTTCTCTGGCTTCTGAGGATGGGGACGGAGCGCTTATGGGAATGCCCCGAATGCTGTGATGTCTGCCAAGTAGTAGCGCAACTGACATGACGTAAACAGATATTCGTGACAAAGTCGCGAACCAAATGTTGGAAAAAACTAAGAGCCTGACGTAAAGAACAGAATACGTCAGAAAAATTGTCAACAACAACGGACATTCAGATCAGAGAGCTGGACAAGAGAGGCAGCACGTTGAAGTTATCTCGAACGTGGAAGATATTTACTGGCAGGACAACGTTATCATGGCAAACACAGAGGATAACGAGAAGAGTCAGTAACGATATATATCTATGAGCCCGAAATAATGGACAGATGTCAACATATCACAACGGAACTTACGAAGTCACGGCAATCTATCCTGACTGGGAATGAGAGAAGGACCGGGAAATGAATTGATAGTCACTAGGGTCTAGCACCTTCAACGATATATAATATTATATATTATTTTAATTACCGTCCTGCCTGGCAATTACAGGCCCGGTAAACACAACTTGTCATATTTTTGATTAATCGTCTTGAGATGCAACAGACTTGATGTCGTGCAAATAAATTATGCCTTCAATTACATGAATGCCGGCCTTCAAGTTTTATTGCCGTTACTGTTACACGCTTCTAGAATTGTTTGGAATTGTGTCACACCCTGGACTTTAACGTTGCTGATTTGTAATTGAATTCTGTTAAAACACAATCCAGCAATGTCGGTTCTTAAATCAATCAATCAATCAATCAATCAATCAATCAATCTTTCCAATACTTCAGTATTTGTGAGTTTGTCTTGCCACTTACTACCAAGTATTCTTCGCAGACACCGCATATGAAATCTGTTTAAACGTTTCTCTTGGTGTGAGTAAGTTGATCAGGCTTCATTGCCATAAAAATGAGTACCAGGACACAGGCTTGATAGACAAGGACTTTTATTTTGTCAGTAAGCTTCCTGTTCTCCCAGACTCTTTTCGTTAACCTATTCACTGTTGTTGCTGCCTTACCAATCCCGATATTGATTTCCTGATCTAGGGATAATTTGTTATTTACTAGTGATCCCAGAATGTAAAATGGTCTACTGTCTCTAGTTCGGCGTCGTCAATAAAGTATGATGGTACCGTATGTGCCGGTCTCTCTGGCTGTGGGGTTACAACACTTTCTCTCTGTAATCCCGTTTATCACGCAGAGTCTCGCAGCGGAGCGAGAACTGAGGTGGTTCGACCCCCGCTCGTGACTTGCGGATACTGAGCCGGCCGCTCAGAAAGCAATGGCAAACTACTGAGCGTAATCTTGCCAAGAGATCAACAGACAGCTGAAAGATGCTGCTGTTGACAGCTAAGTCCTGTAAAAGGATACGCAAAACATTACCGTATGTGCACCTTGTGACATAGTTTGTGTTTTATTTTTGCTAATTATTAAAGCAAATACAGAACAAGCATTGGAGAATCCAGATATTAGACGTTGCAATTCTTCCTCAGAGTGGGTCGTAATAGCAGCATCAAACGCAAAAAAGCAACTCTCTGATCAGTGCTCTCCTAATTTTGGTCTTGGCTTTCAATATATGTGTGTTGTAGAGGCCGCCATCTGAGCGTGAGAGAATGTATCTGCCACCATCCTGATCATGAAAGGCATATTTCAGTAAAAGTGAAAAATATATTCCAAAGAGGGTGGGAGCTTGTACACAACATTAACTCCACTCTTGATTTCAAACTCTTCTGAAGTTGCACCATCAAACTTGATTATAAGCTTTATGCCTGTGTGAAACGATTCCACAATGAACAGAAGAGTTGGTGGGCAGCCAATCTTCTTTAGTGCCTTGAACAGACCCTCATGACTGGCCACATGCCTTTGTGAGGTCGATGAAGGCAATAAACAGTGATTGATTCTGTTCACAGCATTTTTCTTGCATTTGTCGCAATGAGAATATCATTGATTAATTTATTGATTGATCTTTATTTTTGAAGGGTTAGTAGACCGGTTCCTTCAAAAGCTACACTGTGATTCGGGGTAGACCTGATCTCCCAGGACTTGAAGTCTGCACGGAATAATCCTGGCAAATACTTTCCCAACAATACACAGAAGTGAGATACCTCTATAGTTGTTACATTCGCTCCGATCCCCCTTGATCTTGAACAGTGTTATGATGCTTGAGTCTTTGAAATCCTGTGGGACCTGTGCTTCTTGACAGAATAGCCCTATTATCTGGTGGATCTGTAGCGCGAGTGTTTCTTTCCCACTCCTGATAACCTCTATTGGAATCCCATCCTTACCTGGAGCCTTGCCGCACTTTTGATTGGAATTGTATCCAGGTGGTCAAGAGTTGGTAGAGCCTCTATGGCGTTGAGGGCATCATCTGCTAGTGTGGTCACGCTTAAGTAAAGCTCCAAATAGTGCTCTACCCATCTATCCATCTGCTGTTTTTTATTAGAGATGATTTCTCCAGTCAAGGTTTTCATTGGTGAACTTTTTTTTAAATTATTGGATCGCGGGCCTTCTTTATTCCTTTTATACATTTTGAATGTACTCGCATAACTTGATCCAATAGTCATTTGCACATGGTAGCCTTATGCACATCCTTCCTAGCTTGCTTCAGCTCACTCAGAGTGTTTCGCGTTGTTCTTTCCTTGTTTCTTTTTATCAATCAAGGGGTGCAGTGTCCGGCTGTTTGCCGCCAACTAGTGTTGCCTCTTATGATCCACAGTGCCATGAACCCCTACCGCTGTTTTATAAGTGTCTCCTTAAGTTTATCCAACTTTTCACATGCTGTATAATTTTCTGATGTATCGGTGAAAGTGTCTTTAAGTTGATGTTGGAACTCAAAGCACTTATCAGGATCTTGGGTGTTAATAATATTAATCCTGGGGCTAGATTTGTGTTTGGCTGTGTAGATTCTCTTTGGTCTCAGTCTAACCCTTGCAACAACCAAAGAATGATCTGTATCACAGTCAGTACTGTGGTAACTTCGAGTTAATGATGTTTGGTTCAGATGTTGTCTCCGTGTGATAATGAAGTCCAGCTGATGCCAATGGCCGGATCTTGGATGTTTCCATGTGACCTTATGCCACTCTTTTGTTTAAAAGAAAGGAGTTTGTAATACATAAGTCATTTCTTGTGCAATGCTCCAGCAGCCTTTGTCCATTTTAATTCATGAAACCGATGTTGTATTTTCCAAGGCACACTGGCCATGAACTTGAGTCCTTGCCCACACGAGCATTGAAATCACCGAGCAAATAAATGTAGTCAGATTTTGGAACTACTTTGATCACAGAGTCTAATTCCTCATAAAATTATTCCTTTACATCATCAGAGGCGGTGAGTGTCGGTGCATATGCAATAATAAAGGTGGTGAAGCCACAAGAGGTTGCCATGCGCAGGGATAATAGTCTTTTATTTCCTCAAACTTTAATTTCAATCATTCCTAGTAGTGAATTATTCACTGCAAAGCCCTCTATGTTTGTCCCTTTTCTGCCTGTTATCTAACATTCACAAAAAATAAGATGTAGTTGTTTTCCCTGAGTGACCCTTCTTCCGCGAGGCGAATCTCCTGCAGGTTAGCCATATCAATGTTACGACGACTGAGTTCGGCATCAATCAGAGCCGTTTTTCTCACACGTCAATATTCGTCAGGTCAGTGGAAAATCCTGGACGCGTGGTTCTTACGTTTCAGGTTGCAAGCCGTAGCTTGAGCTTTCTATTTGTTCTTTTTAGTAATGCCTTATGCGTAGGTTTTACAGCCTGCGATTCAGATTTTGTCCTAGCCCCAAGCATCCATTAAAGCAGCGGCATCTGATCACTGACACCTTTAGGTGTCTCCTACCGTCATAGACAACCCGTGACGCCACATATCTTCGCCAATTGACAAGGACTTATAACCCGTAACTGCTACCTCTAGCTGGGATTCCGAGACCGGTTAAGACCAGGGATGGAGTAATACCTCTCCATAGCTGTAATAGGATCCAGGGTAATATGATCTCTGTTACACCCAGAGCCCTGGAGTATTAGACTCTCTTAATATAAACAATGACCACACCTTTTGGAGTGTTAATCACTGAAACAAGAAATACGACCCATTCCCATTTTCTCAGAAATTTAGACAGACTTAATTGAAAGAGTAAACAGAAAATTAATTCAGGAAATATACATAGTTTTGATGAAGAATGTGCGAAGCGTATTGCTAGAAAAGTTCCCTTCACTAGTGTCCGGACTTCTATGGGTGGTAAGTTGTAAAAGAAAAGCATTCCAGGAAGATAAAATATTAAGTATGAGTGGGTAATGTGATAATCAACAGAACAGAAACAACTGCCATCAACGCAACTGCATGTCATTCCCTCCCTAGTGATTCTCCTGGTTCCTATGGAAGCCTAATTTCCGGACACCACACAGGTTTTCCGGCATATGGATGGACCGGTTACGGATATCCTCGAGTATAGGATGTGTCGTCACTTCCACCCATGTCCATGTGCGAAGCGTCTTGCTAGTAAAGTTCCCTTCACTGGTGTCTGGACTTCTATCGGTGGCGATTTGTAAAGAAAAGCATCCCAGGAAGATCACATGTTGAGTTTGAGTGTGTAGTGTACTTGTGATAATCAGCTAGGAACAGAAACAATTGCCGTCACCAGGAACTGCATGTCATTCCCTCCCTAGTGATACTCCTGGTTCCTACTAACGCCTGATTTCTAGACACCACACAGGTTTTCCAGCATATTGATGGACCGGTACGGATATTCTCGAGTATAGGATGTGTCGTCACATCTACCCAGCATCCATATTCACAGATATAGTTAAAAGGGGGGAATCTGAAAAGAAAGAAAAAAACGATCAATTCAATCACCCGGTGAATAACATATGCCATGTTCCACCATTTATTCACACCTCAACAGTCCACACTCCCCTCACTCTGTTTCATCCTGCAGCTCTCCCAAGAACAGACTTCAAAGAATCTGCCACAATCCATCATATTCATCACGACGAGAAAGATATTTCTCTATGAAGCATTATCAAGGAGGAATCGTGATATTTCAAAAGAATCCTATATCCAGCCGTGATAGAGATAGTAATTTATCCTCCTTCCTGAATCATCCATCCTAGAATGTAAGGAAAGTAGCAACCAGAGTACCTAAAAGAAGAAATTAGAGAGTATACTTCAGACTATGGGACGCCACACGATGATGGAAAGCCAAAGTCTATCAAACTTTCCAAGAAAAGAGTCAAACGATTTCGAGTACCCGACAGAGACCGAATGCTAGGTTTCCCCGTGAGTAATTATTTCTAAAAGGCGATAGGACCGTTTACACCTAGTAAACCTATGATAATAGAATGAACAACCGCCCCTAGAGAATTCACAACCTATGTTTAGTTTAGTTTAGTTTAGTTTAGTTTAGTCGACGGATCAACATCACGGCACACGGGTGTAACCCATAAGTGCTCCGTTCTTCTCCTAACTCAAACCTGAGTCCGGAGAAACTCAGTTCAGTGCACGAACTCCGTAGCACCGGCGAGGATTCTGAAATACTTTGGGTAGATTTTTAACTAGAAATGTTGCCCGGGCAGCGCCGTTAGGCTACTCTTTTTCGATTTCCAATTGCCAAGGGATGTTTTACGTGCGCAACAATACACACGGGCATCTGATCTCACTACCCAGAGACCAGGAGAAATTTTATTACTAGAAGTCCACGTGAAAAAATCCCGGTCCTCACCGGGGCTTGAACCCGGGACCTCTAGCACTAGAGGCGGACATCATACCTCGAGACCACTCATCTCCCCCATGTTCACAACCTATGTATTGGACCGTTGCTCTTGACAATCGCCATTGAACCAGAGGCACCTTTCTCCTCATAGGTCCACGTCCACAAGGGCATAGGAACCAGGAAATTATAGTATCCTATAGGCTTACCTCTCTTACGACACAAATCATCCGAACAGGACTGGTCAACGTATTAGAAACTTGGTGAGAAGAAGATCTACACTTGAACTGCCTTTCCGGACCACCTGATAGCAGCTCTCTATTTACGAGACCGTGACAACCTCTACGTCACTCACAGAACGTTCAAGTATATTGAAAACATGTAACAAGAAAACATTCGCTAAAAGAAAGATACACCGCGGTTATCCTGACTATAACTAAATCCGGCATGTATATATATATATATGTGTGTGTGTGTGTGTGTGTGTGTATGTGTATGTGTGTGTGTGTGTGTGTGTGAGTGCGTGTTTGTGTGTGTGAGTGTGCGTGTTTGTGTATGTATGTGTGTGAGAGTGTGCGTGTTGTGTGTGTGTGTGTGTGTGTGTGTGTGTGTGTGTGTGTGTGTGTGTGTGTGTGTGTGTGTGTGTGTGTGTGTGTGTGTGTGTGTGTGTGTGTGTGTGTGTGTGTTCATGCCTTCCGTCCAATGTGGTGTGATGTCGTTGGACTCAACATAAAATAAAACAAATTACATACACAGAATTAACAGACTCGGTATGCATACAAAGAAACCATCATCATCATCAAGTGTCAAGCTGTTTAGTGTACTCGTTCATGACTCTCCACAATTCTCGGTCTTTGTTTTTCTGGATCAAATCCGCTGTTGATATTCATCCATGCCACCGTCTCAATCCATCCAGCATCATTTCTCTTGGTCTGCTCTGCCTCTCTTCCCCTCGATCTGTCCAGTTGGCACGATATTCTCCAATGCCTCTCTTCTCATCACATGGCTAAAAAAAAGCTGTTTGCCTCTTTCGTATTGTTATATAAAATATTCTAATTTCATTAGCCTCTTTCACGCAGGCGTTGTTAGTTACTTTGGCAGTCCAAGGAATTCGCAACATTCGTCTCAGGAATCACATCTCTGTTGCTTCCCAATTTCTTCATAATTTGTCCATTTACATTCCAAGATTCCCAGCCTTACAGCAAAACAGGTTCAACGTAGCACTTCATCACTCTCTTTCTTACATTCGACGATAGTGACTTATTGCATAAGATAGTCCTCATTTTCTGAAATGCAGCTTTTGCTTGGCCTATTCTGCTCCTAATCTATTGTTGTACATCTTCCATCTGATGTTATAAATACCCTTAGGTATTAAAAGTGTCCACTTGGTTAAGAATCTTCCTTTCTATTTCTATTTCACATTTGGGTGTTACCTTTTCCTTTGATATCACCATTGTTACTGTTTTCTTGATATTCAAGGAGAGTTCTTTCTTTGCACTATCTGTTACTACAATATCCAACAATTGTTTTAGATCTTTTGCATTATCCGCCACCAATACTGTGTCATCTGCATAGCGTATATTGTTTATAGTATAACCTCCGAATATTATTCCTGGCTTCTCTTTGATCTCTCTCATTATTACTTCGCCATAGAGGGAGAAGAGATCCGGTGACGAAACACATCTTTTCCGCACACCCAACCATATTAGTTCACAATTTCCCTCTTTATTTCCCATTTTAATTGCTGCTACTTGGTTCCAGTAAATATTCTTTTATTATTCTGAGATCTTTCCCATCAATGTTAATACCTTCCAACACTTTAATCATTTCATCATGTTTTACTTTATCATATGCCTTAGTATAATCTCTGAAGCACAAATATATGTCTTTCTTTGTCGCTATTGGTCTTTCTTTTAGTGTCCGTAAAGTAAATATTGCATTGCTTGTACCATTTCCTTCCACATATCCACACTGTTCTACACCAATTTCAATGTGTATTTTCTTTCTGGTTCTTCTCATTATAATTCTCAGTAGAAGACGTGGTTTATGAGGTTAATCATACAAAAATCTTCGCAATCTGTTGAACTTGGTCTTTTTGGTATAGCTATAAAGACCGATTTCAGCATATCCCTTGGTAGATATCCAGTGCTATAAATATCATTCAACATTTTGGTTAATATATCTACTCCAAATTCTCCCAATACTTCTAATTCTTCTATTGTGGCCCCAGCTGGTTTTCCTTTCTTCATATGTTTGATAGCGTCAGCGACTTCCTCTTTTAGAATAGTAAATAAAATTGCTAACTTCTGTTAATTCTGCCTTTCTCCTTCTTTTATTTTTTTTTTATTTATATATATACTCATTCCACCTCTTTATTATGGCATCTTCCTCCAGTAATATCTTTCCTTTTTTTATTTTAAACACCTGTATTTACTCTTATTTTTCTTCTTGTGAGCTCACTGATTTGTCTGTGCATATTGTTTGTATCTTTAATATAAATTGATTCAATTCTCTTGCACTGCTCGGTTTGCCTTCGCGCAATTATTTCTGATTGCTTTATTTAACTTGTTATATTCTTGTTTATCATGTTTACTTTGTTTTCTTTTGTCTATCAACTTTAAGATGTCTTCGGCATCCATTGTTTCTTAGCTTTTTGGCTTCCCTCCAGTAATATTTCTTTGCTTGTTTGATGAATTGAGTCCCTTAACATTTCCCATTGTTCGTTTATATTCTGTATTTTAGGTATTAAAAACAGTTTGCGTATCCTTTTTTACAGGACATCGCTGTCAACATGAGCATCTTTCAGCTGATTGTTAATTTCTTGGCAAGATTACGCTCAGTAGTTTGCCATTGCTTTCTGAGCGACCGGCTCACATACCCCGTAAGTTACCGACGCGGTAGAGCCGCTACCGATTCTCGCTGTCGTCACGTTACTTACGAGAGTATACGAGATTGCGGAGAAATTTTAGGTATTGCATTGTGTCAGGATCTTGCTGTAGCAAGACTCTGGCTCGTTGGCTGACAAGTGAGATAACAAATATTGTCACTTAATAACTCAATGTGACACAATGTAAACACTTTATTCGCGCATCTCGCGTTTCACAATTAATGCATATCTCGCGCAATCACGATTCGTCATTACAATCAATACATGCAAGCAATCAATACAGCAGTACACCAATACAGCAATACACTTACACTCTTACAGACTAGCTCTTGAATCACGCTCAAACATATAATTCAAAGCACACAGCATTCAAACGTCTGTCCTCTACGATCTCCCAAGGCCTGTCTGACCAGCCGTTCAGCATTCGCGTCAGTCGGGGTAGAGTCCCCTTGCGTGACACACAAGTTTCACGTTGTCTCCTGACTGACCAACAACGGTTTAGCGTCGCTCAGACTTGAGCCTGGCTAGACTTCTCAGGCGCCGTCGAAGACCCCGCGTTGTAGCTAGCGTGTTTAACACTGCTCAGAGTTGAGTCTGGCTGCAATTGTCTGGCGTTGGTACAGACGACGCGTTGCAACCTATGGGTGAGAATCTGACATGCTCCCACCTTCCTTTTCATGAAAGGGGATCCTTTCATGTTCTTTATACACCTTTATTATTTTCTCTGTCAGAATCGAACCATGTAAGTCGTCTGCCGTGACTCTTTGGTTTATATTCAC
>OY992882.1:15299912-15443083 GCA_963921405.1 Cepaea hortensis | reverse complement strand
TATATTCACATATACAGGTAATGGTAAGTTATATCTGCACGATCACCAATCTCGCCTTGATGCAACACACATCAAGTACACTAATTTGAATGGATAGTCGCCTCAGCTGCAGTATGACACAGCCAGTCCGGTAAGTTACAGCATACACACCATTACCTCACAACCACTAAAAAAAATTCAAAAGAACAGGTCAGACTGCGAACATCTACCTCTAAGATGTTCCAACCTCAGACCCCCAACCTCATTTAGTCGGAGAGTCTAATGAAGGTCTACAGCTTTGGTAACTCTCTCCATGTACACCTGACGTCATCCTGACGTGTCAACCATTAGGCAACGTGATGATAGATGTCACCGTCCTAGATATCTAGGGGAATGAAACTCGGGCTCATACAGGCAACAAACTCCGTTCATATGCAATCTAACATCATTTATTTATATTATGTTACAGTAAGCTGGCGAAGAGAGTTTTCGCAAGCCAGCAATCTGCAAGTTGCGTATCACAGGAGTTTACAATAAACATGATTATTACAACACCTCTATCAGCTATCTAACATATGCATAAGACCCCTAAATACACTTGGGTTTTAAGCTATCAAGTCCCCCTTAAGGTAAGCCCTGTTGTTTCCTCGATGTCCAGTCCGTGTCTGCCTTTTCACACGTGTCGCAATCCGACACGGGTGGTAACTCTCTCCGAGTTTCTCGTGGACCCCGCAATCGGCGGGCCCCATCGGTGTCCACGGGGCTGTGGACACACTGACCGGTCCTTCGAGAAGGCTCTGGATTATTCGAGCCCTCGAGTGACTCGGTTCTTTCCCTTTAGCTGGAGTTCTATCCCTTCTCCACTCTCTCTTAATTTTATGTTGGTACCGCCCTTATGTGAGACTGTGACAGGAGTCCCCCTCCCCCCCTGCTTTGATGGGTTATTATATGGTAATTAGTTCTGTACTAATTCTGTCACAGGATCACATAAAGTCGGTGTTTGTAGTTTGGTGGATAGTAACTTGGCAACCTACACATCTGCATCAACAACTCATGTATTCTCCCATACACCACTTCAAGATGATTGCTGAAGAGTTCTCTCTCTTCTATGTTCTTAAACATGCTTATCTGACCGAAGTTCCGTGACGTTCCCAGTTGTTTTTTCAACCGCGCCCTTCTCAAGTATCCATATGATACCAAGATATAAAACTCTGTGTAAGAGAGTTTTAACAAGACAAATGTCTTGGCTTATTTAAGTACACTTGCAAATCTTGTCCTGCGTGTGTATTTCGATATATTTTTACTGCCGTATGTTGTATATTGCTGAATATGTAGTTATGCTGTTGTTTTATCCCATCTGACTACGTGTGTTCCTGTTGGCTTGTTAGTGTATTGACTGATATGTTGCTGTTTATAATAAAGTGACTGTGTTTTAATTGTTAGTGTTCAGTTTTGAGTTTGTATAAAGTGTGTGCTCACTGTGTGGTTTACTTCCAAGCGTCACGAGTTGGGATATCCTTTGTCATGAATTACTCAGTCTGTGTAATGCATGATCAGGGCATTCCAAACAGTGGTGCTTAGATGTAGTGTATTCAATACTAAACATGTATCAACAATTGAGACAGGTAATACATTTTTACATGAAAGACGCAGACAAATTAAAATAGATACGTTTTGCGTACAATTTGTCCGCTCAGTATATCGCTCTCTCATTTAATTCATTCACTCTGTCATTCATACATCTTTCATACAAAATAGTATTTTGTTAAAATATACAAATAAAGTTGAGGTAAGTCTTATTGCCCTTAGAAAAAAACGGATTAGGCGATATGTTCCCTTTAAGGTAACAAGTACTATTTGTACTTGTAATCAAAAAATGGTTTATAACTTAAATAGAAAAATTTAATAGGCAGAATATTTCACCTATGAGTGAAAATGCCTGTAATATATTATGGTAGAAAATATACAAGTTACATGTTGACATATTTTATATATATAATCAAATACAAGTGTAATACATATTAACTAATAGTAAATTAATTAACTCCAACGACGATGTGTGTGTTGTCCTCCTGTTGTCCGTGTGTCGTGCCATCAATGTTAACAGTTCATATAGCTGTCTCTTGTATGTTGTAATAGACGTAGTTCCATTCCGGTTGTTTGCGAAGTTTCTTTGCAATAGCGAGTATGCAGTGTTCTTAATCTTTACACGATGACTGTCAGTTCACTGGTTGAAATCACTTCACATATATTATATATATCGCTCGGATTGTTTTTAATCAATTTTGTACAAATATCTTGGACTGTAGACACGTAGTCTATGAAAGTTTGGTTAGGTGATGGGGCTAATTTTGAGAACTGTAGTTGATAGCCTGCTGTATCTAGTGAAAAATGTTGTAGTATTCTTTGTTTTAAATAGTCGTAATCTTTCCTCATGTCTTCTGGTACTGTCTCTATCACCTTTAAGGGCTCTAATGCTAAATTTCTCATCAGAATAAATGACCAGTCGACTTTTGCGACCTTATGGTAAGTCATCAAACACTCGAAGTTCTCTAAGTATGCGCTTATTGAATCTCCTGAACAAAAGGGCTTGACAAGGCCTTTATATTTGTTGTATTTTTGTTCCTATTCTTTACTTCTAGTTTTGTTTACTGAAATTTCTAAGTTGGAGTCAATTTCCATTTGTTTCAG
Organism: Cepaea hortensis; assembly: GCA_963921405.1. Taxonomy (NCBI): domain Eukaryota; kingdom Metazoa; phylum Mollusca; class Gastropoda; order Stylommatophora; family Helicidae; genus Cepaea; species Cepaea hortensis. The sequence continues at coordinate 15,440,413 of OY992882.1, read as the reverse complement.
TGTTATCTGTGTTTCTGCGTTTAATTGGGCTTGCTTGGTCCAGCTTCGAGCTCCATTTGCATCTTCTTCTCTTGAGCCTGCAGTTGTATTTTCTTTTCTTCAGCCTCAATTTGCATCTGCATCTTTTTCTCTTCTCTTTCTGCTTGCATCTTTTTCTCTTCCCTTTCTGTTGCTCTGTCTTCTCGTGCAATATTTTCTGAATGTGTCTTTTGTGCCCATTCTGAAAGTTTTTCGTCAGTATATCCTAACCTAATTCCTAATTCAATGCACTGTTCTAATGTTGACATCTTGTATTTTAGTTATTGTTCACTTTATTGAAATTAAATCCCTTTGAAATTAGTCTGGGTGTACAAAAGTTAGTTATCCCCCTTAATGTTTACATTCAAATTTACACGAGCAGGTTTACTTGGTTATGAGATTAGCATATATATAAAAATCAATACAATGAAAAATGTTACATCAATGAATCATGGATGAGTATCGCTTAGGGATATAATGAGCATGAAATGACACTCATCTTATTTTTCCTGGTTTCTCGACTGTAGTCTTGTTTGGTTTTCCTGTTTTCTCGCCACTGCTGGAGGACAGGTTACATACACACGATATTTCGCGGAACAATCTGATGTTGGAATCAAAAAAAAATTAGTAACTGTCACTGTAATTGTCACAGTCATGTCAATGTCAAATTTCATGAACATCATCATAATTTCAAATATCAAATATTTTTGTAGAGGGACTACAATAGCTCATTCACAGATGATACGATGATAGCTGCAAAGTTTTAGACTTTGTCATTTATGACAGTTGATATATTTTACTTGGCAAAACCAAGAGCTGTCTGGAAAGTAAAGCTTGTGCTTGCCAAAACCGGCTTGCCCCCAAATAGCCTGTCACCGTCCTAGATATCTAGGGGAATGAAACTCGGGCTCATACAGGCAACAAACTCCGTTCATATGCAATCTAACATCATTTATTTATATTATGTTACAGTAAGCTGGCGAAGAGAGTTTTCGCAAGCCAGCAATCTGCAAGTTGCGTATCACAGGAGTTTACAATAAACATGATTATTCCAACAACTCTATCAGCTATCTAACATATGCATAAGACCCCTAAATACACTTGGGCTTTAAGCTATCAAGTCCCCCTTAAGGTAAGCCCTGTTGCTTCCTCGATGTCCAGTCCGTGTCTGCCTTTTCACACGTGTCGCAATCCGACACGGGTGGTAACTCTCTCCGAGTTTCTCGTGGACCCCGCAATCGGCGGGCCCCATCGGTGTCCACGGGGCTGTGGACACACTGACCGGTCCTTCGAGAAGGCTCTGGATTATTCGAGCCCTCGAGTGACTCGGTTCTTTCCCTTTAGCTGGATTTCTATCCCTTCTCCACTCTCTCTTAATTTTATGTTGGTACCGCCCTTATGTGAGACTGTGACAATAGATTTAACACATATTACACATTATACACATTTTTGATTATGTCCCTTGGTTGTAGTACAGAGGTTCGGGACGGTAATTTTACCATGCTTTCAAAACAATAAATTACATTTATAAATTCATTTCTTAGTGTCATAATTTGATACTTCTTGACAAAAGTGAACACAATGCCACTGTTGTGAACAAGTAAATCAAGTTACGATGCTGAGATTACATATAACAAAAATCCTCATATACAATTCCGTATATGGAAATATTAGACTCACAAAAGTTGTGTAAAACGTCAATGTTTTGTGAGTATTCTAGTATAGTCTGCTATCTTTCAAATTAATATTCATAGACACCGGAATTACACAGCTGTGGTTTTAAGTTGACAATACCACACAGTAGTTTCGTTTGGATCTTACATAAATAAACGGAGTAACCAGTTCTTGAAAACAGCTGTTGGATGGTTTCTTCGGTGTGGATTACAGTGTTATTCTGGGATACGGCTGTCACAGTCTCTCTTCATACAGTTAAAATACAGTGGGCCAATCTGTGGTGTTGGTACGCAGTCTATTCGACGTTGTTCAAGCACAGTAAGTTCTTGGATCCTGTAGTACTGTTTTGTGCCCCTCGTCGTACATGTTTAGTACATCTTTAAAATGACACACACATTCTATCACATATCTCACAAATATTCGATACATTCATTCGCATAGTGATATAATATACATAATATATTTACAATGGGAGGTTAAATCCCTATCACATACATTTGCACAGCGTTCCTGAAATATTTTCAACTTTGGCTGTGGTGCTGAGCACTTAAACTTTGCAGTTTATACACTCTCTCTCCCGGACGAGCCCCCACGTTCGCACTTGTCAGGATCTTGCGGTAACAAGACTCTGGCTCGTTGGCTGACAAGTGAGATAACAAATATTGTCACTTAATAACTCAATGTGACACAATGCAAACACTTTATTCTCGCATCTCGCGTTTCACAATTAATGCATATCTCTCGCAATCACAATTCGTCATTACAATCAATACATGCAAGCAATCAATACAGCAGTACATCAATACAGCAATACACTTACACTCTTACAGGTTAGCTCTCGAATCACGCTCAAACATATAATTCAAAGCACACCGCATTCAAACGTCTGTCCTCTACGATCTCCCAAGGCCTGTCTGACCAGCCGTTCAGCATTCGCGTCAGTCGGTGTAGAGTCCCCTTGCGTGACACACAAGTTTCACGTTGTCTCCTGATTGACCAACAACAGCTCAGCGTCGCTCAGACTTGAGCCTGGCTGGACTTCTCAGGCGCCGTCGAAGACGCCGCGTTGTAGCTAGCGTGTTTAACACTGCTCAAAGTTGAGTCTGGCTGCAATTGTCTGGCGTTGGTACAGACGACGCGTTGCAACCTATCGGTGAGAATCTGACAATTGTACATATTTTTTTCACAATCACTCTGTGTTGTTCTTGAATTTCTTTATTTATCTTCAAAACACTTTATTACGTCTTATGTTCTTAACCATTTTTTATTTCTGTCTTCAGTCTTACTTTATTATTCCACATAGCGGTACATGATCACTATTACAGTCAGCAACCGGCAAAGAAATAGCGTTGGTATTCTCTCTCTCTCTCTCTTACAGATCAAAATTGTCTATGCTTGTACAGTGCGCACGACTACACCTGGGCTGACGGCACGTGCACTTACGGATGCAACTTCATCTGCTCCAGACCGTAAGTTCCCTTACCAAATTGTTTTCAGAAACTCCATTCGTATTACGTAATATTCAAAATGGACAGTTGTGACATGAGTGGATGCTGAGTATAGATAATTCTTTCTTAAGGGACTCACATTGATATAACGTCCGTGTCATGCTGGGTGCAGAGGTTACAGCCAGCGGAATGATTGGCTTCGAAAGCCAACACTCATCGTGAACAAAGCACACATGCTGAAGACTGTCTATTAACGATTGACAGTTAAAGTGATTGTAGTATAATTACTGCAAGCCGTCACGTCGCTGTTAATATCCCCCTCCCTCCATGCAACCCTAGTTTACGACAATAACATACTCATTTTCAAATTGGACAACGGTCGAAATCTACAATCACGCCTAGTTGGAAATAGCACGGTCTCGAATCAGGAAGAGGATGTGCTAACCATAGTATGAAAGGAGCTTCGGGATTGGTTATGACGTCATAGCCAAGCGAGGCCGAACAAGTCTTAAAAATGGCTTACAAGCCGGCAGAGAATTAGTGTGTACACCAACCCGAACACGAGGCAGAAGAAGGGCCACTGTGACTGACAGCATGGCACCATCTACAACCTCAACAATAAAAGGTAAAATCAAGTTGTGAGAAGAAACAAAATGCCAGTCTATAAGAAGCCAGAGAACTTGGAGAAAAAATCCGAGTCTAGGATCCTGAAATCTGTTGTCGTCGTGTTTGAAGTCATTCAAATATAATGAAGGTAAGCATAATTTCTTATTACTGTAGTAAATGACCTTTTTTCCAAAAGTTGGTAAGTGACGTGTTGTAAAAACGTGGTTGGTCCTTTAGAACTTAATTCCAGAGAGACTAAAACACTTTATTCAAATGTCGGAGTTCATAGATAAACTGCACGAGGTTAAACCATTGTGGAAGTATTTTCTTCTAGTTATGTAGATTCTTTGAATGTGAAAGCATTAAACCTACGTTGTTCATTTCACTCCGTTATCAGTTAAGCCAAATCAACAATGATTCAGGAGTTTGTGATTAACTTAGGATTTATAAGACTTAGTTCAGTTGTAAGGAACTATTTTACATGTGCAGTCACATTTATTAGACTTAATGTAATTTGAAAGAGAAATAGTACACGAGTACACGAGTTCATGATGTGTATCATAATCGTGTGTATTCGGTGGAAGCATTCATGTGGTATGTCCAGTGTCATTTCATTGATATTAAATATGTGAATTTATCATGTGTAAGTCAAATAAGCAAGCATAATGATCACCCATGCAAGTTATGATTATGGGTTATGATGACTGATTGCGGATTCATGTGGTGATTCCATTGTGGGTTCATTGGTGTTGCATATGTGAATTAATCATATGTAAATCACATCAGGGTGCCTAATTATCATACATGCCAATATGGTTATTATTTCTGATGAATGAATGTGAATTGAGTAAGGAGAAGAGACATGTTGAGAAGGAGTATGATCAGTCAACCAATCAATCTTATGATAGAGGCACTGTGATGTATAATGTCCTGTCTATCAGAAGAGAACATGTTAATAATAACCCATACATTAATGACTAACTTAGTGCACTCCTAAGCATGACACCACTCTATATTCCATATAACTCATGTTGTGATCATATAGTTTTGTGTCCTGAATGTTAATGATGATGATGATGATGATGATGATGATGATGATGATGATGGTGGAGGTGGTGGTGGTGGTGGTGGTGGTGGTGGTGGTGGTGGTGGTGGTGGTGATGGTGGTGGTGGTGGTGGTGGTGGTGGTGGTGGTGGTGGTGGTGGTGGTGGTGGTGGTGGTGGTGGTGGTGGTGGTGGTGGTGGTGGTGATGATGGTGTTGGTGTTGGTGATGATGATGATGATGATGATGATGATGATGATGATGGAGGTGGTGGTGGTGGTGGTGGTGGTGGTGGTGGTGGTGGTGGTGGTGGTGGTGGTGGTGGTGGTGGTGGTGGTGGTGGTGGTGGTGGTGGTGGTGGTGGTGATCGTGGTGGTGATGGTGATGATGATGATGATGATGATGATGATGATGATGATGATGATGATGATGATGATGATGATGATGGTGATGGTGATGGTTATGATGATGATGATGATGATGATGATGATGATGATGATGATGATGATGATGATGATGATGATGGTGATGGTGATGATGATGATGATGATGGTGACGATGATGATGATGATGATGATGATGATGATGATGATGATGATGATGATGATGATGATGATGATGAAGAAGATGATGATGATGATGATGATGATGATGATGATGATGATGATGATGATGATGATGATGATGATGATGATGATGATGGTGATGATGATGATGATGATGATGATGATGATGATGATGATGATGATGATGATGATGATGATGATGATGATGATGATGATGATGATGATGATGATGATGATGATGATGATGATGAATTAGGTACAGGCATATTACATACACGGTGAAGAGGACAGAATATATTTCCATTAAATCTTTTGATTAGAAAGAATTCCCCTGAATGTTATACAAGGGATGATAACATAATGTACTTATATTGTTTATAAGCAAATACTCATTGGAATGGGAGATAAATTTAAAACCCTAAATGTATGAGAACTGTTTCTTTAGTGAGAGGAGATCTAAAGAAAATATTTATGTACAGGAGAGAATGGTGAAGAGAGTTGTCAAATTCCAATTCGATCATGGTATTACTCAACCTGGAAACCATGTATCAGAGGCGTAAGTGAAGATGACACTACCTATCGGCGAGGCTAAATCTTGAGCGACTTAACCTATAATGAAGGATTTGATTGAGAGAAACCATTATGGGGTTGATGACAATTTGAGAACACCAAAAACCCTCTTCCTCCACTGTTTATTTTTCACTAGGATCAAAATTATCTTTATTGATTTTACTTGCTTTTTTTTTGTAAATTGAAAGTGTACAGTGTTCCATCTCTGATGTTCGTAGTGATGATACCTAGATATATGTTTGATGCTGGAATTTCAGGTAGTGGCTAGATCCATCTAGATCCACACCTTGTTGAGTGAAGCACCCTGGTTGAGTGAAGCACCTCGTTTGAGTGATGCCCTTTGATAGCGTAGTGCAGAAAGCTATTCACCTGCAAGATTGTCCTCTACCCATGCAGGCTCGGTAGCATACATAATTTATCATTGAACATGAAAAGGGGAGAACTACAGCCAATATTCTGCTCAGACCTTGATCAGATCAACACTAAGGCCATGTAACATAGGTATTGTCATTGACTGCTTGCCGTAGGGATCCAAAAACCTGAAAGTGGTGAAACCAGAGTGTATACAATTCTTCTTTTCAGATTAAACATATGCCAGTAGAATATGAGTAGTAAATGTAATTGAAAGACACACACACACACACACATATATATATATATATATGGCTGGTGATATGGATATTATATTGGGCACATCAATGATATATGAATAGTTATTTTATTTTTTTTTTGCATATCCCTTACAGGACGTTGCAGTCTACATCAAAGAGCACTCGAGAGTATATTGTAATAGATAGAGAAATACGTCACATGTGCAGAGTTGCCAAAGAGGAGTGGCTGCAGAAACATTGCAAAGAAATGGTGGATTTGGAAATAAAACACAACTTGAAAGAATTACATGAACATATACAACGATTTACAAAGAAGAAAAATAATATAACAGGAAATGGTTGTATCAGTAGAAATAATTGAGAAATTATAGTTAATAACACTGACATAATAAAAAGATGGACAGAGTACACAGAAGATTTATTCTGGGACAACAGGGTCAATATATCAACATTATATAATACTCAAGATGGACCAAAAATATTAACTGCTGAAGTAGAAAAGGCTATTAAAAAGATGAAAGAAGGACAGGCTGCAGGTCCTGACAAGATGACAACAGAGATGATAAAATCCTTATCCAGCTTTGGCATTGAAACTATCACATAATTATGTAATAGTATGTATAATACTGGGTACATACCTAAGGATTTGAAAACATCCATTTTCATCACACTACCGAAGAAGCCAAGGGCTGTTGAGTGTGAGGATTACAGAACTATTAGCTTAATGAGCCACATAACTAAGATACTACTCAAGGTCATACAAGAAAGAATTCAACATAAAATCGATGAGGAAGTAGCTGAAGAACAATTTGGGTTCCGCAAAAACAGCGGCACAAGAGAAGCAATTATCTGTTTGAGGCTGTTATTTGAAAAATATATAGAAGTTCAAAAAAGTATATATGTTTGTTTTATAGACTACAAGATAGCTTTTGATAGAGTACAACATGACCGACTAATTGCGTGCCTTCAAGATATAGGAGTAGACGGAAAGGACATCAGACTTATTAGTAACTTGTACTGGGAACAAGTGGCGTCTATTAGATGCGGTAATAACTATTCGTCACCTGTAGTGATAAAAAGAGGAGTACGGCAGGGATGTGTACTGTCCCAAAGCCTCTTCAACCTATACACAGAAAGAATTTTTAAACAAGTTGAAATGCCTGGACTCAGCATCAATGGAAGAATCATAAACAATCTTAGATATGCTGACGATACTGTGCTACTAGCAGAAAGTGAGCAGGAGTTGCAAGACCTAATGGTAGAAGTAAACAGACACAGTGCAGAATGTGGCTTAAATATTAACATCCAAAAAACAAAAACTATGATAATTAGCTGTGAAAAGGAAAGGTCATCAATCAACATCACAGTAAACAGGAAGATACTAGAACAAGTAACAAGTTTCTCTTATCTTGGACATATAATAACAGCTGATGGCAGAAGTGAAATGGAAATCAAAAAGAGAATAGGAATGACCAAAAATGCTTTCAACGGCATGAAATCAGTATTAACATCTAGAGAGATTAATAACGCATTAGATATGAGAATTGCCAAATGTTACGTATATTCAACGTTACTGTATGGCTCGAAAGCCTGCACAATGAACAAGCAACTAGAAAGTCGCATAGAGGCCCTGGAGATGTGGATATACAAACGAATATGTCGTATTTCACGGAAACAAAAACAATCAAATGCAGAGGTCCTGGAAAAACTGGGAATGAAAAGAGAGTTGATAAAAGAAATAAAGAGGAGACAAGTGAAATATTTTGGCCACGTTAAAAGACATGATACTCTTATAAAAACCATACTGGAAGGCAAGGTTGAGGGCAACGAGCAAGAGGTAGACAACGATACAAGTGGGAGGATAACATCAAGAGATGGACGAAGTCTGACTGCGGATGACGCGCACCAGGGATGCAGTTAGAGGGGAGTTATCTGGCACCATAGAGAATATGCATTTTGAAGACATCACACGGGTTGAAGATGTTAGGCATATTTTGAAAAAGGCGAAAGACACGGAACCAGGGCCCGATGGGGTTAGGTATGGCCACATGAAGGCTTTGAGCGATGTAGACCTGAAGGAGATGACCGACTGCTTTAACCAGAGCAATAGTACAGCGTCAGTACCGCAGGATTGGGTACATAGATATCTCATCCCTCTCCCAAAACCGTTCAATGATCATTCAGTGATTAGCGGTTTAGGACCATTACCCTTCAAAATACATTTGGGTAGGTCTTAGAGAAGATAGACGCTGTCAAGCTGAAGAGTTTTTGGAAAGGGGGAAGCTTCTTCCAAGAGGCCTAGGGACCTACAGGCCAGGAAAAGATACCTGGTCAAATGCAGCCACTTTTGCCTTTGACGTTTATGAGGGGTTCCAGGTTAGACAGGAAACAATCGCGGCAGCGCTTGATCTCGAGGATGCGTACAATAGAGTTCGCTATGATATTTTGATGATCGCACTGATGGAGAAGGGGGTCAATCCCTGGTTGGTAAACTAGATAGCAGCCGTCCTATATTCTCGTCGGGTTACTCTCCGTCTGGGTGCATGGACCTCAGAGCCACATATTTTAATCCCGGGACTGCCACGGGAATCTGCAATCTAACCGGTGCTCTTTAACGTGTATACGAGCAAGATTGCAAACCTAGAAGCACCAGGGGTTGGAAGGATACTAACATTTGCCGATGATATTCTTGCATATAGGCAGGGGAGAGATAAAGAGCAAACAGCCCAGGAGCTACAGGCGACAGTAGACATAGTGGTTGATTGGTGCACTGAAATGAGTGCTGTCATCCACCCGGAAAAAGGCAGCTGTTTTGTGGTGATCTCTGGACAACAGGATTGAGAATGCTGATGTCCCAAGCCTCAAGATATATGATAGAAGCATCAACAGAGAGAACAAACTGAAGTATCTGGGAATCACATTTGACAGGAGTCTGTCCTTCAATGACCATGTGGAGACGGTTGTGACAAGATCTCAAAAGGGACTCAATGCACTTAAAACTATGGCTGCAATGGACACAGAGCAGAGAATGCTCTTCACACTATACCAGCACGTGATCCTCTCAATGATTGCTTATAGACTAGGAATGCTCACTGTCTCAAAGAGTCAGTTGCTGAAATTAGAGCGCATACAGAACGAAGCTATGCGGGTCATTCTGGGATGCACCAGAGACAGCCCAGTGGTGTGTATGCGGTACATCCTTGGTCTGCCGACTGTTGCTGGTAGGCTCAAGGTGATGCAGGCGAAGGCATACCTCAGAGTAGCTGCAGACACGGATCACCCGTTGCATGAGACGCTGGACGCAGTTAAGGGTCAGAGACTGATAAGAGGGAAATCATGGATGGCTCAGGCGGAGGATACGATCAGACAGGTGTGCATCTTGGAGAACATTAGGCGAGGAGAGGAGTGGGTTAGAGTGCCAGCGAAGCAGTCAGACTTGTGCAGAGTTTGGTTGAATGTAATGATCAATAACCCAGTTGATGTTTATTAAATTATAAAAATTAGGTCATATTGAGTGTTGTTCTTGTCGTAGTTAAGTTGTTTAAGTAAAACAAACCCTAGACAATAATTAATTAACTGAGAGAAAATCAAATCAAATCAAATCAAATCAACTTTATTAGGGTCACAAATTGGGCGCGCAGGCCCGTCTTACATTCGGCCCTTCCAATCACTCGTCTTTCGTTCATCAAGAGCATTATACATTTACATAGGAAGAAAAAAAAACATTGTGAAATGAATGTTGTAAACATAAACAAGGCTAAACATGGAGAAAAATGTGTACATAAAAGTATGTGACGTAAAAGTAGTGATGCCAGCGCGTCCCACACACACACACACACACACACACACACACACACACACCACACACTCTCTCTCTCTCTCTCATTCACTCTCACTCTCACTCATTCACTCACACACACACACACTCTCACGCATTCACTCTCCCGCTCACTCATTCACTCTCCCGTTCACTCATTCACTCTCCCGCTCACTCATTCACTCTCCCGCTCACTCATTCACTCTCCCGCTCACTCATTCACTCTCACGCTCACTCATTCTGTCTCTCCCGCTCACTCATTCACTCTCCCGCTCACTCATTCACTCTCCCGCTCACTCATTCACTCTCCCGTTCTATCATTCACTCTCCCGCTCACTCATTCACTCTCACTCATTCACTCTCACACTCACTCATTCACTCTCACGCTCACTCATTCACTGTTTCGCTCACTCATTCACTCTGCCGCTCACTCATTCACTCTCACGCTCACTCATTTACTCACACGCCCACTCATTCACTCTCACGCTCAATCATTCACTCTCCGGCTCACTGATTCACTCTCACGCTCACTCATTCACTCTCACGCTCACTCATTCCTTCTCACGCTCACTCATTCACTCTCACTCATTCACTCTCACGCTCACTCAATCACTCTCACTCATTCACTCTCACGCTCACTCATTCACTCTCACGCTCACTCATTCACTCTCCCGCTCAATCATTCACTCTCCCGCTCACTCATTCACTCTCACTAATTCACTCTCCCGCTCACTCATTCACTCTTCCGCTCACTCATTCACTCTCCCGCTCACTCATTCACTCTCACGCTCACTCATTTACTCACACGCCCACTCATTCACTCTCACGCTCAATCATTCACTCTCCGGCTCACTGATTCACTCTCACGCTCACTCATTCACTCTCACGCTCACTCATTCCTTCTCACGCTCACTCATTCACTCTCACTCATTCACTCTCACGCTCACTCAATCACTCTCACTCATTCACTCTCACGCTCACTCATTCACTCTCACGCTCACTCATTCACTCTCCCGCTCAATCATTCACTCTCCCGCTCACTCATTCACTCTCACTAATTCACTCTCCCGCTCACTCATTCACTCTTCCGCTCACTCATTCACTCTCCCGCTCACTCATTCACTCTCCCGCTCACTCATTCACTCTCACGCTCACTCATTCACTCTCACTCATTAACTCACACTCATTCACTCCCACACACAGACACTCTCCCTCATTCACTCTCCAGCTCACTCATTCGCTCTCACGCTCACTCATTCACTCTCCCGCTCACTCATTCATCCTCACGCTCACTCATTCACTCTCACGCTCACTCATTCATTCTCCCGCACACTCATTCACTCTCACTCATTCACTCTCCCGCTCACTCATTCACTCTCACGCTCAATCATTAACTCTCCCGCTCACTCATTCACTCTCACGCTCACTCATTCACTCTCACGCTCACTCATTCACTCTCACGCTCACTCATTCACTCTCACGCTCACTCATTCACTCTCCCGCTCAATCATTTACTCTCCCGCTCACTCTAATGCTCACTCATTCTCTCTCCCGCTCACTCATTCACTCTCCCGCTCACTCATTCACTCTCCCGCTCACTCATTCACTCTCCCGCTCACTCATTCACTCTCCCGCTCACTCATTCACTCTCACGCTCACTCATTCACTCTCACGCATTCACTCTCACTCATTCACTCACACACACAGACACTCTCACTCATTCACTCTCCCGCTCACTCATTCGCTCTCACGCTCACTCATTCACTCTCCCGCTCACTCATTCACCCTCACGCTCACTCATTCACTCTCACTCATTCACTCTCCCGCTCACTCATTCACTCTCACTCATTCACTCTCCCGCTCACTCATTCACTCTCACGCTCACTCATTCACTCTCCTGCTCACTCATTCACTCTCACTCATTTACTCTCACGCTCACTCATTCACTCTCACTCATTCACTTTCACGCTCACTCATTCACTCTCACGCTCACTCATTCTGTCTCTCATTCACACTCACTCACTATCTCACTCAAACTACAGTCATGAACATAAGTTTAGATTATACATGATAAAATCAAATGGTATTTAACTTATAATATGACAGATGAGAATACACAAACATATGGAATCGCGTGTTACATAACATGCGTGTTACATGACATGCATCTGCTCAGCTCTCTCTCTCTCTCTCTCTCTCTCTCTCTCTCTCTCTCTCTCTCTCTGTATTCTTTCATATACACACACTCACACGCATGCGCGCGCTCACACACACACACACTAACACATCAACTCTCCCACTGTCTCACTCTCTAACACACAATCCTACACACACACACACACTCACTCTCTCAATCACACTCTCTCACACATACACGTACACATGAACGCATGCATGCACGCACGCACACACTCCCTCACTCACTCTCACACATACACGTACGAATGCATGCACTGACACATTCCCCCACCATTTCTCGCTCAATCACTCTCTCCACACACACGCATGCACACACGCATTCACTCTCTCCCTCTCTCTGACAACCACTCTCTCTCTCTCTCTCTCTCTCTCTCTCTCTCTCTCTCTCTCTCTCTCTCTCTCTCTCTCTCTCGCTCCCACACGCACACACATATATAGTGAACAATTATAATGAACAATTATACTGAACAATTATACCAGTAAATGAATTATGGTGGCATATAGTCGGTATGGATTAAGTATTGAAAGAGTTTTCGGTTAAATGTGTAGGGACTCATTGGAGTTTTCAGATCTGGAGGCAGATGATTCCATAAGTGAGCACCAGAATAGGCAAAACATGTTTTGTATAGGTCCAATCTAGGCTTTGAGACATGTAACAAATTTAGGCGCTTGCTGTTCATTGCATTAGATTGAATCAGCGGCAGAAGATACTCTGGGGTATTTTGAGATATAATTTTATTCACTAATTTGGCTTTGTTGAAAAGGAAGCGCTTTTGTAGTGGTAGAAGTCTTAGATGACTGTACAAATTATTACTTTCAACGTGCTTTATGCCAGAAACCAGACGAATAGCGCGGTTTTGTAGAGAACATAGTCGTTTTAAATTAGATTTAGGGCAACCATCCCAAACTGTGGAACAGTAATCGAGATGTGATTGGATATAGCATGTATAGAATATTTTTCGTGTGCTTTCGTCCAGGAAGTGCTGAATTTTAGCAAGTTGGTAAACTTTTTGTGCTATTTTCTTGGTAAGAGCGTGAACATGAGAGCTCCAGTTCAAATGGCTGTCTATTAAAAGCCCTAGTGTTTTATGTTCAGTCACATTAACTATAGGTAACGTGCCCATGTGGAGTTCGAGCGGTGATCCAGTTATGGCTAGTGTCTGTAGTTTTTGTCTGGTCGTTATTAGCATGGATTTGGTTTTGCCGATGTTAATTTGCATGCGGTTTTCATTGCTCCATCTAGTAAGATTATCAAGTTCCTTTTGTAAAGAATTCTCTAATTCACTACGGTTTTCTTGACTAGTATATATAGTACAGTCGTCAGCAAATAGATCACAAGTTGTATTGATATATAAAGGAAGATCATTAATATAAACTGCAAAAAGCAGCGGACCTAGTATTGAGCCCTGAGGCACACCAATATTAAGCTGTGTGGGTCTTGATAGACAGTTGTTGAAGGACACGACTTGTTGCCTGTCGGATAGAAATGACGTAATTATGTTCACCATGTTGGTGCTTGTCTTCATTTGCTTTAGTTTTCTAATTAAAATATCGTGATCTACCATATCAAAAGCTTTTTTAAAGTCTACAAACACCGCTCCACAAATTCTACCGTTGTTGATGTTTAAAGCGAGGCAAGGATACTGTTGGCTGTAAGAAAAAAATTTTCAGTGGTTTCCTAATGGTATTCCTTGGTTTTCCGAGACTCTATTGTAGGTCTTAGGCAACTGAGACATTAAAGGTTAATATAATTAGAACGGGCAGGATCACATTGGGAAAGAGGAATTGGATTTTCCTCTGTCTCTTTGGGGTTGACCCCAACGTTATCCGACAGTGATTAAAAACTCAGTCGCGGAGCAAACACAACAGTAGACTTCCGATCGTCAGAAGCGGTCCCCCTTTCTAGAATGTTCCCTCTTGGCAATCTCTTGCATCGGATAAGATACAGTCACGGACGAAACAACATATTGTAGGATGCCCGAATTAGGAGTCTTGTGTTCGGGTAGGACTGTCACGAGACAAAGCCGGCTTGTTTACGACCAGTATGTTAGTGGGATGATTAACACCTACACCACCTGACATTTTATGCCAGAAAATAAACAGCTATGCGTTTACCTTGAATAGTATTTGTCGATTTTTGAATCAATCAATAAATCAATCAATCAATCTTTCAATCAATTATTTCAGAACATTTTAGCCATGATGCGTTAAGGTCACAACATTATCTTCGTAGAATGCTCCATCCATCCATCATACGCCATGCCGGTAAGCGTGGGCGGTCATGTTCTGCCATCTCACTCGATCACCAGAGTCGTGGATCAGCTCCGTGTTTCTGTCTCTACCATGCCTCTGATTATCGATGATTTCACACAACATGATTTTCTTGGCATCCGTAAAGAAGGTAGTTTGCCATTGCTTTCCTTCCTAGCAGTGACCATACTGGTCAGTGACCGTAGCCATTGTCTCCTCAAAATAGAGATCCTCTGCCTACCGTCGTGAAGGTGGAGACCATAACCTACAACTATCTGTTGGCTGCTCTCCATCCTCATCCACCACCGGCACCCATGGCTTCACGTAACCCTGATCGGGGGGCTAAACGGGTACTCCACCTTGCCCAAGGGTGTCCCGTAGGCTAGCGGAGGGAAGGAGGCGCCTTACTTCTCCTTTGATAGGGGATACCCCTACCCCTACCCCGCTACCCAGTAGAATGCTCAGAATTTCATAAATAAACACCATGTATTGTTTGGCGCTCATAGAAGTAGAAGAAAGAAGTAGAGACTAGAGGACACACTAGACAACATACACATGTACTGCTATAGCCACTAGAGGACACACTAGAGAACAGACACATGTAATGCTATAGCCACTAGAGGACACACTAGACAACATACACATGTAAAGCTATAGCAACTAGAGGACACACTAGACAACATACACATGTAAAGTTATAGCCACTAGAGGACACACTAGACAACATACACATGTAAAGTTATAGCCACTAGAGGACACACTAGACAACATACACATGTAAAGTTATAGCCACTAGAGGACACACTAGACAACATACACATGCAAAGTTATAGCCACTAGAGGACACACTAGACAACATACACATGTAAAGCTGTAGCCACTAGAGGACACACTAGACAACATACACATGTAAAGCTATAGCCACTAGAGGACACACTAGACAACATACACATGTAAAGCTATAGCCACTAGAGGACACACTAGACAACATACACATGTAAAGCTATAGCCACCAGAGGACACACTAGACAACATACACGTGTAAATCTATAGCCACTAGAGGACACACTAGATGTCAGCAACCGCTTTCACAGGCATTCTAGGATACTTCTCTCGCACCACACAAAAGACTTGCTAGTCGTACGAGAGGAATTGGTTACACATTTTATTGCCACTGGCTCTTTGCATCACATCAATGTACAACAAACAGTCCCTAACAAATCACACAAGAATAATACACATGTAAAGCTATAGCCACTAGAGGACACACTAGACAACATACACATGTAAAGCTATAGCCACTAGAGGACACACTAGACAACATACACATGTAAAGCTATAGTCACTAGAGGACACACTAGACAACATACACATGTAAAGCTATAGTCACTAGAGGACACACTAAACATACACATGTAAAGCTATAGTCACTAGAGGACACACTAGACAACATACACATGTAAAGCAAATAGCCACTAGAGGACACACTAGACAACATACACATGTAAAGCTATAGCCACTAGAGGACACACTAGACAACATACACATGTAAAGCTATAGTCACTAGAGGACACACCAGACAACATACACATGTAAAGCTATAGTCACTATAGGACACACTAGACAACATACACATGTAAAGCTATAGCCACTAGAGGACACACTAGACAACATACACATGTAAAGCTATAGCCACTAGAGGACACACTAGACAACATACACATGTAAAGCTATAGCCACTAGAGGACACACTAGACAACATACACGTGTAAAGCTATAGCCACTAGAGGACACACTAGACAACATACACATGTAAAGCTATAGCCACTAGAGGACACACTAGACAAAATACACATGTAAAGCTATAGCCACTAGAGGACACACTAGACAACATACAC
Organism: Cepaea hortensis; assembly: GCA_963921405.1. Classification (NCBI taxonomy): domain Eukaryota; kingdom Metazoa; phylum Mollusca; class Gastropoda; order Stylommatophora; family Helicidae; genus Cepaea; species Cepaea hortensis. The sequence goes on along the minus strand of OY992882.1, from coordinate 15,423,713 downwards.
ATGTACAGCTATAGCCACTAGAGGACACACTAGACAACATACACATGTAAAGCTATAGCCACTAGAAGACACACTAGACAACATACACATGTAAAGCTATAGTCACTAGAGGACACACTAGACAACATACACATGTAAAGCTATAGTCACTAGAGGACACACTAAACATACACATGTAAAGCTATAGTCACTAGAGGACACACTAGACAACATACACATGTAAAGCAAATAGCCACTAGAGGACACAATAGACAACATACACATGTAAAGCTATAGCCACTAGAGGACACACTAGACAACATACACATGTAAAGCTATAGTCACTAGAGGACACACTAGACAACATACACATGTAAAGCTATAGTCACTAGAGGACACACTAGACAACATACACATGTAAAGCTATAGCCACTAGAGGACACACTAGACAACATACACATGTAAAGCTATAGCCACTAGAGGACACGCTAGACAACATACACATGTAAAGCTATAGCAACTAGAGGACACACTAGACAACATACACATGTAAAGCTATAGCCACTAGAGGACACACTAGACAACATACACATGTAAAGCTATAGCCACTAGAAGACACACTAGACAACATACACATGTAAAGCTATAGCCACTAGAGAACACACTAGACAACATACACATGTAAAGCTATAGCCACTAGAGGACACACTAGACAACATACACATGTAAAGCTATAGCCACTGGAGGACACACTAGACAACATACACATGTAAAGCTATAGTCACTAGAGGACACACTAGACAACATACACATGTAAAGCTATAGCCACTGGAGGACACACTATACAACATACACATGTAAAGCTATAGCCACTGGAGGACACGCTAGACAACATACACATGTAAAGCTATAGCCACTAGAGGACACACTAGACAACATACACATGTAAAGCTATAGCCACTAGAGGACACACTAGACAACATACACATGTAATGCTATAGTTACTAGAGGACACACTAGACAACATACACATGTAAAGCTATAGCCACTAGAGGACACACTAGACAACATACACATGCAAAGCTATAGCCACTAGAGGACACACTAGACAACATACACATGTAAAGCTATAGCAACTAGAGGACACACTAGACAACATACACATGTAAAGCTATAGCCACTAGAGGACACACTAGACAACATACACATGTAAAGCTATAGCCACTAGAGAACACACTAGACAACATACACATGTAAAGCTATAGCCACTAGAGGACACACTAGACAACATACACATGTAAAGCTATAGCCACTAGAGGACACACTAGACAACATACACATGTAAAGCTATAGCCACTAGAGGACACACTAGACACCATACACATGTAAAGCTATAGTTACTAGAGGACACACTAGACACCATACACATGTAAAGCTATAGTTACTAGAGGACACACTAGACAACATACACATCTAAAGGTATAGTTACTAGAGGACACACTAGACAACATACACATGTAAAGCTATAGCCACTAGAGGACACGCTAGACAACATACACATGTACAGCTATAGCCACTAGAGGACACACTAGACAACATACACGTGTAAAGCTATAGCCACTAGAGGACACACTAGATGTCAGCAACCGCTTTCACAGGCATTCTAGGATACTTCTCTCGCACCACACAAAAGACTTGCTAGTCGTACGAGAGGAATTGGTTACACATTTTATTGCCACTGGCTCTTTGCATCACATCAATGTACAACAAACAGTCCCTAACAAATCACACAAGAATAATACACATGTAAAGCTATAGCCACTAGATGACACACTAGACAACATACACATGTAAAGCTATAGCCACTAGAGGACACACTAGACAACATACACATGTAAAGCTATAGTCACTAGAGGACACACTAGACAACATACACATGTAAAGCTATAGTCACTAGAGGACACACTAAACATACACATGTAAAGCTATAGTCACTAGAGGACACACTAGACAACATACACATGTAAAGCAAATAGCCACTAGAGGACACACTAGACAACATACACATGTAAAGCTATAGCCACTAGAGGACACACTAGACAACATACACATGTAAAGCTATAGTCACTAGAGGACACACTAGACAACATACACATGTAAAGCTATAGTCACTAGAGGACACACTAGACAACATACACATGTAAAGCTATAGCCACTAGAGGACACACTAGACAACATACACATGTACAGCTATAGCCACTAGAGGACACACTAGACAACATACACGTGTAAAGCTATAGCCACTAGAGGACACACTAGATGTCAGCAACCGCTTTCACAGGCATTCTAGGATACTTCTCTCGCACCACACAAAAGACTTGCTAGTCGTACGAGAGGAATTGGTTACACATTTTATTGCCACTGGCTCTTTGCATCACATCAATGTACAACAAACAGTCCCTAACAAATCACACAAGAATAATACACATGTAAAGCTATAGCCACTAGAGGACACACTAGACAACATACACATGTAAAGCTATAGCCACTAGAGGACACACTAGACAACATACACATGTAAAGCTATAGTCACTAGAGGACACACTAGACAACATACACATGTAAAGCTATAGTCACTAGAGGACACACTAAACATACACATGTAAAGCTATAGTCACTAGAGGACACACTAGACAACATACACATGTAAAGCAAATAGCCACTAGAGGACACACTAGACAACATACACATGTAAAGCTATAGCCACTAGAGGACACACTAGACAACATACACATGTAAAGCTATAGTCACTAGAGGACACACTAGACAACATACACATGTAAAGCTATAGTCACTAGAGGACACACTAGACAACATACACATGTAAAGCTATAGCCACTAGAGGACACACTAGACAACATACACATGTAAAGCTATAGCCACTAGAGGACACACTAGACAACATACACATGTAAAGCTATAGCCACTAGAGGACACACTAGACAACATACACGTGTAAAGCTATAGCCACTAGAGGACACACTAGACAACATACACATGTAAAGCTATAGCCACTAGAGGACACACTAGACAAAATACACATGTAAAGCTATAGCCACTAGAGGACACACTAGACAACATACACATGTACAGCTATAGCCACTAGAGGACACACTAGACAACATACACATGTAAAGCTATAGCCACTAGAGGACACACTAGACAACATACACATGTAAAGCTATAGCCACTAGAGGACACACTAGACAACATACACATGTAAAGCTATAGCCACTAGAGGACACACTAGACAACATACACATGTAAAGCTATAGTCACTAGAGGACACACTAGACAACATACACATGTAAAGCTATAGTCACTAGAGGACACACTAAACATACACATGTAAAGCTATAGTCACTAGAGGACACACTAGACAACATACACATGTAAAGCAAATAGCCACTAGAGGACACAATAGACAACATACACATGTAAAGCTATAGCCACTAGAGGACACACTAGACAACATACACATGTAAAGCTATAGTCACTAGAGGACACACTAGACAACATACACATGTAAAGCTATAGTCACTAGAGGACACACTAGACAACATACACATGTAAAGCTATAGCCACTAGAGGACACACTAGACAACATACACATGTAAAGCTATAGCCACTAGAGGACACACTAGACAACATACACATGTAAAGCTATAGCCACTAGAAGACACACTAGACAACATACACATGTAAAGCTATAGCCACTAGAGAACACACTAGACAACATACACATGTAAAGCTATAGCCACTAGAGGACACACTAGACAACATACACATGCAAAGCTATAGCCACTAGAGGACACACTAGACAACATACACATGTAAAGCTATAGCAACTAGAGGACACACTAGACAACATACACATGTAAAGCTATAGCCACTAGAGGACACACTAGACAACATACACATGTAAAGCTATAGCCACTAGAGAACACACTAGACAACATACACATGTAAAGCTATAGCCACTAGAGGACACACTAGACAACATACACATGTAAAGCTATAGCCACTAGAGGACACACTAGACAACATACACATGTAAAGCTATAGCCACTAGAGGACACACTAGACACCATACACATGTAAAGCTATAGTTACTAGAGGACACACTAGACACCATACACATGTAAAGCTATAGTTACTAGAGGACACACTAGACAACATACACATCTAAAGGTATAGTTACTAGAGGACACACTAGACAACATACACATGTAAAGCTATAGCCACTAGAGGACACGCTAGACAACATACACATGTACAGCTATAGCCACTAGAGGACACACTAGACAACATACACGTGTAAAGCTATAGCCACTAGAGGACACACTAGATGTCAGCAACCGCTTTCACAGGCATTCTAGGATACTTCTCTCGCACCACACAAAAGACTTGCTAGTCGTACGAGAGGAATTGGTTACACATTTTATTGCCACTGGCTCTTTGCATCACATCAATGTACAACAAACAGTCCCTAACAAATCACACAAGAATAATACACATGTAAAGCTATAGCCACTTGAGGACACACTAGACAACATACACATGTAAAGCTATAGCCACTAGAGGACACACTAGACAACATACACATGTAAAGCTATAGTCACTAGAGGACACACTAGACAACATACACATGTAAAGCTATAGTCACTAGAGGACACACTAAACATACACATGTAAAGCTATAGTCACTAGAGGACACACTAGACAACATACACATGTAAAGCAAATAGCCACTAGAGGACACACTAGACAACATACACATGTAAAGCTATAGCCACTAGAGGACACACTAGACAACATACACATGTAAAGCTATAGTCACTAGAGGACACACTAGACAACATACACATGTAAAGCTATAGTCACTAGAGGACACACTAGACAACATACACATGTAAAGCTATAGCCACTAGAGGACACACTAGACAACATACACATGTAAAGCTATAGCCACTAGAGGACACACTAGACAACATACACATGTACAGCTATAGCCACTAGAGGACACACTAGACAACATACACGTGTAAAGCTATAGCCACTAGAGGACACACTAGATGTCAGCAACCGCTTTCACAGGCATTCTAGGATACTTCTCTCGCACCACACAAAAGACTTGCTAGTCGTACGAGAGGAATTGGTTACACATTTTATTGCCACTGGCTCTTTGCATCACATCAATGTACAACAAACAGTCCCTAACAAATCACACAAGAATAATACACATGTAAAGCTATAGCCACTAGAGGACACACTAGACAACATACACATGTAAAGCTATAGCCACTAGAGGACACACTAGACAACATACACATGTAAAGCTATAGTCACTAGAGGACACACTAGACAACATACACATGTAAAGCTATAGTCACTAGAGGACACACTAAACATACACATGTAAAGCTATAGTCACTAGAGGACACACTAGACAACATACACATGTAAAGCAAATAGCCACTAGAGGACACACTAGACAACATACACATGTAAAGCTATAGCCACTAGAGGACACACTAGACAACATACACATGTAAAGCTATAGTCACTAGAGGACACACTAGACAACATACACATGTAAAGCTATAGTCACTAGAGGACACACTAGACAACATACACATGTAAAGCTATAGCCACTAGAGGACACACTAGACAACATACACATGTAAAGCTATAGCCACTAGAGGACACACTAGACAACATACACATGTAAAGCTATAGCCACTAGAGGACACACTAGACAACATACACGTGTAAAGCTATAGCCACTAGAGGACACACTAGACAACATACACATGTAAAGCTATAGCCACTAGAGGACACACTAGACAAAATACACATGTAAAGCTATAGCCACTAGAGGACACACTAGACAACATACACATGTACAGCTATAGCCACTAGAGGACACACTAGACAACATACACATGTAAAGCTATAGCCACTAGAGGACACACTAGACAACATACACATGTAAAGCTATAGCCACTAGAGGACACACTAGACAACATACACATGTAAAGCTATAGCCACTAGAGGACACACTAGACAACATACACATGTAAAGCTATAGCCACTAGAAGACACACTAGACAACATACACATGTAAAGCTATAGTCACTAGAGGACACACTAGACAACATACACATGTAAAGCTATAGTCACTAGAGGACACACTAAACATACACATGTAAAGCTATAGTCACTAGAGGACACACTAGACAACATACACATGTAAAGCAAATAGCCACTAGAGGACACAATAGACAACATACACATGTAAAGCTATAGCCACTAGAGGACACACTAGACAACATACACATGTAAAGCTATAGTCACTAGAGGACACACTAGACAACATACACATGTAAAGCTATAGTCACTAGAGGACACACTAGACAACATACACATGTAAAGCTGTAGCCACTAGAGGACACACTAGACAACATACACATGTAAAGCTATAGCCACTAGAAGACACACTAGACAACATACACATGTAAAGCTATAGCCACTAGAGAACACACTAGACAACATACACATGTAAAGCTATAGCCACTAGAGGACACACTAGACAACATACACATGTAAAGCTATAGCCACTGGAGGACACACTATACAACATACACATGTAAAGCTATAGTCACTAGAGGACACACTAGACAACATACACATGTAAAGCTATAGCCACTAGAGGACACACTAGACAACATACACATGTAAAGCTATAGCCACTAGAGGACACGCTAGACAACATACACATGTAAAGCTATAGCCACTAGAGGACACACTAGACAACATACACATGTAAAGCTATAGCCACTAGAGGACACACTAGACAACATACACATGTAATGCTATAGTTACTAGAGGACACACTAGACAACATACACATGTAAAGCTATAGCCACTAGAGGACACACTAGACAACATACACATGCAAAGCTATAGCCACTAGAGGACACACTAGACAACATACACATGTAAAGCTATAGCAACTAGAGGACACACTAGACAACATACACATGTAAAGCTATAGCCACTAGAGGACACACTAGACAACATACACATGTAAAGCTATAGCCACTAGAGAACACACTAGACAACATACACATGTAAAGCTATAGCCACTAGAGGACACACTAGACAACATACACATGTAAAGCTATAGCCACTAGAGGACACACTAGACAACATACACATGTAAAGCTATAGCCACTAGAGGACACACTAGACACCATACACATGTAAAGCTATAGTTACTAGAGGACACACTAGACACCATACACATGTAAAGCTATAGTTACTAGAGGACACACTAGACAACATACACATCTAAAGGTATAGTTACTAGAGGACACACTAGACAACATACACATGTAAATCTATAGCCACTAGAGGACACGCTAGACAACATACACATGTACAGCTATAGCCACTAGAGGACACACTAGACAACATACACATGCAAAGCTATAGCCACTAGAGGACACTCTAGACAACATACACATGTAAAGCTATAGCCACTAGAGGACACACTAGACAACATACACATGTAAAGCTATAGCCACTAGAGGACACACTAGACAACATACACATGTAAAGCTATAGCCACTAGAGGACACACTAGACAACATACACATGTAAAGCTATAGCCACTAGAGGACACACTAGACAACATACACATGTAAAGCTATAGCCACTAGAGGACACAATAGACAACATACACATGTAAAGCTATAGCCACTGGAGGACACAATAGACAACATACACATGTAAAACTATAGTCACTAGAGGACACACTAGACAACATACACATGTAAAGCTATAGCCACTAGAGGACACACTAGACAACATACACATGTAAAGCTATAGCCACTAGAGGACACACTAGACAACATACACATGTAAAGCTATAGCCACTAGAGGACACACTAGACAACATACACATGTAATGCTATAGTTACTAGAGGACACACTAGACAACATACACATGTAATGCTATAGTTACTAGAGGACACACTAGACAACATACACATGTAAAGCTATAGCCACTAGAGGACACACTAGACAACATACACATGTAAAGCTATAGCCACTAGAGGACACACTAGACAACATACACATGTAAAGCTATAGCAACTAGAGGACACACTAGACAACATACACATGTAAAGCTATAGCCACTAGAGGACACACTAGACAACATACTCATGTAAAGCTATAGCCACTAGAGAACACACTAGACAACATACACATGTAAAGCTATAGCCACTAGAGGACACACTAGACAACATACACATGTAAAGCTATAGCCACTGGAGGACACACTAGACAACATACACATGTAAAGCTATAGCCACTAGAGGACACACTAGACAACATACACATGTAAAGCTATAGCCACTAGAGGACACACTAGACAACATACACATGTAAAGCTATAGCCACTAGAGGACACACTAGACACCATACACATGTAAAGCTATAGTTACTAGAGGACACACTAGACAACATACACATGTAAAGGTATAGTTACTAGAGGACACACTAGACAACATACACATGTAAAGCTATAGCCACTAGAGGACACGCTAGACAACATACACATGTAAAGCTATAGCCACTAGAGGACACACTAGACAACATACACATGTACATCTATAGCCACTAGAGGACACACTAGACAACATACACATGCAAAGCTATAGCCACTAGAGGACACTCTAGACAACATACACATGTAAAGCTATAGCCACTAGAGGACACACTAGACAACATACACATGTAAAGCTATAGCCACTAGAGGACACACTAGACAACATACACATGTAAAGCTATAGCCACTAGAGGACACACTAGACAACATACACATGTAAAGCTATAGCCACTAGAGGACACACTAGACAACATACACATGTAAAGCTATAGCCACTAGAGGACACACTAGACAACATACACATGTAAAGCTATAGCCACTAGAGGACACACTAGACAACATACACATGTAAAGCTATAGCCACTAGAGGACACACTAGACAACATACACATGTAAAGCTATAGCAACTAGAGGACACACTAGACAACATACACATGTAAAGCTATAGCCACTAGAGGACACACTAGACAACATACTCATGTAAAGCTATAGCCACTAGAGAACACACTAGACAACATACACATGTAAAGCTATAGCCACTAGAGGACACACTAGACAACATACACATGTAAAGCTATAGCCACTGGAGGACACACTAGACAACATACACATGTAAAGCTATAGCCACTAGAGGACACACTAGACAACATACACATGTAAAGCTATAGCCACTAGAGGACACACTAGACAACATACACATGTAAAGCTATAGCCACTAGAGGACACACTAGACACCATACACATGTAAAGCTATAGTCACTAGAGGACACACTAGACAACATACACATGTAAAGCTATAGTCACTAGAGGACACACTAAACATACACATGTAAAGCTATAGTCACTAGAGGACACACTAGACAACATACACATGTAAAGCAAATAGCCACTAGAGGACACAATAGACAACATACACATGTAAAGCTATAGCCACTAGAGGACACACTAGACAACATACACATGTAAAGCTATAGTCACTAGAGGACACACTAGACAACATACACATGTAAAGCTATAGTCACTAGAGGACACACTAGACAACATACACATGTAAAGCTATAGCCACTAGAGGACACACTAGACAACATACACATGTAAAGCTATAGCCACTAGAGGACACACTAGACAACATACACATGTAAAGCTATAGCCACTAGAAGACACACTAGACAACATACACATGTAAAGCTATAGCCACTAGAGAACACACTAGACAACATACACATGTAAAGCTATAGCCACTAGAGGACACACTAGACAACATACACATGCAAAGCTATAGCCACTAGAGGACACACTAGACAACATACACATGTAAAGCTATAGCAACTAGAGGACACACTAGACAACATACACATGTAAAGCTATAGCCACTAGAGGACACACTAGACAACATACACATGTAAAGCTATAGCCACTAGAGAACACACTAGACAACATACACATGTAAAGCTATAGCCACTAGAGGACACACTAGACAACATACACATGTAAAGCTATAGCCACTAGAGGACACACTAGACAACATACACATGTAAAGCTATAGCCACTAGAGGACACACTAGACACCATACACATGTAAAGCTATAGTTACTAGAGGACACACTAGACACCATACACATGTAAAGCTATAGTTACTAGAGGACACACTAGACAACATACACATCTAAAGGTATAGTTACTAGAGGACACACTAGACAACATACACATGTAAAGCTATAGCCACTAGAGGACACGCTAGACAACATACACATGTACAGCTATAGCCACTAGAGGACACACTAGACAACATACACGTGTAAAGCTATAGCCACTAGAGGACACACTAGATGTCAGCAACCGCTTTCACAGGCATTCTAGGATACTTCTCTCGCACCACACAAAAGACTTGCTAGTCGTACGAGAGGAATTGGTTACACATTTTATTGCCACTGGCTCTTTGCATCACATCAATGTACAACAAACAGTCCCTAACAAATCACACAAGAATAATACACATGTAAAGCTATAGCCACTTGAGGACACACTAGACAACATACACATGTAAAGCTATAGCCACTAGAGGACACACTAGACAACATACACATGTAAAGCTATAGTCACTAGAGGACACACTAGACAACATACACATGTAAAGCTATAGTCACTAGAGGACACACTAAACATACACATATAAAGCTATAGTCACTAGAGGACACACTAGACAACATACACATGTAAAGCAAATAGCCACTAGAGGACACACTAGACAACATACACATGTAAAGCTATAGCCACTAGAGGACACACTAGACAACATACACATGTAAAGCTATAGTCACTAGAGGACACACTAGACAACATACACATGTAAAGCTATAGTCACTAGAGGACACACTAGACAACATACACATGTAAAGCTATAGCCACTAGAGGACACACTAGACAACATACACATGTAAAGCTATAGCCACTAGAGGACACACTAGACAACATACACATGTACAGCTATAGCCACTAGAGGACACACTAGACAACATACACGTGTAAAGCTATAGCCACTAGAGGACACACTAGATGTCAGCAACCGCTTTCACAGGCATTCTAGGATACTTCTCTCGCACCACACAAAAGACTTGCTAGTCGTACGAGAGGAATTGGTTACACATTTTATTGCCACTGGCTCTTTGCATCACATCAATGTACAACAAACAGTCCCTAACAAATCACACAAGAATAATACACATGTAAAGCTATAGCCACTAGAGGACACACTAGACAACATACACATGTAAAGCTATAGCCACTAGAGGACACACTAGACAACATACACATGTAAAGCTATAGTCACTAGAGGACACACTAGACAACATACACATGTAAAGCTATAGTCACTAGAGGACACACTAAACATACACATGTAAAGCTATAGTCACTAGAGGACACACTAGACAACATACACATGTAAAGCAAATAGCCACTAGAGGACACACTAGACAACATACACATGTAAAGCTATAGCCACTAGAGGACACACTAGACAACATACACATGTAAAGCTATAGTCACTAGAGGACACACTAGACAACATACACATGTAAAGCTATAGTCACTAGAGGACACACTAGACAACATACACATGTAAAGCTATAGCCACTAGAGGACACACTAGACAACATACACATGTAAAGCTATAGCCACTAGAGGACACACTAGACAACATACACATGTAAAGCTATAGCCACTAGAGGACACACTAGACAACATACACGTGTAAAGCTATAGCCACTAGAGGACACACTAGACAACATACACATGTAAAGCTATAGCCACTAGAGGACACACTAGACAAAATACACATGTAAAGCTATAGCCACTAGAGGACACACTAGACAACATACACATGTACAGCTATAGCCACTAGAGGACACACTAGACAACATACACATGTAAAGCTATAGCCACTAGAGGACACACTAGACAACATACACATGTAAAGCTATAGCCACTAGAGGACACACTAGACAACATACACATGTAAAGCTATAGCCACTAGAGGACACACTAGACAACATACACATGTAAAGCTATAGCCACTAGAAGACACACTAGACAACATACACATGTAAAGCTATAGTCACTAGAGGACACACTAGACAACATACACATGTAAAGCTATAGTCACTAGAGGACACACTAAACATACACATGTAAAGCTATAGTCACTAGAGGACACACTAGACAACATACACATGTAAAGCAAATAGCCACTAGAGGACACAATAGACAACATACACATGTAAAGCTATAGCCACTAGAGGACACACTAGACAACATACACATGTAAAGCTATAGTCACTAGAGGACACACTAGACAACATACACATGTAAAGCTATAGTCACTAGAGGACACACTAGACAACATACACATGTAAAGCTGTAGCCACTAGAGGACACACTAGACAACATACACATGTAAAGCTATAGCCACTAGAAGACACACTAGACAACATACACATGTAAAGCTATAGCCACTAGAGAACACACTAGACAACATACACATGTAAAGCTATAGCCACTAGAGGACACACTAGACAACATACACATGTAAAGCTATAGCCACTGGAGGACACACTATACAACATACACATGTAAAGCTATAGTCACTAGAGGACACACTAGACAACATACACATGTAAAGCTATAGCCACTAGAGGACACACTAGACAACATACACATGTAAAGCTATAGCCACTAGAGGACACGCTAGACAACATACACATGTAAAGCTATAGCCACTAGAGGACACACTAGACAACATACACATGTAAAGCTATAGCCACTAGAGGACACACTAGACAACATACACATGTAATGCTATAGTTACTAGAGGACACACTAGACAACATACACATGTAAAGCTATAGCCACTAGAGGACACACTAGACAACATACACATGCAAAGCTATAGCCACTAGAGGACACACTAGACAACATACACATGTAAAGCTATAGCAACTAGAGGACACACTAGACAACATACACATGTAAAGCTATAGCCACTAGAGGACACACTAGACAACATACACATGTAAAGCTATAGCCACTAGAGAACACACTAGACAACATACACATGTAAAGCTATAGCCACTAGAGGACACACTAGACAACATACACATGTAAAGCTATAGCCACTAGAGGACACACTAGACAACATACACATGTAAAGCTATAGCCACTAGAGGACACACTAGACACCATACACATGTAAAGCTATAGTTACTAGAGGACACACTAGACACCATACACATGTAAAGCTATAGTTACTAGAGGACACACTAGACAACATACACATCTAAAGGTATAGTTACTAGAGGACACACTAGACAACATACACATGTAAATCTATAGCCACTAGAGGACACGCTAGACAACATACACATGTACAGCTATAGCCACTAGAGGACACACTAGACAACATACACATGCAAAGCTATAGCCACTAGAGGACACTCTAGACAACATACACATGTAAAGCTATAGCCACTAGAGGACACACTAGACAACATACACATGTAAAGCTATAGCCACTAGAGGACACACTAGACAACATACACATGTAAAGCTATAGCCACTAGAGGACACACTAGACAACATACACATGTAAAGCTATAGCCACTAGAGGACACACTAGACAACATACACATGTAAAGCTATAGCCACTAGAGGACACAATAGACAACATACACATGTAAAGCTATAGCCACTGGAGGACACAATAGACAACATACACATGTAAAGCTATAGTCACTAGAGGACACACTAGACAACATACACATGTAAAGCTATAGCCACTAGAGGACACACTAGACAACATACACATGTAAAGCTATAGCCACTAGAGGACACACTAGACAACATACACATGTAAAGCTATAGCCACTAGAGGACACACTAGACAACATACACATGTAATGCTATAGTTACTAGAGGACACACTAGACAACATACACATGTAATGCTATAGTTACTAGAGGACACACTAGACAACATACACATGTAAAGCTATAGCCACTAGAGGACACACTAGACAACATACACATGTAAAGCTATAGCCACTAGAGGACACACTAGACAACATACACATGTAAAGCTATAGCAACTAGAGGACACACTAGACAACATACACATGTAAAGCTATAGCCACTAGAGGACACACTAGACAACATACTCATGTAAAGCTATAGCCACTAGAGAACACACTAGACAACATACACATGTAAAGCTATAGCCACTAGAGGACACACTAGACAACATACACATGTAAAGCTATAGCCACTGGAGGACACACTAGACAACATACACATGTAAAGCTATAGCCACTAGAGGACACACTAGACAACATACACATGTAAAGCTATAGCCACTAGAGGACACACTAGACAACATACACATGTAAAGCTATAGCCACTAGAGGACACACTAGACACCATACACATGTAAAGCTATAGTTACTAGAGGACACACTAGACAACATACACATGTAAAGGTATAGTTACTAGAGGACACACTAGACAACATACACATGTAAAGCTATAGCCACTAGAGGACACGCTAGACAACATACACATGTAAAGCTATAGCCACTAGAGGACACACTAGACAACATACACATGTACATCTATAGCCACTAGAGGACACACTAGACAACATACACATGCAAAGCTATAGCCACTAGAGGACACTCTAGACAACATACACATGTAAAGCTATAGCCACTAGAGGACACACTAGACAACATACACATGTAAAGCTATAGCCACTAGAGGACACACTAGACAACATACACATGTAAAGCTATAGCCACTAGAGGACACACTAGACAACATACACATGTAAAGCTATAGCCACTAGAGGACACACTAGACAACATACACATGTAAAGCTATAGCCACTAGAGGACACACTAGACAACATACACATGTAAAGCTATAGCCACTAGAGGACACACTAGACAACATACACATGTAAAGCTATAGCCACTAGAGGACACACTAGACAACATACACATGTAAAGCTATAGCCACTAGAGGACACACTAGACAACATACACATGTAAAGCTATAGCCACTAGAGGACACACTAGACAACATACACATGTAAAGCTATAGCCACTAGAGGACACACTAGACAACATACACATGTAAAGCTATAGCCACTAGAGGACACACTAGACAACATACACATGTAAAGCTATAGCCACTAGAGGACACACTAGACAACATACACATGTAAAGCTATAGCCAATAGAGGACACACTAGACAACATACACATGTAAAGCTATAGCCAATAGAGGACACACTAGACAACATACACATGTAAAAGTATAGCCACTAGAGGACACACTAGACAACATACACATGTAAAGCTATAGCCACTAGAGGACACACTAGACAACATACACATGTAAAGCTATTGCCACTAGAGGACACACTAGACAACATACACATGTAAAGCTATAGCTACTAGAGGACACACTAGACAACATACACATGTAAAGCTATATCCACTAGAGGACACACTAGACAACATACACATGTAAAGCTATAGCCATTAGAGGACACACTTGACAACATACACATGTAAAGCTATAGCCACTAGAGGACACACTAGACAACATACACATGTAAAGCTATAGCCACTAGGGGACACACTAGACAACATACACATTTAAAGCTATAGCCATTAGAGGACACACTAGACAACATACACATGTAAAGCTGTAGCCATTAGAGGACACACTAGACAACATACACATGTAAAGCTATAGCCACTAGAGGACACACTAGACAACATACACATGTAAAGCTATAGCCACTAGAGGACACACTAGACAACATACACATGTAAAGCTATAGCCACTAGAGGACACACTAGACAACATACACATGTAAAGCTATAGCCACTAGAGGACACACTAGACAACATACACATGTAAAGCTATAGCCACTAGAGGACACAATAGACAACATACACATGTAAAGCTATAGCCACTAGAGGACACACTAGACAACATACACATGTAAAGCTATAGCCACTAGAGGACACACTAGACAACATACACATGTAAAGCTATAGCCACTAGAGGACACACTAGACAACATACACATGTAAAGCTATAGCCACTAGAGGACACACTAGACAACATACACATGTAAAGCTATAGCCACTAGAGGACACACTAGACAACATACACATGTAAAGCTATAGCCACTAGAGGACACACTAGACAACATACACATGTAAAGCTATAGCCACTAGAGGACACACTAGACAACATACACATGTAAAGCTATAGCCAATAGAGGACACACTAGACAACATACACATGTAAAGCTATAGCCACGAGAGGACACACTAGACAACATACACATGTAAAAGTATAGCCACTAGAGGACACACTAGACAACATACACATGTAAAGCTATAGCCACTAGAGGACACACTAGACAACATACACATGTAAAGCTATTGCCACTAGAGGACACACTAGACAACATACACATGTAAAGCTATAGCTACTAGAGGACACACTAGACAACATACACATGTAAAGCTATAGCCACTAGAGGACACACTAGACAACATACACATGTAAAGCTATAGCCATTAGAGGACACACTTGACAACATACACATGTAAAGCTATAGCCACTAGAGGACACACTAGACAACATACACATGTAAAGCTATAGCCACTAGAGGACACACTAGACAACATACACATTTAAAGCTATAGCCATTAGAGGACACACTAGACAACATACACATGTAAAGCTGTAGCCACTAGAGGACACACTAGACAACATACACATGTAAAGCTATAGCCACTAGAGGACACACTAGACAAAATACACATGTAAAGCTATAGCCACTAGAGGACACACTAGACAACATACACATGTAAAGCTATAGCCACTAGAGGACACACTAGACAACATACACATGTAAAGCTATAGCCACTAGAGGACACACTAGACAACATACACATGTAAAGCTATAGCCACTAGAGGACGCACTAGACAACATACACATGTAAAGGTATAGCCACAAGAGGACACACTAGACAACATACACATGTAAAGTTATAGCTATTAGAGGACACACTAGACAACATACACATGTAAAGCTATAGCCACTAGAGGACACACTAGACAACATACACATGTAAAGTTATAGTCACTAGAGGACACAGGATAACATACACATGTAAAGCTATAGCCACTAGAGGACACACTAGACAACATACACATGTAAAGCTATAGCCACTAGAGGACACACTAGACAACATACACATGTAAAGCTCTAGCCACTAGAGGACACACTAGACAACATACACATGTAAAGCTATAACCACTAGAGGACACACTAGACAACATACACATGTAAAGCTATAACCACTAGAGGACACACTAGACAACATACACATATAAAGCTGTAGCCACTAGAGGACACACTAGACAACATACACATGTAAAGTTATAGCCACTAGAGGACACACTAGACAACATACACATTTTAAGCTGGGATTCGAACCTCTCACCTCCAAATCGCGACAGTGCCTTGCTAAAGGACAAGTGTACTATGACGCTTGACCAACTAGACATCTCATGTACGGCTAAGAAAACGAAAGGACGAAGTTCAATGGGTCACAAATTGGATACGCATACTTTTCTTACATCCATACTTTCTAGTCACGTATCTTTCACACGTCATGTGTATGTTATGTTTAAAGCATATAACTGATGTGTCAAAGAGGAGCGAAAACCAACATTTAAGTACAGCAAAAGGCTAGTTTCTTAATCATAGATGCTTAGCCATATCATAGATGCTTTTTTTTTTTTTTTGCTTGCATATCCTTTACAGGACATCGCTGTCAACATCAGCATCTTTCAGCTGATTGTTGATTTTTTTGCCAAGATTATACTCAGTAGTTTGCCATTGGTTTCTGAGCGGCCGACTCATACCCCGTAAGTTACCGACGCGGCGAGAGCCGCTACCGTCACGTTACGCGCACATCACGTTACTCACGAGGCGATTACGGAGACAGACGTTAAACACCTAGGCCAGGGAGACCGGTTCATAGATGCTTACCCATATCAATTCCGGGGGATTGTACAACGTCTTTGCTGTCGTCAATTCATTTTTTTTCTCCGGCGTCCACTTTCTCTCCAAGCAGATCTTCTTTCATGTATCGCCAGTGTAGCATGGTCAGTGACTAGTGATAGTATTAGTCACACTAAAGTAGTGACAAGAAGACTACCCTAAGGAAAGTCTATCTGCTGAAGGAAGAGAAGATAGAAGTGGCTTATTAGAATATAGGTTGTATGGAAATACAGGTCTCAGAGATAATCTAAACTCCTTACAGTGGGCAGGTTGAGGAAAAGGAAAGCGAACAGCAGCAACTTTGTATAAAAGGCCGCCGACTTAGGTATTTGTGCTAATAGTAACCTGCAATATAAATTGAGCCACCAGTCCCTCTTTCTCACAAGTTGATGAAGACAAAACTTGAACACACTTTCGCCCTGTCAAACTATATTACTACGCTAATTATTATTCATGTTGAATGCAATCAAATGTCAATAGTTAAAGTAAAGATATAATTTATTAATCTTAACACATATAGCTATCCACGGGAGGAACAAAAGACAGTATTGTGTGGGTTTATACGCCACAATTATTTAGTGTTGTTTCAGGCTACTAGCGCTCAGAGCTTTTTATTAAGATTATAATAACTGTAGTTCTATTTCGATACTCTAGAAATTAAATATGATGTTGGCTCTGGAAGTTGTTCGTCTTCCACTTAGCTTGTTTCCACCACTCCACACGTTCATATGTAACGACTTCTGCGTAGTTTCTCATCTACTCAGTTATCAGTTATCACTTAACAGTTGGGGTATCTTCACTGCACTCCGGACATATCCATAGGTGCTCAGATTCTCCCCCCCCCCCCAGCATATGCATCAGCGTCTGATGGCTAATAGTGCCAGTTCTGTGTTGGTTGACGAGGCGCCTTGTTTTCCCGATGTACCTCTCGCGTCGCGACTGGCAGAGCCGATTCTTACTCCCAAGTCTTTCATCCTGGACAGCGATGTGGATTCACTGACGTCAAAGTCCTCTGTTCTCGCCATATCTTTGAGGACGTTAATAACACCGCATGATCCATGGGCTGGCCATCTACAGGTGGTGCAGAGCTAGCCAGTTTATCACCTCGTTCATTTCCCTCGACTCCCGCATGTCCCGGGACAAGATGAAGGTGACTTTACGGACAACAGACTTCCGCAGCGACTCAGTCCACTGTCTACGTTCAGATCCAGCTTCGACCTTCTGAATTATGCTCATCAAATCATTTAGTACACACACGTTGATATAATGCTGTGATTCCAGCCATATGAAAGCCTGTGTAACTGCCATCACCTCCATCGTCATGCTGCTCGTGGTCATAGAGTGGGCACCACTGGATTATTGAACTGTTCGGCCCGCTGAACGGGCTGTAATTGCCCACGCACTTCTCTGCTGCTTTCCATCCGTATATATGAGCACTTCGGGGCTATCTGAGTGTTCATAGTTGAGCGCGTTGACCTCTGCATTGACAGCGGGAGGGTTCTGCTCTCTGCACCGTCTGTCGAGTGTGATAATGCAGGAGAAAGTGCACTTAAAAGCTGGAGGCACCAGCACCCATTCCTTGCCGGGGTTGATACTGATAAGACTGCAGACCTGTCTGACGACATCCCCCGCACAACTCATCCATGATTTGCCACTCTTTAGCCTGTCAGCATTTTCTCTGAATATAACGTAATGCAGAGGGTGCTGCTCATCTGCACTTATTTTAAAGTATGCGCGAGCTCTCCAGATCTTGATCCTTTGTTCTATTGTCGGGAAGTCAAGGAGGTATCTCATGCTACACCGCTGGTGTCTCTCGTGCAGCCCAAAATGATGCGCATGGCTTCGTTTTGTACCTTTTCAAGTCTTCCAATCTGTGGAGGGCTGACAGTGAGGATGGCCAGGGCATACTCGATGCGTGAAAGCACCAGTTCTTGGAACTGAAGTATTAGCAGTCTTTACTCGATATTGGCAGTCGCCATGACTCTTATTGCTGACAAACCAATTTCGAGCTTTCGTTACGACATAATCGACATGATCTCTGAAGGACAGGATACGATCAAGCCTCACGCCAAGATATGTCATTGACTGGGTTCTACTCAAAATGCTCCCATCCATTCTTACTGCCGACAGGTCTGTGTTCACAATATGGTTGTTTAGGGAGAACCATGTAACCGATGCCTTTGCAGGGTTGACAAGGGCACCGCCATCACACACCATGAGGAAATTCGATCTAGTTCGCCCTGCAAATCATTGGCAACCGCTTGTCTATCTCGACCCTGTCGATACACGAGAATGTCGTCACCAAATGACAGAGTCCTACCCCTCCCGTCCAACTGTTGTTCAGTGATCGGCATCGTATACGCGTTGAATAGTACTGGTGACAGTGGTGAACCCTGCGGCAATCCTGGACATATCGTTATCGGCTCAGAAGACCAACTCCTGCATCTTAGCACCACCTTCCTTTGGGGCAGAACTGCAGCTATCCATCGTACAAGGTGAGGGTGCACTTTCAGTCTGAGGAGGGTTTGCAACAAGTGCTCGAATGATACTCTGTTATATGCGTCCTCTAAGACTATGGCGGCCGCACATGTCTCTTCTCTGACCTAAAATCCTTCGTAAACATCTTGAGCAAAGACCGCCGCATTCAGCCATGACTCTTTGTTACGTCTGTATCCTCCAAGTGTGGGCGGAAAGCAGCCGAGTTGTTCCAAGTCATAAGCAAGTCTGTGTGCTACAATTTTCTCCAGTAGCTTGCCAGAAGTGTTCTGCATCGTAATGATTCTGTAGCCGCTTATCTTGGAATTGTCTTTGTTCGGTTTTGGCAGCGGCAGCAAGTAGCTGTGTAGCCATTCTTCTTTGATCTGACCCCCTGGGTACTGGTGTTGAATTCTCTGGCCAGTTCTTCCATTTCATCATCTGATATCACCAGTAGGTCACGATATGGGATGCCGTCTGGGCCTGGGGCGGTGTTAGGTGATTTCTTGAGCATCGCACGTATTTTCTCAGCTGTGATTATCCATTCTTCGTCTGTCCCGACCCCTCGCACCACTTAGAGAGTGTCGTTTTGGTCCTCTGTCTAGCGGGCTAGTCTTTCTGGTCAGTCTGCTCTATATAGCGTGCAAGAAGGGCCTTACCTTTATCCGCATCCGACTTTTTCCATGCGAGGTCTGTGCCTTGAATGTAAGGAATACCCCTAAGTTGTGCAGCACTGTTCATGCTCTTATAGAGGCGCAAGAATATCGTAAGAGATCGTTCGGAGCACACCTTCCTGCAGAACTCGTCCTATTTCTCGGCCTTGGCCTGTTTGGCGCGCTATTTGAATAAAGTCATCGTCCTATGGATCTCAGTCTTCAGGTTCGCCAACTAAACCTGTGGCATGTTAGCCTTTCTGGCTTTTTGCCAGTCTTAGACAGCCTGCCTCTTTCCCAGCCATGCCTTCTCGACCTCTCCATTCCACCATGGTGGCTGCAACCATCTTTCTTGTCTTCTGCGGGAAGAAGTTAGTTTTCTTCTTCTGATCTTGCTTATGGCGTCTTGACCAGTGACCTATTTCGCGCATAAACGTTCACGATTACAAGCTGCACTGGCGTCATTATTCTTAATGCATGTACTTGCAGGGCATCACTGTTCCAGGAGGACATATCGATCTCAGACACCAGTATGTTGTCGCGGACCAGAATGGCCTGTCCGAGGTGCCGCCTGTTAAAAAATCTATGAAACCCCGCAACATTGACTGTTTTGTCGCCGAGCTGTGTTTCTTGTAAGACTACAATATCGTTTCCGTAGAGTAGTTCTTCGGGTCGGCGTTGACAAAATGATGCACAGTTCCAGTACAGTACTCGAACGTTTCCGATACCACTTCTGTCACATTTTAATAGCCTTCTGCGTGCGCATGCCCTCTTCCCACGCTGTGTCCTTGAAGGTCGTCTGATCGTCATGTTAGGCTTAACTATCGCCACCGGGCGCAGATGATACGCCGAAGGAAGTCTGGGCGCGCGTGCACGAACTCCGTTGCACTGTCCGAACTCCATTTCACCTCGAAAAACACACTTAATCCATAAACATTCTGGAAAAAACACGTTCCATTTTACGGGACGAAGAAATGTCCCACCATCTTGCTTCAAGGGAACTCACGCTCTCGTCTCGTCTCGTCTACTCTTTCTTGTTGACAGACAATGACGCTTTACTCCGACTGTAGTTGAATGGAGTGTCTTGGCTGGTAGTTGTGTTATGTTACTTATTAGTGTCGAGCACCATTTATTGATCCAACGCACATGATTCACAGAATGTTTTTCGTATTCCAATTTATTGCACACGTTATATTGACAGCTTTGAGCTGCTTCTGGATAAACTGTCTCTGGTAATTGATAACTAAAATTGCACTGTTGACTGCTCCTAGCAGAAAATGTTATATATTTAACGGTTATTGTTTTATTTAGTAGATCACTTGTTGAATCAGTGGTTCTCGTGTTGATTGTAGCAACTGGTGATGTCAAACAATCTGGGGAAGAACGTTTGACATATACACACACAAAAAGTTATAGTGAATGGTGAATCTGACGATAACTCGCCCATTCGACAATTCTACTGGTATCCATCACTTCACTCATACACAGACATTACTCATAAACAAGATATGTCTATATTGTTGGTAGTTAACAGGCAACGACTTAGACATACGCTCGTCTCACATACCGATGCTCTTTCCTAGTTGTGTAAGAATTACAAAACGAGAACATAGCTTGACTTATGTCTAACAATCACTCCGAATAGATATATATATAATGACTGTTACTGAAAACAGGACTATTCCCTATTGAGAATGTCTATATCATAGACTAGTAACTTAACTATACACACTTCAAGATGCGGAAGAGTATAGTAAATGTGGAGTATGTTAGCCCGCGTTGAATGTGACTGACATTGAGGTCATTCACACAACGTGGTTACTGGCCGGTTATCATTCATCATCATCATTGGCACCTTTCCGTCTTGACAGACGATAGTTTGGTACATTGTGCTTCAAAAAGGCTTAATAACTGTCATATGGCAATAACTACGATCCATGGCGGTGGCGAGTGTGGCTGGTAAGGCCAAATCTTGCTGCAAATGTTTGCCCACAGTAGGTGCATGTCAAAACATGGTCATTTCCACCATTTTGCACCATCTTACGTCTCTCACGCTCTGTGTGTGCTTTATCTGCAATCATTTTCTCCTTTGTCTTTATTCCATTTCTGATAGTTGCCCTCCATGCTACACGTTCAGCGGCGACATGCTCCCATTGTGCATTATCAATGCCTGTATGAATCATGTCCCGCTTGCACACATCTTTGTATCGTAGTAGAGGCCGACCCTGAGATCTCCTACCCATCTGTAATTCACCAAAAAAGATGTCCTTTGGTATTCTACCATCATCCATCCTCCTAACGTGTCCTATCCATCTAAGTCTACGAAGAATGAGCATGGAATACACCGTCACACAACCTAATCTTTCCAATACTTCAGTATTTGTGATTTTGTCTTGCCACTTAATACCAAGTATTCTTCGCAGACACCGCATATGAAAGCTGTTTAAACGTTTCTCTTGGCGTGAGTAAGTTGTCCAGGTTTCACTGCCATAATGAAGAGTATTAAGGACACAGGCTTGGTAGACGAGTACTTTTGTTTTGGCGGTAAGCTTCCTGTTCTCCCAGACTCTTTTTGCTAACATGTTCATTGTTGTTGCTGCCTTGCCAATCCTGATGTTGATTTCCTGATCGAGAGATAATTTGCTATTTACCCTGATCCTAGATATGTAAAATGGTCTACTATCTCCAGTTCGGCGTCGTCAATAAAGATTGATGGTACACCATGTGCACCTTGTGACATAATCTGTGTCTTCTTTTTGTTAATTGTTAAACCAAATTCAGAACAAGCATTGGAGAATGCAGATAGTAGATGTTGTAATTCTTCCTCAGAGTGGGTCGTAATCGCAGCATCATCCGCAAAAAGCAACTCTCTGATTAGTACCCTGCTAATTTTGGTCTTGGCCTTCAATCTCTGAGCTTTATAGAGGCCACCATCTGAGCGTGAGTGAATGTATATACCGTTATCCTGATCACGAAAGGCATATTTCAGTAGAAGTGAAAAGTATATCCCAAAGAGGGTGGGGGCTAGTACACAACCTTGCTTAACTCCACTCTTGATTTCAAACTCTTCTGAAGTTGAGCCATCAAACTTGATTATACCCTTCATGCCTGTGTGGAACGATTCCACAATGGACAGAAGAGTTGGTGGACAGCCAATCTTCTTTATTGCTTTGAACAGACCCTCACGACTGACCAAATCGAATGCCTTTGTGAGGTCGATGAAGGCAATAAACAGTGGCTGATTTTGTTCCCGGCATTTTTCTTGCATCTGTCGCAATGAGAATATCATATCAATGGTAGACCGGTTCTGACGGAAGCCGCACTGTGATTCGGGGTAGGCTTGATCTCCCAGGACTTGAAGTCTGCGCAGGACAATTCTGGCAAATACTTTCCCAACAATACACAGAAGTGAGATACCCCTATAGTTGTTGCAGTCGCTCAGATCTCCCTTGTTCTTGTACAGCGTTATGATGTTTGAATCTTTGAAATCCTGTGGGACTTGTCCTTCTCGCCAGCATAGCTCTATTAGCTGGTGGATCTGTAGAGCGAGGGTGTCTTGCCCACTCCTGATCACCTCTATTGGAATCCAATCCTTACCTGGAGCCTTGCCAGATGCAAGCTCATTTATAGCACACTTAACTTCTGCTATAGTGGGAAGTGTGTCCAGGTGGTCAAGAGTTGGCAGGGCCTCTATGGCGTTGAGGGCATCATCCGCCAGCTTTGTCTCACTTGAGTAAAGCTCTAAATAGTGCTCGACCCATCTATCCATCTGTTGTTTCTTATCAGTGATGATTTCTCCAGTCAAGGTTTTCAGCGGTGCACTTCTTTTGATCATTGGGCCACAGGCTTTGTTTATCCCTTCATACATGCTTCTGATGTTTCCCTTATCACTTGCGATTTGAATGGACTCACATAACTTGATCCAATAGTCATTTGCACACTGCCTGGCAGCCTTTTGTACATCCTTCCTCGCTTGCTTCAGCTCACTCAGAGTGTTACGTGTTGGTCTTTCCTTGTTTCTTAAGAGAGCTATCTTCTTTTTATCAATCAAGGGCTGCAGTATCTGGCTGTTTGCCACAAACCAGTCCTGCCTCTTATGATCCACAGTGCCGTAAACCCCTACCGCTGTTTTATAAATAGTTTCCTTAAGTTTACTCCATTTATCATTTACTATACAATTTTCTGATGTATCATTGAAAGCGTTCTCAAGTTGCTGTTGAAATTCAAAGCACTTTCCAGGATCGTGAGTGTTACTAATATTAATCCTGGGGCTAGACTTGTGTTTAGCTGTGTAGATTCTCTTTGGTCTCAGTCTAACCCTTGCAACAACCAAAGAATGATCTGTATCACAGTCAGCACTGTGGTAACTTCGAGTTAATGATGTATGGTTCAGATGTTGTCTCCGTGTGATAATGAAGTCCAGCTGATGCCAATGGCCGGATCTTGGATGTTTCCATGTGACCTTATGCATCTCTTTTGTTTTAAAAAAGGAGTTTGTAATACATAGGTCATTTCTAGTGCAATGCTCCAGCAGCCTTTGTCCATTATCATTCATGCGACCGATATTGTATTTTCCAAGGCACACTGGCCATGAACTCGAGTCCTTGCCCACACGAGCATTGAAATCACCGAGCATATAAATGAAGTCGGATTTTGGAACTGCCTTGATCGCAGAGTCTAGCTGCTCATAGAACGTATCCTTCACATCATCAGAGGAAGTGAGTGTCGGTGCATATGCAGTGAGAATGGTGGCAAATCCACAAGAGGTTGCCAAGCGCAGTGATAATAATCTTTCATTACCTCCAGCTGGGATATCAATCATTCCCAGTAGCGAATTCTTCACTGCAACTGGCCGGTTATATAGCTACTCTATTTGTGTGAATTAAAACTGCATTTCTCTTAATATTTAAACATCAATGTTTAGTGGGATATTAATATTGTAATTGTATTAAACATATTAATATTTAATTGTATAATTAATATATCGCATCAAAGACGTATGTGAACACGTGTGTTTGATCCTACGCACAGTGTCACATGTTATGCTTCTACTGTCGACCCCAATTTTCAGCACATAAATGTGCCCCTATAATCTCTATGTCGATTCGTCTTTCCTAATTAGGCATTGCTATGTTCCTTCTCCACTTCGGCTAGACTTAAACCGGAGCCTTTTCTAACTTATATAAATGCTGGCTACAATGCTGTCAAAAGGTATTTTATGCCTCAAGTTTAGAATGAATGGTTGACTAAATTGATAGGCGACTACCCTGCTGCAGCTCCGGGTTTGGAAAGACAGAATTACAAGTCTGTTCCACCCTGGCCGGAAAATTCATGGCCAGGTGGTTGTAGCCAAAGGGCCAAGCTGCCGAACACAGTCAAACGTCCTGATTTGGCTTTGTCAGCTTAGTCAGCGATATCTGTATGAACATATATGTAAAGGTATACACTGTTTAATACATTCAAGACGAGGGGGACGTCTAAACAACTTTCCGGTAGTTGATGGTGTTGTATTCATATCAGGACAAGATAATCATCATTTCTAACTTATGACACTAATGGAAGTCGGACATTACAGAAAAGATCGCTTTCATGATTATTTCTCAGTCGTCTCATACACACACACACACACACACACACACACACACACACACACACACATAAACACACACACATAAACACACACACACACATAAACACACACACACACACACACACACACATAAACACACACATAAACACACACATACACATAAACACACACACACACACACATAAACACACACACACACATAAACACACACACACACACACACACATAAACACACACACACACACACACACAAAAACAATGTTAGTACTTTTAGGTTGCTTCGTTCGCTTTGAACTCAAGCTACTTCGTCTTTTTTTTTTGCGTTGGATTTGCATCTCCAATTATCAGTGCTCCTCCCCACCAGGCGAACCCATTCCGACTTCGGAGGTATGTTAGTACTTATTCCTGCACAGATCAAAACTGTCAGTTGTCACCAAGTTTTCATGTTCATTTCTCAGTCGTCACTTACGCACAAACAATGTTCTTATTTATTCCTATGCAGATCAAGATTGTCTACACATGAACCAACCAGCCAGCTACACCTGGACATATGAAACATGCCCCAGCTATTGCAACCTCATCCGTGTCATCCTGTAGGTTGCTTGTTTATCTACGTTTGCAAAACAATGTATTCTCTTGATGAATTTAACTGAGTAAGTGCCATGTGATGATACATTGTCTTATTAAAACTTCTTGCAATTGCCATGGGCGTATAAATCAAACTATAGTTAAAATATCAATACATTAGTTTTCCCTATATAAAGCCCCTTTTTAATGTTATATATAATACAACATGCCTACTACCATACTAACTACTTTTAAGTCATAACTCTGACACACCCCTACTTTCCATTTTCCGCCATCCATTGTTGTTTGGTCGTAACCTAATTTTTGATTGGATCCCAATCTGTTCAACACAGAAGCCACAAACAATATCACATGACCAAATAAAACCGTTTGTCTCTTGCTTATTGTTGTATATAATGTTCTAGTTTCATTAACCTCTCTCGGGCAATCGTTGTTAACTCAGGCAGTCCAAGGAATTCGCAACATTAGTTTCATGAGCCACATTTCTGCTGCTTCCAAGTTCTTCCGAATTTGTTCATTTACATTTCAAGATCCATCGCAATACAGCAAAGCATGTTATATATAGCATTTCTTCACTCTCTTTCTGACAAACAATAATAGTGAGCTATTGCATTAGATACCTTTCATTTTCTGAAATGCAGATTTTGCTTGCCCTTTTCTGTTCTTGGTCTCTGTTGTGCATCTTCCATCTGATATTATAATTGCCTCTAGGTATTTAAGGTTATCCACTTGGTTAAGAATTGTCCCATTTATTTCCAATTCACATTTTGGTGTCACTTGTTTCTTTGGTAGAACCATTGCTACTGTTTTCTGTATATATACTTACACACACGTGTATTTATGACTAGATATATACTCTCTGTTGCAGTACAAGCGAACCTTGTGTGGAGTGTTGATCTCACATTCTATCTAAACTGTCTTAATGAACAAGACAGCCAGGCATCTACTTAAATATAAGAACAGTGACAGTGTGATGGTCTGAATGTCTACAGCTTAATGAGACATAGGCTACTAGTAAATGCATTGTTATAGAAAGATTCTATTTCGTATAGTTAACAACAAGTTCTGAAATCATTTCATTTCTTTACAGATACAGTCCCAAACAAAATATAGGCTTGAACAGTCAACAATAGAATGCGGAAAATTGAATGTAGGGTTGTGTCACAGTCATGACTTAGTTGTTAATATTGTATCAGACATGTTGTCTTGTACATCAAATTAAAGGGGGTTGCATAATAAACACTACTTAGTTGATCATGTTTATATGTAGTGGTTGTATGTAAGAGGGTGTGAGGGTGGGGGTGAAATCTTCTTGTCCATTTACTAAAATAAACCTTCCATTCAATTGTTTCCAGACAACCCCTCCCCTCCGCCAGATTTTCTTGAAATGTGTAAACGTTTTCTTGTCGCATATTGCCTTGCCCATTATTGTTTTGTCTAGTTTCGTGTCTTCTCGTCTTGTCTTCTCTTGTCTTGTCTTGCCTTAGCTCCACTTGTCTTGACTTGACTTGACTCGTCTCGTCTTGTCTTGTCTTGACTTGACTCGTCTCGTCTTGTCTTGTCTTGTCCATTCTTCTCCTGTCTTGACGGTTTTGTTCTCCACTCTTGTTTTGTCCACTCTCGTCTAGTCTTGTATATTCTTGTCTGGCCTCATCTACTCTTGTCATGTCTACTTTTGTTTTGTCTTGTCGATTCGTGTCTTGTCTAGTTTATTTTTGTTTTCTCAACTCTTTTCTTGTTTCGTCCACTATTGTCTTGTTTACTCTTGCCTTCTCTTGTCCACTCTTGTCTTGTCATTGATGCTCTTGTCTGGTCTTGTCCACTCTTATCTTATCGTGTCCACTCTTGTCTCGCCAAGCATCGTCTTATCTTGTGTCGTCTCGCAGTATCTTGTCCCGCCATGTTCACTATCGTATCATCTTCTCCACTCTTGTCTTGATTAAAGAGATTATAAATGCAGCAGAATGTCAGACAATATGAAGTGACACAAATTGGTGTGTGCGTATCATGCGGAGAAACAACAAATACAAAAAATACACATGCCTTACAACGTTACATAAATAGACACACATAGTATTATTTGGCCCTCACAGAAGAAGAAGAAGATAGAGATTAGAAGACGCACTAGACAACATAAAATTTGAAAGCTATAGTTACCGACCGGGATCGAACCTGTCGCCTCCAAATGACGACGGCGCCTCGCTGCAGGAACAAGTGTACTTCGACGCACGACCAACTAGACACTCCAAAAAAAGTGTCTTCATTGGTCGTGTCTATCATACACATGAACCAAACAACTATGGAATACGGACAGAATTCGTATCAAACCATTGAGATATCACCATAGGTCTCATAATTTATATTAAACCAGCATAGATCAAATAACAAACACACAAACACATCGGACCATAATGCTGTTGTCGAGTATATATGAAGACACATTTAAAGAAGAGAAATGATTGGTCGGAGGGCCAAATAATACTATGTGTGTCTATTTATGTAATCGTCTTAGTGGCCTCAACAGTTCTCTCCATTTATTTCTTGTGCTTACAACGTTAGCGGGCCAAACGAAAACAAAGTCACAGTGGGAAGGTGAATAAAATAAGCTGCTCGGGAAAATAACAAATGGAAGGAAGAGAAGTAAATATCTGGGTGGCTTGGACACACGGCATGGTCGGGACAAGAACACAGGGCTGATCCACGAAACTGGTGATGGCTTGAGGTGGCGAAACATGACCGCCCAAGATTATTGTCATGACACATGATGATAACGATGACGTTGATGTCCTTTTACAGGCCATCGCAATCAACCCAAACATTTATTGGCTGTTAGTGATATACAAGGCAACATCGCTTTCAGTTGTCTGCCATTGCGTTTTGATTATCTAATGCCTCTACCATCAGAATCAACGCAAAGCGATCGACTTCCGAATCGAATTACCCATGGCTGAATTCGAACTCTTGACACGGTTTGTCGGGACATTTTGAAACTGTGTTACAGTAGTACCTTAAACCACAGATGCCGACCAGAAGGTCGACTTGCCCTCAAATCTTCCACACTTGCTCTCTCAACTTGTCGACTTGCCCTCACATCTTCCCCAGTTGTTCTCACAACTTGCCGACTTGCCCTCACATCTTCCCCAGTTGCTCTCACAACTTGCCGACTTGCCCTCACATTTTACCCACTTGCACTCTCAAGTTAACCCTTTTGCGCTCACTAGTTGCCCACTTGTGCTCACACAATTTCTCTTTTCTCTTACAACTTGACCCAAGTGCTCTCACAACTGTGTCCATTTGTGATGTCACGCCTTCCTAACTTCATACAGAAGTGTCCATCAAATCACACAGAAATATTCCTCACCTAACACTGATGTGGCCCTCACAGCATACAGATGAATCCCTCTTGTCGTACAACTGTGTCCCTCACCTCATACAGAAATGTCCATCATGTCGTACAGAAATGTGCCTCACGTTAAACACTAGTACCCTTTCACCTCATGCAGAAATGGAAGTGCCTGTTATAGAGTTGCCCTTTCTTGAAACCGCGTCTGCATTATAGAATCTCTTGAATACCATTTATCAAATCTTCTATCCGCATTTCATCGTTTCATCATTTAACATTAACAATCTCTTTAACTCTGAAGTACTTATTATCTCGAATGGGATCTGCCTCTCGGCAAGCTTAACTCATTATTCTTTTCTCTCTTTGGCTATGTTTTATGTTCTCATGTTGGAAGCGAAAGCTTATATGAAGGGGAAATAACCATGTGATATACAAATGACGATGTTTATTTCACGATAATCTCTATCTATATCTATAAAATAGAATGTATGTCTGTATGTATATCTGTATATATGTTATTTATGCGTTCGCGAACTGTCCATCCGATTGAGATGAAATTTTCTACACGTTCTTATCATTCCCGTGCAACCAACTGTCATAGATTGTTAGATCACAAACAGCTATTTACGTAATAAAATAAAATTTCGTTATTACATTATAATTTATATATAGCGAGGGGACTAAACTTAATAAAAGTTATTTAAAAGGGGCATAACTTTTAATATCATTGCTATATAATTACAATTAAAATAATTGTTGCAAATTTCTCAAATATGTGGTCCTTTTCTCTACAGTTATCTACAGGCATATGCATTATAATATATAATAATAAAATCTTTAAGGAATTTTCAAAGTTTTCATAAAAAATAATGCATCTATTTAAATAGTGAAAATGTTCTCATCTTTATATGTTTAAAGAAGTTATCTACAGTCATGTAGGTGATTAAAAACAGTTTCCATTAAAAATAATGGATCTATTTTAGATACGTTAGAATTTTATTTCTGTACTAATGTGAGAGCAAATTTTTTTAATTAACCGCAGGATTTGTTTTTTTTTTTTTTTTCGTTCGCTTGGCCGGTAGAATTTCAGTACATAATTCGCACTTGCATAATATGTGTGGAAGGACATATTTTGTCCCCATACTTTATGCATACTACTAGCCATGCTATGTAAATATGTCATTTGATGTTTGAACACCCTGTTAAACAGACCTACACAAATACCATACACGCAGCACGCCTGTTAAAATACTAAAAGGACATTGTTTTTGTATACAATTAACGTATTTAGTGCAACAATAGTTGGCCGCGTGTGAGGTATGAAAAAGAACACATGGTGTGTGGAATGACATGCTTAAGTAAGGATGTTTTTTTTTTTTTTTGTTATATGAATTTAATGAGACGCTCCCTGCCAGGGGCTGGGCGAAGCCGGGCCGGGTCAGACAGACAGACAGACAGACAGACAGACAGACAGACAGACAGACAGACAGACAGACAGACAGACAGACAGACAGACAGACAGACAGATAGACAGACAGATAGATAGATAGATAGATAGATGGATAGATAGATAGATAGATAGATAGATAGATAGATAGATAGATAGATAGATAGATAGATAGGTAGGTAGATAGGTAGATAGATAGATAGATAGATAGATAGATAGATAGATAGATAGATAGATAGATAGATAGATAGATAGATAGATAGATAGATAGATAGATAGATAGATCCCCGCCAGGAGCTGGGCGAAGCCGGGCCGGGTCAGCTAGTCTATATCTATAAAACAAAGTGTATGTGTATATGTATATATGTATGTATGTAAATATGTATGTCCTTTATTTGTTCGCGAACGGCCCATCCGATTGAGATGAAATTTTCTACACGCCTTCCTTTCATTCCAGAGCTGTCAACTGTCATAGTTTTTTTTTCTTCTTGCTCCTCCTCCCTCCTCCCCCTCCCAAAATACGTACGTAAATATATGATGATGATGATGAAAGAATCCCCGAACCAAAACGCTAGGGAAAGGGAAGAAAATGACGTGACTACACAGAATCGTCACACGGCAATCATCATCATCAAGTGCCGTGCCGGCTGGCGTAGGCGTTCATGGCTCTCCGTAGATCTCAGTCTTTGGTTTTTTGGATCAACTCTGCTGCTGATATTCCTCCATGCCACGGCAATATCAATAACAATTCATCTTTTTATGTGTAAGGAAGTTATCTACAGTCGTGTAGAAGGGAAGAACTAGACGAGTATGAATTCGGAATGGCGAACTCTCTCCTCCTCTCTTCTTCCTCCCTCTCATCCCTCTCCCGACTCCCTCCTCCTTCTCCCTCTTTCTTCTCCCTCTTCCTCTCCCCTCCTCCTCCATCCTCCTCCCTCCTACTCCATCCGCCTCCTCCCCCTCCTCCCTCATCTTCCCTTCTCCTCCCTCTCCCTCCTTATCCCTCCTCCTCCTCCTGCCTCCCTCCTCCTCCTCCTGCCTCCTCTCCCTCATCATCCTCACTCCTCCTTCTCCCTTCTTCTCCCTCTTCCCTCTTCCTCCTCCTCCTACCTCCTCCCTCCTCCTCCCTCTACCTCCTCCTCCTCCCTCCACCCTCCTCCTCCCTTCTCCTCCTCTTCCTCCTCCCTTTCCTCCTCCTCCTCCTCCCTCTACCTCCTCCTCCCCCTACCTCTTTCCTCCTCCCTCCTCTTCCTCTTCCACCTCCCTTTCCTTCCTCCCCTCCTCATTCTCCCTCCTTCCTCTCCCTCCTTCCTCCTCCTCCTTCCTTCTTCTCCCCTCTGCCTCCTCCCTTCTCCTATCCCCTCGTCCTCCCTCCTCCTCCTTCTCCTCCTCCCTCCTTCTCCTCCTCTCCCCTCCTCCTCCTACCCTCTTCCTCTTTCCCTCCTCCCTCTCCCTCCTCCATCCTCCTCCTCCCTCTTCCTCCTTCCTCCTCCTCCCTCTCCCTCCTCCATCCTCCTCCTCCCTCTTCCCTCCTCCTTCTTCCTCCTCCTTCCTTCTCCTCCCTCCTCCTCCCTCTTCCTCCTCCTCCTACCTCCTCCCTCCTCCTCCTCTCTCCTCCTCCCTCCTCCCTTTTCCTCCCTCCTCCTCCCTCTACATCCTCCCTCCTCCTCTCCACTCTTCCTCCTACCCTCTTCCTCTTCCCCTCCTCCCTATCCCTCCTCCTCCCTTCACATTCCTCCTCCTCCTCTTCCTCCTCCTCCCTCCCTCCTCCTCATCCCTCCTTCTCCCTCCTCCTCCTTCTTCCTCCCTCCTCCTCCCTCCTCCCCCTCCTCCTTCCTCCTCCTCCATCTCCTCCTCACTCCTCCTACTCCTCCTCCCTCTACCTCCTCCCTCCTCATCCCTCTTCCTCCTCCTCATCCCTCCTCCTCCCTTCTCCTCCTCCCTCCTCCTCCTCTCTCTACCTCCTCCTCCCTTCACATTCCTCCTCCTCCCTCTTCCTCCTCCTCCCTCCTCCTCCTCATCCCTCCTTCTCCCTCCTCCTCCTTCTTCCTCCCTCCTCCTCCTCCTCCCTCCTCCCCCTCCTCCTTCCTCCTCTTCCCTCTCCTCCTCGTCACTCCTCCTCCTCCCTCCTCCTCCCTCTACCTCCTCCCTCCTCCTCCCTTCACATTCCTCCTTCTCCCTCTTCCTCCTCCCTCCTCCTCCTCCCTCCTCCTCCTCTCTCCTCCTCCCTCCTCATCACTCCTCCTCCCTCCTCCTCCTCCTCCCTCCTCCCCCTCCTCCCTCTCCGCCTCCTCCCTCCTCCTCCTCCCTCTACCTCCTCTCCTCCCTCCTCCTCCCTCTACCTCCTCCCTCCTCCTCCCTTCACATTCCTCCTCCTCCCTCTTCCTCCCTCCTCCTCCTCTCTCCGCCTCCCTCCTCCTCCCCTCCTCCCCCTCCTTCTCCTCCTTCTCCCTCCTCATTCTCCCTCTTCCTCCTCCCTCTTCCTTCTCCCTCCGCCTCCTCCATCCTCCTACTCTCTCCTCCTCCTCCCTCCTCCTCCCTTTTCCTCCCTCTCCTCCTCCTGCTCCCTTCTCCTCCTGCGTTCTCCTCCTCCCTCCTTCTCCCTCCTCCTCCCTCTTCCTCCTCCCTCCTCCTCGCCTCCTCCTCCACACTACTCCTCCCTCCTCCTCCTAATCCCTCCTCCTCCCTCCTATTCCTCCCTACTCCTGCTGTCTCCTCCCTCCTCCTCCCTCCTCTTTCCTCCTCCACCTCCCTCTTCCTCCTCCCTCCTCCATTTACCCAAGACAGACAGACAGTCAGACAGATAGTCGGGAACGGGATCTTATATGACTACTTATATAATTTAAATGAGATGCTCTCCACCATGGGATGGGCCGGGTCAGACAGACAGACAGATAGATAGACAGACAGACAGACAGACAGACAGACAGACAGACAGACAGACAGACAGACAGACAGACAGACAGACAGACAGTCGGGAACTTATATGACTACTTATATGAATTAAATGAGATTCTCCCCACCAGGAGTTGGGCGATGCCGGGCCGGGTCAGACAGACAGACAGATAGATAGTCGGAACGGGAACTTATATGACTACTTATATGAATTAAATGAGATTCTCCCCATCAGGGTCTGGGCGAAGACGGGCCGGGTCAGACAGACAGACAGACAGATAGACAGACAGACAGACAGACAGACAGACAGATAGTCGGTAACGGGAACGAGAACTTATATGACTACTTATATGAATTAAATGAGATGCTCCCCACCAGGGTCTGGGCGAAGCCGGGCCGGGTCAGCTAGTTTATATATAAATATAAGAAGTATGGATGGATGAAAACGGTGACATGGGAACATATTAGCAGCAGAGTTGATCAAGAACACCAAGGACCGAGATCTGTGGAGAAACATGAACGCCTCCACCCGTTGACAGTTCACATGATGAACATAAATATATTACATGTAAATTGTGTGTGTGTGTGTGTGTGTGCTTGTGTGTGTGTGTGTGTGTGTGTGTGTGTGTGTGTGTATATATATATATATATGTGTGTGTGTGTGTGTGTGTGTGTGTGTGTGTGTGTGTGTGCGTGCATGCGTGTGTGTGTACGTGCGTGCGTGCGTGCGTGTGTGTGTGTGTAAAGGTATAACCATATATGTTAATGGACAGGCCAGCTCTGTGGCGAAGGGGTAACGAGCGCAATTCATAATAGCGTATATCACGATTGAAACACATCTACGGGCGATTTGGCAGCAGATCGCCTTTGCCGTGGTTTTTATGCAATGGTATGTGTGCTGGTAGTCTAGAAAGCGAAAGCGAACTACTGAGCGTAAACTTAATAAGAAATCACAAACAACCTTCACAATTGCTCGGGTTGAAGTACTGTAAAGAATATGCATCTGACTTTTTCTTAAAATATGAACAGAACAAAGCAAGCAGGCTAGATAATATCGGAGAAAGTGCCACCTTCACATCATAGTAATCTGCATTATATTATATTATATTATATTATATTATATTATATTATATTATATTATATTATATTATATTATATTATATTATATTATATTATATTATATTATATTATATTATATTGCATTGTATTGTACTGTACTGTATTGTATTGAATTGTATTGTATTGTATTGTATTGTATTGTATTGTATTGTATTGTATTGTATTGTATTACATTATATTATATTATATTATATTATATTATATTATATTATATTATATTATATTATATTATATTATATTATATTATATTATATATTATATTATATTATATTGTATTGTATTGCATTATATTATATATTGGCACCCTGCCGACTTGACAGACGATAGTATGTTACATCGCACTTAAAAAGGGATAATAATAACTACAACCAATGGCGGGAGCGAATGTGTCTGATGAGACCAATTCGAGCTGTAAATGTTCGTCCATAGCGGATGCATGTGAACACATGGTAATTTCCACCATCATGCACCATCTTACGTCTCATACTCTCAGTGCATGACCTATCTGCAATCATTTTCTCCTTTGTCATTATTCAATTTCTGATATTTCCCTCCATGCAACACGATTGGTGGCGACTTGCTCCCAATGTGCATTATCAATGCCTGTATCAGTCTTGTCCCTCTTACACACATCGTTGTATCGCAGTAGAGACCGACTCCCAGATCTCTTACCCATCTGTAATTCATCAAAAAAATAGGTCCTTTGGTATTCTACCATCATCCATCCTCCAAACGTATCCTATCCATCTAAGTCTACGAAGACTGAGCATGGAACAAACCGCCACTCAATCTGATCTTTCCAATACTTCAGTATTTGTGATTTTGTCTTGCCACTTAATACCAAATATTCTTCGCAGACACCGCTTATGAAAGCTGTTTAAACGTTTCTCTTGATATAAATAAGTTTTCCAGGTTTCACTGCCATAAAGAAGAGTACTAAAAAACAGGCTTGAAAGACAAGGACTTTTGTTTTGGCAGTAAGCTTCCTGTTCTCCCAGACACTGTTTGTTAACCTGTTAATAGTCTTTACTGCCTTACCAATGCTGATGTTGATTTCCTGATCTAGGGGTAATGTGTTATTTACTTCTGATATGTAAAATGGTCTATTATCTCCAGTTGGTCGTCGTCAATACATATTGAGGGTACCCCATGTGCACATTGTGAGACAATCTGCGTCTTCTTTTTGTTAATTTTTAAACCACATTCAGAACAAGCATTGAAGAATGCAGACAGTAGACATTGTAATTTATCCTTATAGTGGGTCGTAATTGCAGCATCATCGGCAAAAAACGACTCCCTGATGAGTACCCTCCTAATTGTGGTCGTGGCTGTCAATCTCTGTGTGTTGTAGAGGCCGCCATCTGAGAGTGAGAGAATGTATATACCACCATCCTTATCATGAAAGGCATTTTTCAGTAGAAGTAAAAAGTATATTCCAAATATGGTGGGAGCTGGTACACGAGCGTGATTAACTAATTTCTTGATTTCAAACTCTTCTGAAGTTGCACCATCAAACTTGATCATACCCTTCATGCCTGTGTGGAGCGATGCCACAATGGAAGAGTTAGAGGGCAGCTAATCTTCTTTAGAGGGAATTTCCTTGGTAACACAGTCAGGATTAACTCCTTCATCACGATTACTAGGACTGGGTCCTGTGTCACACTCTTCCCCAGTGTTATCTGATCTGCCTGGCCTGGGGGTCTCGCCACCAGATCTCTTTCTTATAATGTTTTCTTTCATGGTTGTTATGGTTTCTTGGCAAATTTTACAGAAGGTAGTTTGCCATTGCTTTCTTTCTGGGCAGTGACTGTACTAGTCGGTGGCCATAGCCATTGTCTCTACTGATGAGATCATCTGCCTATCGCCACAGAATGCAAGACTATAACCAACAACAATCTGTCGGCTGCTCTCACACTCCATCCACCACCTGCTTCCATGGCTTCACGTAACCCTGATTGGGGGCTAAACGGGTACTCTACCTTGCCCAAGGGTGTCCCGTAGACTAACGGAGGAAAGGAGGTGTCTTACATCTCCTTTGATAGGGGATACCCCTAACCCGCTGTGGCATGTTAGAAGAAGACAGAGGACCCAATTATAAGTGGTCTCTGTAAATATACTTTGTATAATAGACAGACAAGATAAAGGGTATGATTTGGCAAGTTTTTGTTTAGAGGCTTCTCAAATGAGATAGAGAATCATTCCCGCTTAGCCCTTTAGAGGAACCAGTTTTCCTGGCTCAGAACCCCCACTGTGAGATTCCTAGATCTAAGCCCAAGTATCTACACAGGAAATTTATAAAAGAAGGAAAAGGTCCCATCAAGGCCATAAGGAGATCTGGACTATTCGCCCCTGTACAACCGAGGAATTAGTTCTCTCACCATACTGTTGTCAGTATGCTTTCAGTCCGCCACATTAGACCTCCCCTTAATTATATTTGTCAAAGTGACATATGTCAGTTCTACATTTAGACATTAGGACTTTAGGAGTCAACCATAGTGAACATAAACATCAACAATATCTGTACTTAACACCTGTTGAACAAGACATCTACATGACAGGTTTTTGACAAAAGTTGGACATACATTCACATGGAAATTCTTACACCAACAATTGAACAAGACATACATCATGAGTTATACTGGACAACATTTCTAGAGAACATTCACATATCACTGACATCAACAACAGTTGAACAAGACATGCACCAGGAATTGTACTTGACAACAGCTGGACAGGACATTTACATAATAATGTACTTCACATCAGCTGACCAAGACATTACATGGACATGTACTTCAAAACTGTTCTCAACACAATCAGGTGTTTATTAATGAACTTCAGGGGTCAAGTGAGGACCCAGGCTCCATCTTGTTCACAGTTTGCACTTCGAACAAAAAATATATGCAGTGTAAAACAATGATGAAAAGCTACTAGATGCCACACCTTACAAACCCAACAACAGACCACCAATCTAAACAAAACAACTCTCCACCATCACACACTTCCTAACTCCTTAACATAGCATCCTTCGATGACACCGGAGAACAGAATATCACTCTTGGGGCAATATAATCATATGCACTGTCCTGTTAATATCATCCCACTGCCATCAATGGACAGGGTAGGAGGAATTTCTAGGTAACGGCTTGATAAGCCCTCATCAAGTTCACCATCTTCTGCGACAAAGTATGGGAAGGAATGTCTATGATAATCCCTTGTGATGACCATACTGCCTGAGACGATGACACTGGGGTCTTTAAATAAGTTGAGGATCCACCACTCCTGATGATAGGAGGTAGGAACTTGTTTCCTTTCTTAAAGATAGGTATCAATAATGACTCTTTCCAGTCATAGGGTAATTCTTCTGTCCTCCAGTTTTTGTTATTAGTTCGTATAGCTTTAGATGCAATGCATGGCTGCCTGCCTTTATAAATTCTGCAGCAATTCCATCAGTCCCAGCTGCTTTATTGTTTTTAAGTCGTGGTATTACATATAGAATTTCTTTAAAAGTAGGTTCTTCAATTTGTGGTTCACACGTTAGAGCCGCTTCCTGTGTTAAAGTGTTATTTGGAGCTTCACAATTTAGTAATTCAACAAAATATTCTTTCCACGTGTTACACATTTCCTCATTGGTATTTATCATATTCCCATTTTTGTCTTTTAAACCATATATGTTGTGTTGGTGCCCTCGTTTCATTGACTTCAGTTCTTTAAAAAAAGTGTCTGAATTCGTTTTTCTGGTGAGTAGTTTCCATATCTTTAATTATATTGCTCATATATTCTCGCTTCTGCACCCGAACTATTTTTGTAGCCTCTTTACATTCAGTTCTATATCGCACTTCATTTTGTATGATGTTGATTAATCAGTGAAGGGTTGAAACCTATAGAAATTCATGGCGAATGAAGGTCCAGTATGTTGATGCACGCATGTCAGACCAGCAAGTTTATGAGTGAATTAGGAAGTTCTAAAACTGTTCGGTCCGATGAAGAGCTACGGCAGGTGGTGCAAGAGTGGTTACACGAGGTTAAGACACTTTTTCTACACGAATCCAAGCACTTGAGGAATTGTATTGAGCGCAGTGGTTATTACACCGAAAAGTGATACATTTGTTTTTTTACATTTTCAGAATATATTGACCAAAACAAAACAAAACAAAAACGATGCTTGCTTGTTTTGTCCATGTAGAGAGTCATGTTAGGTAGATCTTCTTCTTCTTCAGCGTTCCGAGCCATTGAGGTTCTTTGCTGCAAATACAATCCGTCTCCATTCGTCTCTCTGGTGGACCTTCTCTTGCCAGTCGTTGATTCCAAGTGCTTGTAGGTCTGTACATGTATTATCTCTCCACCGTCTTCTTGGTCTACCTCGGGGTCTACGGTCATTTATTTCCTGAGTGTAAGCGAGTTTTGTTTCCCTATTATCTTCCATTCTTTCTATATGCCCCAGCCATTGTAGTCTATTAGCCTTCATGATACCAGTGATTAGCGGGGACTTAAACAAATCATAAATGTCTTTGTTACTTCTTCTTTTCCACTCTCCACTTTGTGTATCCCTAATGGGTCCAAAGATGCGTCTTAAAATTTTGTTCTCAAAGGTTTGTAACAAAGCTTCGTCTCCTTTCGTTGTACTCAAGGTTTCAGAGCCATACAGCACAACTGGTCTGATCAGTGTTTTGTATATTGTGATTTTGGTGTTACGAGATAGCGCCTTTGATTTTAGTAGATGTTGTAGTGCATAGTATATCTTATTTCCAGAGTTGATTCTAGTTTGTATTTCTTCCCTTATGATGTTGGAGCAGTTGAAGATCGTACCCAGGTATTTGTATGTTTCCGTTCTTTTAATGGTCATATTATCTATTTGTATGTGGCCAGAGTTTCTAGCCATTCCGTCTCTTGAAATTACCATATATTCTGTCTTATCTTGGTTGATAACCAGCCCCATCTGTTGGGCTTTTTCCTTTAAGTGAGTCAATATTTCCAATGTCTTTTGTTCACTTTGCCCTATAATATCTATATCATCTGCATAACCAAGCAGCTTGGATGTTCCTCCAATATCACATTCCTCCTTTACCTTCCTTACAACTTTCTCTAGAGCCAGATTGAAGAGTAGCGGCGATAGTGCATCACCCTGTTTCAAGCCAGATGTTATTTGGAAGGGGTCTGATTTCCTGCCTTTATATGTTACTATATTATAAGTATCTTCCATGCATAGTCTGGTCATGTTGATTAACTTCCTTGGTATTCCAAATTCCTGCATAGCATTCCATAGACTATTCCTATGGACACTATCATAAGCCTTTTTAAAATCCACAAAAATGTTATGGAGATCTCTTTTATATTCCCAATGTTTCTCGGCTATTTGTCGTAAGATAAATATCTGATCTATTGTTGATCTGTTTTGTCTAAAACCCGCCTGGTAGTCACCTAATATGTCTTCTGAATATGGTTTTAGTCTATTT
Source organism: Cepaea hortensis (assembly GCA_963921405.1). NCBI lineage: Eukaryota > Metazoa > Mollusca > Gastropoda > Stylommatophora > Helicidae > Cepaea > Cepaea hortensis. Next base: position 15,381,786 of record OY992882.1, on the reverse strand, counting down.
AGTAATACTGCGGATAGTATCTTATAGCTTGTGGACAGTAGTGATATTCCTCTATAATTTCCACATTGGAACTTGTCTCCTTTCTTAAAGATAGGTATCAATAATGACTCTTTCCAGTCATGGGGTAATTCTTCTGTCCTCCAGATTTTTATTATTAGTTCGTATAGCTTTAGATGTAATGCATGGCCACCTGCCTTTATAAATTCAGCAGCAATTCCATCAGTCCCAGTTGCCTTATTGTTTTTAAGTCGTGTGATTACATATAGGATTTCTTCAAATGTAGGTTCTTCAATTTGTGGTTCGCATGTTAGAACCTCTTCCTGTGAGAAAATGTTACTTGGAGCTTCACAATTTAGTAATTCAATAAAATATTCTTTCCATGTGTTGCACATTTCCTCATTGGTATTTATCATATTCCCATTTTTGTCTTTTAAACCATATGTGTTTTGTTGGTGCCCTCGTTTCATTGACTTCAGTTCTTTAAAAAATTTTCTGGATTCATTTTTCTGGTGATTAGTTTCCATATCTTTGATTATATTACTCATATATTCTCGCTTCTGCTGTCTGACTATTTTTGTAGCCTCTTTACATTCATTTCTATAATGCTCTTCCTTTTGGATGTTATTGATGTCATTTAACCATACATGTCTGGCATTCTTCTTCCTAATGACTGCTTCTTCACATTTTTGATTGAACCATCTGTTCTTTCTATGCGTGGTTAACACACCGAGACATTCTTCTGCGGTAGACTGAATTGTATTCTTGATGTTCAACCAAGTTTGGTCAATGCTTTCCTCCAAAGGGTTTTGCAGAGTTTCAAGTTTACATTTTATTTCATCTGTAAATTTCTCTTTGACTGTAATGTCTTGCAGTTTTTCTCTGTTATATGTTGGGTGTAATCTTTGTAATTTAGTATAGAAAGCTCTCTTAAGTTTTATTTTAAATTTTGCTCCAACGAGGAAGTGGTCACTGTGGCACTCAGCTCCTCTATAACTTCTGACTTGCTGTATGTTTGATGCATTTCTGTTGTTAATTAAAATGTGATCTATTTGATTATAGGTTCTCTTGTCACATGATTTCCAAGTTTGTTTGTGTATATCCTTTCTTTGTAGTTTGGTACTGCTAACCTGCAGTCCTTTGGCTTCTGCCAGGTTGATGACTCTCCATCCATTATCATTTGAAGTTGTATGTAGGCTTTCCATACCGGCCACTTTTTTATTAGTTTGCTCTCTACCTATTTTTGCATTGAAGTCTCCCAGCACAATCAGGATGTCCTGTTTGGGGGTTTCTTCTATGACATCTTCCAGATCATTATAAAAGTCTTCTTTAATATCATCTTCTTTCTCTTCAGTAGGTGCATGTACATTAATCATCGTTATATTTTTCCATTTACCTTTTATTCGTAATTTACTAATCCTGTCATTAAAAGCTTTAAAGTTTAAAACGTTCCCCCATAACTCTTTTTTGATGACAAATCCTGTTCCTAATTCATGTTTATTTTGGGTGTTTCCTCCATATATTATAATCATTCCATTTTGCTCTAAAGTACCCTCTCCTGGCCACCTTATTTCTTGAATTGCTGTTATATCCATTTGATATTCAATCAGCTCCCGGGTTAGTTCTTCGGCCGCTCCAGCTCGATATAGTGTCCGTACATTCCATGTTCCAAATCTCAAAAGTCCTTTAACGTTCCAAGGTCGTTGTCCAGATAAGTCAGTCCGATATCGAGGCTCATGTATTTGTTTCGTAACAAAGAAAGGTTTTTACAAAGGTGGGGATGTTAACCCCACGCTTCAACCCCCAACCTGGAGGACCAGGGTGTTTCTCTTTGTCTGTTCTCTACCCTTTGACCTGTCCGGCTTGGGAGGCCCTGCTGGTAGCTACGCTACCGCCGGCATAGCTCTCAGGGTCATTGAGAAACTCAAGCTCCCCCACCACGACAAGGTGGAAACACCATCGGGGGAGATGTTAGGTAGATGTAACATCAAATACCCCGCTTGGGTTTTAAGCTTTGCTCGCACTATTCTTCTTCTTCTTATAACTGCAATGTTGTTTCTTGTGTGAATCTAACAGTCTTGTTTAGTTCACTCAGCGGTCCATAGAGTTTATCTTCCACTGCTGTCTCTCTAGGCCAGAAGGTTCGCCTGGATATGTTGTAGTCTGGGCAGTCCTGGAGTATGTGCTCTGCTGTCTGCGATGCCAAACCGGATGTGCACATGGCTGGGTCACCAATTTTGAATTTTGTATACACGTGGTTGCGTAATCTATTGTGTCCTGTTCTGAGGCGCAGAATAATGACCTGTTCTGGTCTGTCCATAACGTGGTAGTCGTCTTGAGTAGGGTTTGGTGACCTTCTCACTGATTTGATAACACTGTAACAGAGAATACATCCAGTGATTTATACACTCATGCATTAAGCGTATACGTACATATATAGCTAGCTCGTGTGGATAATGTTAAGCTGGATCACATGAAGAACAAAACAACAACAACAACAACAACAACAACAACAACAACAACAACAAAGAAGTATCGTAGCAGGAACATACTGTGGGTATGTGAAGTGTTGGGAACATCACATTTTGTGGGCAGGGAGAAGCAGGTGTCCAGTCTTTCCCTCACGTAGCGAACGTCCAGCACAAGCATCGATTCCTATTCCGACCCCCTGATGCCATTGCCTGCGTTAATTTCTTAATCGCTGCACCAACTCGCCCGCTCATACGAGAGTATACAGATGCATTTTACAAGCGAGAGGATCGCTTGATTGCACCGGGTTTTATCCCATATGGTTCGGTTTCGTTTCGCAGTTTGGCCTGCCAGAAGCTTCGCACAGAGCACGAACTCCGTAGCTCTAGAAACAGACTCCGAGAAAACTGCACTTGTGGACTGAATGACGAAGCCTGGAATTGAACCCAAAACCTTCAGAGGGCGAGGTAGGCGGCCCAACCACTTCGCCACGAAGAAATCATTATATAAGACATTTAAAACGTGGGCTATATGACACAACACTGTTGATGTGGTTGGGGGATTATCACAATTACATGATGAGTCAAGAGAATGTATCATGATAAACATCTAATGGAGAGTATATGGTGGACACAATTGGACAAGGCAAGATAAGGCAAGACAAGAGAGGACAATACACATGAGACAAGACAAGAGTGGAGAAAATTGGACTAGGCAAGACAGTGCAAGAGTGGACAATACAAACGATACAAAACAATAGTGGAAAAAATTGGACAAGGCAAGACAATGCAAAACGAGACAAGGCGAGAGTGGACAAGACAAGAGTAGACAAGATAAGAGTGGACAAGACATCCCACTGTGTGGACAAATAATATATAATTTAGAAAGAAAAAGAAAAGAGGATAAGAGTTAGTAAGCCTTTGGACATATTGTATATTTGTTTATATATCAATATCATTATATGCCAATGTGACATTCGAATATATGAATGCTGGGCTGCAGGAAGTAGTGCTAGCTACTGCATAAGCACTGCAACACAGAGTTGAGAAAAGACACACATACTCACATAATCACACTCCCTCACACACTCGTATACTCACACATATACACACACACCCACACACACACATACACACCTCAATTTGATACGTCCTGTTCGTGAGTCATACCGAAATAGACCAAAAGCAAACCTTTATGACTGAAGAAGAAGAAGAAGAAGAAGAAAGAAGAAGAAGAAGAAGAAGAAGAAGAAGAAGAAGAAGAAGAAGAAGAAGAAGAAGAAGAAGAAGAAGAAGAAGAAGAAGAAGAAGAAGAAGAAGAAGAAGAAGAAGAAGAAGAAGAAGAAGAAGAAGAAGAAGAAGAAGAAGAAGAAGAAGAAGAAGAAGAAGAAGAAGAAGAAGAAGAAGAAGAAGAAGAAGAAGAAGAAGAAGAAGAAGAAGAAGAAGAAGAAGAAGAAGAAGAAGAAGAAGAAGAAGAAGAAGAAGAAGAAGAAGAAGAAGAAGAAGAAGAAGAAGAAGAAGAAGAAGAAGAAGAAGAAGAAGAAGAAGAAGAAGAAGAAGAAGAAGAAGAAGAAGAAGAAGAAGAAGAAGAAGAGAAGAAGAAGAAGAAGAAGAAGAAGAAGAAGAAGAAGAAGAAGAAGAAGAAGAAGAAGAAGAAGAAGAAGAAGAAGAAGAAGAAGAAGAAAAGAAGAAGAAGAAGAAGAAGAAGAAGAAGAAGAAGAAGAAGAAGAAGAAGAAGGAAGAAGAAGAAGAAGAAGAAGAAGAAGAAGAAGAAGAAGAAGAAGAAGAAGAAGAAGAAGAAGAAGAAGAAGAAGAAGAAGAAGAAAAAAGAAGAAGAAGAAGAAGAAGAAGAAGAAGAAGAAGAAGAAAGAAGAAGAAGAAGAAGAAGAAGAAGAAGAAGAAGAAGAAGAGAAGAAGAAGAAGAAGAAGAAGAAGAAGAAGAAGAAGAAGAAGAAGAAGAAGAAGAAGAAGAAGAAGAAGAAGAAGAAGAAGAAGAAGAAGAAGAAGAAGAAGAAGAAGAAGAAGAAGAAGAAGAAGAAGAAGAAGAAGAAGAAGAAGAAGAAGAAGAAGAAGAAGAAGAAGAAGAAGAAGAAGAAGAAGAAGAAGAAGAAGAAGAAGAAGAAGAAGAAGAAGAAGAAGAAGAAGAAGAAGAATGTAGTAATTGAAGAATTGAACAAGAACTAACTGTACACACATGAAAGGCACCTCAAGTCCTTCACTTTATTACTCGTACACTACACGTTAGAGAAACGTGATATCTTCTCGTGCATACTGGCAGTGGATATTTTGACTTGTTGGGGATTGTGTGGGATTGTACTTTCATGCTTAAAAGCAGTGAACATGGATACCTTTCGGGTAGAATCTGATGGTGGTGTGCCCTTACACTTTTCAATGATGAAACGGATTACTTTACGAATGGTTATGATCGAGGGGTATTTACTAGCATGACTCAGACTCAGACTCAGACTCAGAGAGAGATTAGGAGGCAGTCTGATTTAAATGGACTACTTTTGTTAATTTTTAGGCCTAGAGTGTTTTATATTTTTTTTTTCTTGACCTAATGTTGGATGTGTATGAAGCGGTGGGATTTTTGTGGAACTCTGTTCATTTTCTGACTTATGTGATTCACGTGATTATGATGTTGTGTTTGATGTATATGATGTCGTATTTGATGAATATGATGTTGCATTCGATATATATGATAAAATGGTTCGGTACCCAGAATTTTCCCACAACCCAATACTAGTCAGTATAGTGTTAATATTTAACCATGCTTTGGGTTGATTCATTGTGATGTTTTGTTCAACAGTGGTTATCCTCATCTGTTAAGTAAAATAGTGTGGTGTGACCCTGTTTATCAAATAGTTGGAGATCGCAAGTCAGGCTGGAGACCTACACATGGATAACTTTATCTTTTAGAGTAAGCATCTTACTCTGTTGTCTGTGGTAAAAATCCAGAATCTCTATACCTTCTACAGGAAACTATTCTTCTATCTCAGTGTTGAACTTGTACTCTTTTTCTGCCTTGTTCAATGCTTGGGGGTTCTGAGCCATTTCCAAGATTTCCCTAAGACAGCTGATTGGGAATGAGAACCTATCCCTTCCGGGATACCTCTCTCAAACCTAGACTAGACTAGACAAACCTAGACTATCACTCATATATTATTTTTACACCTCACACTGTTGTTCATTTACATTGATTCTTACCAAAGAGGTGAGAGGGGTGAAATCTTGTCCATTTTATAAAATAACCTGTCAATAAATTTACCATGGGGTTTATATTTAGTTTTATGTGTAATGTGTACAAACTACCTTGTTTTGTCTTCTCCACTATTGTCTAGCCTTACCTTATTTTGCGTCGTTGTATGTTTTCATACAACGACGTAAAACAAGTTTAACAATGCAAATGATGTATCTTCATTATCCACGCGAGCTAGAGAAAAAGAGTGTTGATGTGCTACAAGAACGTATACTTGTGTATGGATGTGAAGCGTGGACAATAAGCAGTCAAGCTGAAAAACAGCTGATGGCTGTGGAAACGTGGTTTCTGAGGAAAATGCGAAGAATACCATAAACAGACAGAAAAACCAATGAACAAATCCTTCATGAAACAAATTAAGATCGTAAACTGATTAGAGTCATTAGACGTAGACAGTCAACATTCTTTGGGCATGATATAAGAAGAAATGAATTGGAGAACTTGGTGACGACTGGCAAGATCGAAGGGAAGCGACCAAGGAGAAGACTGAGAAGTAAATACCTGGATGGCTTGACCACGTGGCATGGTCGAGACAGGAACACAGAGCTAATTCACGACTCTGGTGATCGAGTGAGATGGCAGAACATGACCGCCCACGCGTATCATCATGGCACATGATGGATGGATGGATGTTTTCATGATCTCCATTGACTTGCCTTGTCGCGGTAGCTCTTGGTTCGTCTTGTCGACATTTGCCTAGTTTCGTTTTCTCTTATGTTGACTTGTCTCAACTCGTCCTGCTTGGTTAACTCTTATCTCGTTTTATCGTGTCTTATCCATTCTTGTCTTGTGTTATCTTGTCTTGTCCACTATTTTCTAATCTTATCTTTTCTCATCTTACCTTTTCCACACTTCTACAAGGGGCTTCACATAAGTTTTTACCTGACCACGAAAAAGTAGGCGGAGAAAATTTAAATTTGGCACATGTATAACCCATTCAATTTGTAATGGACAAATGAATTATGAATTTCCCACCTCAACTGGTTTTCCCGATATGGTGCATGGAACAACACACACTATTGACCAGATCTGCACATCCAACGGTTTGTCAGAACAATGGAGAAATCAGATGCCAGGACTGTGATAAAATTATTGATGTTACAGGGTAAAACACCTTCATATATCCTCAGGGAGATGGGGCCAGTGTTTGGGGAAGTCTGTCCTTCGTATGCTTCTGTAAAAAATCGGTATTCGCAGTTTAAGTGTGGCCGTTCCCAAGTTGCTGATCTGCCAAGACCAGGACAACCGTCCTCAGAGTGCAATAATGCAAATGCTGCAAAAGTGAAGAAAATCATAGACCAGGATAGGAAAATGACAATTGCAGAGATATCGGGTTCAGCAAAACTGAGTAAGAGTACAGTTTTTAGAATTTTACACAACAGACTGTACATGAGGAAAGTGTGTGACCCTCGCCTGCTGACATGTGAACAGAAACAAACACGGGTTGATTGCTGTGGCCAGTTGCTCAACATGTGGCGGTCGTAAAAACATGTAAAAGATCATGGGGACGGTAGATGAGACTTGGATTCACCAAATGGTAAAAAAACAGCTGAAAGGAAATCGTCTTGACAGTGACGCAGATGTCATACTGGCTTGTGATAACTGGTTTAGTTCGGAAAATAGGTTGTTTTATTCTGAAGGTCTTTTCAATGTCACGCAGAGATAGCAGAAATGCATAAATTCAGGTGGTGGCTACATTGAGAAGGAATAAGCACTGTGCTAAATTTCAATTTTCTCCGCCTATTCCTTCATGGTCAGGCTAAAGACTTATGAGAAGCCCCTTGTATCATGAATTCAATCCATGCCTTGTCTCGTCATGTTTTATGTTATAGTGCCTTGTCTTGTCCATCTTGCCTTGTCCATGTAGTCTTTTCTTATCTTATATCTCCACTCTTGTCTTTTCTCGAACACTCTCGTCTTTTCTTATCCAATTTCTCTGGTGTGCTTTTACCAAAGACCACGTTTAGTATCATAACAATCGAAATGGTATGGGTGCCAGTCGTTCAGAAAGCAATGGCACTCTAGTGGACGTAACTTTGCCAAGATATCACCAACAGCATAAAAATGCTGGGATAGACTGCGACATCCTGTAAAAGGATATGCAACTAACTAACATGGATATGCAGTAGTTCAAACTCTGCAATATCTTTACTCATTCTTGTGTTCCAGAGCTGGAATTGCAGTGAAAGAAATTGTCATTGTTAAGTATGAATGATCACACGTGAACCGAAAATTTACTCAATCAATCAATCATGTGCCATGCCGGAAAGCGTGGGCGGTCATGATTCGCCATTTCACTCGATCTTAATAGAATGATATATATAGTGGCGCACGTTAACAAAGTTAATGGGGGAGCTGCGCTGATAATGCCAAGAGCACAGTCACACAAAGGTTCAGCTTTTGGGCTCGTCGCCCGCTAAGTGAAATCAAATCAAATCAAATCAAATCAAATCAACTTTATTAGGGTCACAAATTGGGCGCGCAGGCCCGTCTTACATTCGGCCCTTCCAATCACTCGTCTTTCGTTCATCAAGAGCATTATACATTTACATAGGAAGATAAAATAAACATTGTGAAATGAATGTTGTAAACATAAACAAGGCTAATTACCATGTTATGAAGCCCATCTCCCACCTATCCATACATCACCCCACCCACACAACACCCCCACCTACCCACACACACGCGCACCAAGGGACACATACACACCCCCACCTACCGACACACACGCACACCAAGGGACACATACATACCCCACCAACCGATCCATCCCCCTCCCGCACATCCCCCACCCACACACACTGCCCTCGCCTGATCCCCCAACCAAAACACACTCGCCACCCGCAAACATTCCGCCACCAACCCACACATCCTACGCCCATCCACATACACATACTACCCCACACATCCTCTCCCCACCCACACCTCAAACCACCCATCCCCCAGCCACATCTCCATCGACAACATATTCCCCACCCATGCACACAATCCCCCACCAACCCACACATCGCACATCCACTCACACATTCCCAAACCATACACACACATCCCCACCAACTGACATGTCCCTACCCCCCACCCCACACACACACATCTCTCTAACCACCCATACATCCCCAATCCACTAACACACACCCCACCACCCACACATACAACTTCCACCCACCCACACATGCCTTAACCTAATCCCCCACCCGCACATCACATACACCTCCTATCATGCACTATTCCCAACCCACGCACCACACACACACATATCCCTCACCAACACATCCCCACTTACACACCACACACATATCCCCCACCCAGATACCACACAATATTCCCACCCACACCCACACCCACACAGATACCCTTACCCATCCACCCCACATACCCCCACTCACACAACACAAAAACAAAACAAAACACAAAAATCCCCCACCCACACACACATACCTCACCCACACAATATCCCCAACCAACACACCACACACCTCTCCCCACCCACACACGCATTCCCTACCCGTCCACCAACACACACTCACTCACGCATACATTCTCCACTACGCACCCACACCCCCCCCCCCAACCAAACATCTCTCGATCACAATACCCCTACCCCACACACATCCTCCACCCACTCACATATCCCACCCCGACACATACAACTCCCTCACCCACTTACACATCCCTAAGCCACTCACTCACACACCCCCACCCACACATTCCCCATCCAAACACACACATCTCCCACCAACACTCCCCCACATACTTCCCCCAACCACCACAATCCCCTACTCACCCATACATATACCCCATTCATACGCACATTCCCCGCACCCATCACACACATCCCCCACACCACACACTATCCTCCACCCATACCTCCACAAACATACCCTCCACCCACACATCATTCACACATACCCCACCAACACACCGCACAAATATCTCAAACCCACACACCATACACTTCTCCCCACCCACCCTTGCATCCCCAATCCACCCAACACAATCCCCTACCCACACAACCCCGCCTCCTACACATACTTCCTCAAACCGTCCACACATCTCCACCCACATAAACACACATCCCCTGCATCCGTCCCATACACATATCCTCCACCCATACACACATCCCCCACACCCATTCCAACACCCCTACTTTCACCCCCACACATCCATCCACACATCCCACCAACACCCACAAATACCACTACCCACCAAAACCAACACACCCCAACCCATCCAAACGCATACCCCCACCCACACACCCCCCACCCACACACCCACTACCCACACATATCCCCACACTCACACATATCCTCCACATACACTCACACTTCCTCACATCTAGACACATACAAAATGTCTCACGATAGTATTGAAACTAGTATGAAGAAACTCTCACAATTTACTCACACATATACACTGACACTTGTCATGAGCAGTCTCATAAAAATGTTAAACATGGAGAAAAAAAGTGAGGGAAAGACCGGACACCTATTCATCCCGACAGTCAGGCCTACAACATATGATGGTCTTATCACATCCTGACCCGTAGCAGGAAAATGCTTCAGAATCAGTTTTATTTCTTTCTTTCGTAAAAAGAGAAAAAGACAGATACCTCTAACTCTGTTCTTTCTTTCTTTCTTTCTTTCTTTCTTTCTTTCTTTCTTTCTTTTTTTCTTTCTTTCTGTCTTTGTCCTCCAAAGTTAGAAAGACTGACAGCTATTCATCCGGACATTCAGGTCTACACAATGTTATGCTCCTATTATGTTATGTTATGCTACCACTCCACAGACCAGAGCAGGTTCCTCAATCTGTACTTGTTTTCTCGTCTTTTCTTTCCTGTCATTTTCTTTCCTGACCTTTACTTTTCCTTTCTTTTCTTTCATTTTCTGTTTTTCTTTCACCTCTCTCTCTCTCTCTCTCTCTCTCTCTCTCTCTCTCTCTCTCTCTCTCTCTCTCTCTCGTTCTCTCTCTCTTTCTCTCTCTCGGGGTGAGATGGTTGGCGAGTGGGTGGGTGGAGGATGTGCGGGAGGGTGAGTGTGTGTAGGTTGGGGGTGGGAGGAGATATGTGGGTGCGGGATGTGTGGGTGGGGGAGATTGTGTGGTGAGTGATATGTGTGCAAGTGGGGGTTGTGTGGGTGGGTTCGGGTTTTGTGCGTGGGTAAGTGCAGGATATGTGAGTTGGCGGGAATATGTGTGTGTGGGTGTTGGAACTGTGGTTGGGGGGTGTGTGTTTGGCTGTGTGTTTGGGGGTGTGTGGGTGTTTGGTGGAGGATATGTGGGTGGGTGAGTGTTGGTAGTTTATGGGATGGGTGGAGGATGTGTGCGTGTGGGTGGGTATGGATGGGTGGTTGCATGCATGTGTGCCTGGGTGTGTGGGGTATGTGTGGTTCGTGGGAGATGAGTGTGATGGGTAGGGAGTTGATGTATGTGGGGGTGTGTTTGGGATGTGTTGGTTGGGGGATGCGTGGATGGATGGGGTCATGTATGTGCCTGTGGGTATGTGTGTGGTTGGGTGGTGGATGTGTGTGTGGGGGACACGCTGATGGATAGATGGGTGGGTGACTGGGGGATTTCTCTCATAACATGGTAACATGCATTGTTTATGCTTACAACATGCATTTGACAATGTTTTTTTCCTATGTGAATGCACTGTGCACTGATGAACGAAAGATGAGTGATTGGAAGGGCCGAATGTAAGACGGGCCTGCGTGCCCACTTTGTTACCCTTCGAAAATAAAGTTTGTTCGTTCGTTCGTTCGTTCGTTTTCTCTCTCTCTCTATCTCTCTTACTCTCCCTCTCTCTCTCACTCTCTCTCTCTCTCTCTCTCTCTCTCTCTCTCTCTCTCTCTCTCTCTCTCTCTCTCTCTCTCTCTCTCTCTCTCTCTCTCTCTCTGTTTCTGAAAAAAAGACTAGTAGACTTTCGAAACAATAATTAGACAATAGAAGTAATTGTGTATTCTAACAGAGTCAACATTTATTTGAAGAATTATTATTAATTATTACATGTGGTTATATCATTTGATCTCTTAAGTTAATTATAAGCACAAGTGGTAACATGAATTGTGACTTAAAATACGTGTACCTCATAAATAAACGTATGTGTTTAAAAAATATCCGAAAATAAACTTTTATAGTACATCTGGTAGTGTATCACATCTGGTAATATTAGCCAATAAGGCAGGTATATAGTTTAGGCAGTTACTGTTTGGTAATATTTTAATTAAATGTAGTTGTAGACGTGCTTGGTTGTTAAGTCTGCTTTCAAGTCGCAACGTTCGTTCTGTGAATGGTGAATGTATTCTTGCAAAGCTGACCAACTTGACTTTGCCGATTTTGTTGATTTACTCAGTGCTGTTCTGTAGTAGTGTAGACTTGTGGCCATACAGGGGTTAGTCATTTTATTTACGAACCACTACGTTTCTGTCCGTGCTCCTGCAAGAGAGAGAGAAGAAGGCATACTTCATGTCATGTGTGTACGTATGGGCGAAAGTGGTCGGAATCTACACATATATGTGATCTCTGCAACAATAAAGTGGTTGGAATATATATATAACATATATGTGACCTCTGCAACAATAAAGTGGCTGGAATATATACAACAGATATGTGATCTCTGCAACAATAAAGTGGTTGGAATATATACAACATATATGTGATCTCTACAACAATAAAGTGGTTGGAATATATACACATATATGTGATCTCTGCAACAATAGAGTGGTTGGAATATATACACATATATGTGATCTCTGCAACAATAGAGTGGTTGGAATATATACACATATATGAGATCTCTGCAACAATAAAGTGGTTGGAATATATACAACATATATGTGATCTCTGGAACAATAAAGTGGTTGGAATATATACAACATATATGTGATCTCAGCAACAATAAAGTGAATAGAGCCGTTCTGTAACAAGTCAGTGTATGTAAGAATGTGGTTACGTTAATAGCTTCAGTTGCAATATCTATTAATGAAGCTAAATGTAGAATAGTCCAGGCAACATTTCACAAGATGTACAATACTCTCTGCAATTTATGTTTGTCAATCGACGGATGGGAAAAGTTCTTAAGAGATATATTGAGCCACACCTGATGCACGGAAGCGAATCATGAACAATTAGCAGGCATATGAGGAATTATATGGAAGTGCGTATATGTAGTTTTACACAAGAAAGATGAGAAGAAAGATAGAAAGAGTAGTGCAGATATCATGAAAGACGTTAACTCACAAAGACAACTGGTTACTACCACTAGACGAATCTAGTCCACATTGTTTGGGCAGGTCATGAGAAGGAGAAAGCTGGAGTATGTTGTTACAGAAGGAAATTTGGTGGGGACGAGAAGCAAGGGGAGAAGAGAGAAGATGCTGGGCAGTTTGACATCATGGCATGGAATCAGAAATGATTAACAGTACACATTACAGAGGGCTGTGGGCAGACTTGATCACTAGCTCCATAGAGCGTGGACTATAAGAAGAAGATATGATCTCTGTTCATAATTAATATGTGCTATCTGCGTATTTAAGCTTGTTGTCGGAAATATGGATGCTTGCTGTCTTGTTGATCCCTAAAATAAATGAAGACAAAATGTCAATTCGAAACCGTCAGTGGCAACTTTAATATTCTTAAATAATTTAAGAGAAGAAATAAAGATCTTGAAAACTGCAGAAGAAATGTTGTTGACAGAGAAGAATAAAGACAACCACGTTGGTCTCTTTATCTTTTTTGTGTTTGTGTTCTCTCGCTTTGAACTCAAGCGTAGTATAAACACTAGCTACTATTTCTAGTGTACTGGACTGATTTTGTGTGTGGATTAGCTTTCCCTATTACCAGTGCCCTACGCCATCAGGCAATCCCAACCTGATTTCAGGGGTACTTGTAATTTACATCACCAGGTCAAAGGACGAGAAGTCAACATTTTAGTCCAACTGAAGGGTATAGGGCTTAACCAGCTACCTCGGCAGCAACACGCCATATGCTTGAGAACAGTTACTCTTACCCATTCGGCCATGCTGATCTCTGGTCTCTTTGCTGATGCGAAGTCTGTTGGTTCAATACTGACGAGCGGCAACAGCGTAGAACTAGCAGACCTAAGAAACTTTATAAACTATGTTAAAAATCCAATAGTGTTCTGACACAATAGATGCGTTCACCCCGCTATATAAACGGACATGAGAAGGCAGACACATTTGGAGAGGAAGGTGGAAGAGTACCTCAGCTTGATATAGACAACCTAGGATGAGGCCACAAGATTTATCAGAAATAACTACAGAACAAAGTGGGAATCAGAGCATCGAAGCTACCAGAAAAATTTTGCATATTGCCAAATCCATCGAAAAGGAAGGGGAAAAATCTCTAGACTCCAAACAGGATACAGCGGAAGGAAATACCACATGACACATTACAGGGAATAAAGGTAAGTCATAATAATGAATGTAACAGGTGGGCTGGTAAAATGACAGGTAAAATTTCAGGGACTTATTTTCCTGGACTGAGCAAAGTTCAAATATGTTTCCTCTATTTTCTTCGTATATATATATATATATATATATATATATATATATATATATATATATATATATATATATATATATATATATATATATATATAGCCGAGGGGAAAAGGACAAGGGAAAGACAATGTTTCCTTGAGTAGAGAGAATGCTAAGAGGTAGAGAGTAACTCTGAATTCGTTATCGCCAAAGAAGAAAAGGAGTAAAAAAAAGAGAGAACCTCACACCGCCCTTAACTGACAAAAAAAGTGATAGTAATTAGATAAGAAGGAGGAGAGATCTCGGACAGGGGCCTCAACTCTAGAATTAACTGCCATATTTGAGACCCAGACAGTTGATTAAGGTGTTTGGTTGTGGTAGAAATAGTGGTTGTAAAAACTAAAAGAGACTAAACAAACAAATCAAGAACAGTACAAAAAGCTCTTTCATTTATCAACTACTTCAATTTCGGTGACAATTTATGTTCAAACACATTAAATAATACATTGAAGTTCAATAACAGATACAACAGACAACTGCATAAATCAAACATCAACAAAGGGTGGCCCCTATCCACTCACCAGAACTTAAGACAACCGTGTACACCAAGTACTGCAACACGGGGGTTCCAAACAGTAGTTGAGTAGAATGACACAATAAATGACTTTAACACAGACAACAACAAGGCACTACAAAACATAAGTTACACAACATAAATCATCAGTCGTGACATAAACATGGAAGTTGTGACTCAAGTTACTACACACTATGAACCTAGGCGTGCTGACACTAGTCAGTCATTCGGCTTTCTCTTAGGACATATCTTGTTCACTGATGAACACATGAGAAACCCCACATATCTCGTCTCAAGGCTGGCTGGCCACAAAACTATATACACAGGGCCAAAGTGCCTACCTTTACAAACCGGGCCGTCTGCTACAATAAATATAGCATCAGATCTCTTTGTCTCGCTTGAGATCCGGCAGTTGCCAGAGTCAAACGGCTTTAACCAAATCAAGGTGCGTCGAATTGGCTCCGTTACATATATATATACATTTAGTCCTATTTTGTGAACCCATCCAGCGCTTTCGCCTCTGGCCGGGCCCTGTCTCTAGCATCATGTATCTCTCTGGTTATCATAGTCTTCTCCACACTCTCTGGTTATCATAGTCTTCTCCACACTCTCTGGTTATCATAGTCTTCTCCACACTCTCTGGTTATCATAGTCTTCTCCACACTCTCTGGTTATCATAGTCTTCTCCACACTCTCTGGTCTCATCTTCATCATCATATACCCTGCTATCAGGCGTAGGCGTTCATACATCTCCAAAGATCTTGGTCTCTGGTGTTCTGGATCAATTCCATTGGTGATGTTCCTTCATGCCAATGTCCCAGACCATCCCGCATCAATTCTCATTATCAGCCTCTTCTTCGGCTGATATTTCAAGTCGTCCAGACTTTTTCCAGCTCTGCACTTCTCATTCATGACCAAAAACGCACTCAACTCGTTCCTCTTGTACTTTGCCGTGTCGAGGAGATGAAGCATAAACAGAGAGAATGTTCCGCAGAGACTCTGTTATCCCCTATGTCCATCGTTTACATGGAAGGCTTCTTCTTCTGATTATATTTGGTCTGTTCATCATTGCATACTGTCAACTGGTTGCCTAGTTACGTGGCGGAACCATTGCACCTGATGTTTGTTAATGAAATATAGCGCTACTATTACCCCCACTTCAGTCCCGATTTAAACAATTCTGATTTTCTGTCTGTGTGTTACAATGGGTATTCTTCTAAGGAATCTCATTTCCGTTGCTGTACATTTTTATTTCTTTGTTTCTGTCATCGCTATGTTTATAGCCTTGTCATATTAGCATATAATGTTCGACTTTCATTAGCACCATAAGTTAGCGAAGAAATGACGACTGTCTTGTCCTGATATGAATACAACACCACCAAGTACCAGCAATGGTGCTATATCAAAGGAGACCTACGAGAGCAAGATGACGCCAGAGAAGAACATGGATTGACAACATCAAAGACATTGTATAATCACACGGAATGACACTCTCCAGTGCCACCCATCGTGCGCTGGAAAGTCAACTATTCCTCCCCCACGACACTTGACGGAAGAAGTCGAAGATCATGTTGATAACATAGGTAAGCATCTATCTTTGCGAAACTGGCCTCTTGCAGTATTTGAATGTTGGTTTTCGCTCATGTTTCACATGTCAGTTATATGCATTAATCATAACATATAACTGATGTGTGAATGAGAAGAGACTGGAAAGTCGGGATGTAAGAAAGGCATGCGTACCCAATATGTGACCCACTGAAGTTCGTTCGTTCGTTTTCTTAGCCGTACATGAGATGTCAAGTTGGTCAAGCGTCGTAGTATACTTATTCCTGCAGCAAGGCACTGTCGTCATTTGAAGGTGACAGGTTCGAATCTTGGTAACTGTTGCTTTACATGTGTATGTTGTCTAGTGTGTCCTCTAGTGGCTATAGCTTTACATGTGTATGTTGTCTAGTGTGTCCTCTAGTGACTATAACTTTACATGTGTATGTTGTCTAGTGTGTCCTCTAGTGGCTATAGCTTTACATGTGTATATTGTCTAGTGTGTCCTCTAGTGGCTATAGCTTTACATGTGTATGTTGTCTAGTGTGTCCTCTAGTGGCTATAACTTTACATGTGTATGTTGTCTAGTGTGTCCTCTAGTGGCTACTTCTTTCTTCTACATCTATGAGCGCCAGGCAATACATGTGTGTTTATTTTTATAATTATTATCATTCTACAAAGATACTTTTTTAACTTAACGTATTCTAGCTAAAATTTTCTGAAATAATTGATTTAAGGATGGATTGATTGATTCAAGAATTGCAACATAATATTATGTGAAAACCCATAGCGGTTCAGTTTTATGCATACAATGTCCCATGGTGTAGGTGCTAATCATTCCACTGACATACTGGCTGTAAACATGTCGACTTTGTCTCCTCATAGTCCCGCCCTAACAGACACAAGACTGCTAATTCTGACATCCTTGAATATGTTGTTTCCTCCGTGACTGTATCTTCCCCGATCCCAGAGAGTGTCAAGATGGTAGATGGCCGAAACGTTCTGGGAAGTGGGAATCATCTGACGGTCCGACGCCTCCTATCGCGCTTGATCCGCCGAGGATTTTTATCACTTTAACCGCCAATTGTTCATTGACAGTCTTCAACAAGTCTGCCTTGTCCATGATGAGTGTTCCAACCTCTGATGCTTTCGAAGCCAAACAATCCGCTCGCTGTTAGCTCTGACCGGAGCATGACCCGGAGGTATATCCAGGTTATTTCCTACAAGAGACAGTTGTCTATACGTCCCACAACTGTCCATTTTGAATTTTACGTCATGAAAACAGAAATACGATTCCTGACAAAAATACTCAATGTATCAAGAAGAGATAAGACCAGAAATGAAGAAATTAGGACTAAAGTGGGGTTTATAGCAGCGATAGCTTTTATTAATAGGCATCAAGTAAAATGGTTTTGCCATGCAAGTAGGTTACCAGCTAATAGTATACCACAACAAGCAAAGATGTACAGACCACATGAAAGCAGAGGAAGAGGCCGACAACTTTAACGGTAGACGGAGGGAATAGCAGAGTCTCTGGGAATATCGTTACATGAAGCCCATTAGCGGGCACTCTCCCGCTGTTTATACTTCACCTCGATGCCGCAAGGTACAAGAGGAACATAATGAGATGCTGATGAGATGAGACGAACGGAGTTTCTGAAAACAAATGTGTAAGATAACTTACGGTCTGGAGCAGATAAAGTTGCACCCGGCACCGCAAGACTCGTCATTCCAGGCGTAATTGAGCGAAGTGTGCATGTTTAGACAATCTTCACCTGTAACAGAGATCATACTGACTCCATTTCTTTGTATGTATAAAGAGTCTGTTAATTCTCTTTATGTAATTTGTTTGTTTTTTTTTTTTTTTTTGAAGTCCATGGTTATTGCCATATTCCAAAATAGCTCTGAAAAGAGCTAATGGAACGAATGCTGGTGATAACACAGATTCACAAGACCACGCAGAGCTAACGGAAAAATAATGAGCATTAATAACGAACAAAGACAGCAGTAGTGGCGATAGAACAAAATAGCATGAATATTAATTAGTCGCGTGGTAAAGACGGTAATCTTCTTCTTCTTTCTTCTTTCGTTCGCCTGAAATATGTTTATAACTGCAATGTTGTCTCTTGTATGAATCTAACAGTCTTTTTTCGTTCACTCAGCGGTCCATAAAGTTTATCTTCCAATGTTGTCTCTCTAGGCCAGAAGGATCGCCTGGATATGTTGTAGTTTGGGCAATCCTGGAGTATGTGCTCTGCTGTCTGCGACGCCAAACCACATGTGCACATGGCTGAGTAAAGACGGTCATGTGACTCAGAGGCCTTGGAGACGAAGGGACGGAAAGACACCATTCATGACAAGAAGTCCAGCGCATAACAACATCTAGCAAAAGCTGCCATTTGTACCAAGAAACAAATAGATTATTCGAAGACGATGCTTCAAGTAAAGAAACCAGCGAGATGAATTGTACAAGTGTAGTATTAATGATTCAGCCAGATAAGAACTGCAAGGATTGACATTCAGCCGACTGGGTCAGCTTAGCGTGTAAAATATTATCGACCGACAGGTAAAGCTGGCGCTTGACAAGTGTGTCCAGTGGTGAGTGTAAACAAACTGGGGGTATTTCAACGTCAAATATAGAGATAGATACATGAATTAGAGTGTTCACCCTTACCGTAGTACCTCGAAAGTTGTGGAATAATTATTGAATGCAAGTGGTCAGGTGCGGTATACACGATAACAGCGATTTGGTGGTGACATCTGAGACTTGAGAGCATTGTTGAACCATAAATAAAAGTGGACTACATCTCAAGAGTGTTAAACATTCATTTTCGTTGATGTTGACAATTGCCCGCATGGATTCTTGTTACTAAACGAGCCCGAGAACGGCGTGGCAGTTATGTTATGCTGTGCCGAACAACGTTACACCACATAGGACATTTACACATGTAAGGTCTTCTGAAAGTACTGGAAAGTTTTGGCCATCATTGGCCAAAAAGGGAGAGAAAGGGAAAATGAAAAGGGACTTTAGAAAGGGAAAATCTCAACTGCACCTCAAAGTGGTAGAGGATGGGAAACACATCACGGTGTGGCAAATTTAGCCATGGAACCGTGTATCCACCGGGATAAGTGGACAACTCTAGAGCTGAGCACAGCAGGGCACTCACTTGACCTGACAGTTGGAAATGGCTGTCAATTGCAGTGGTAAAAGAATGGCTACGGCGATTTCTTTTGACCAACCCATGGTGCATAATTTATTCAAAATGAATGCTTTGTTTAATTCTACTACACATGTTAATGTTTCTTTCATGCTTTTGTAATAAAGCCATTGGAACGGATTTCAAATTAACGCCCCTAATATTATAGTATTAATATAGTCCCTAATAATATAGTATCATCACACCAATGTGATAAATAAACAGTTTTTATTGGTTGTCATATGAATTAACAACATCATGAACAAACATCAATAACAAGTAAAACCTTTTGTTAATAGGAAAACTATCAAAGATTCAAGATCAAAATTACAAACTACGGGTTCGGTATACTTATGCACAGTCATTATTGTGAGTGTCTTCTCCCGTTGGCTCGGGAATGCTAGTTGCATACAGATGCTAGTGTAATCTACAAACTTATATTGTTCCACCCAGTTGCTCCGTGTGTGTGTGTGTGTGTGTGTGTGTGCGTGTGCGTGTGCGCGTGCGCGTGCGCGTGCGCGTGCGCGTGCGCGTGCGCGTGTGCGTGTGCGTGTGCGTGCGCGTGCGCGTGTGTGTGTGTGTGCGTGTGTGTGTGTGTGTGTGTGTGTGTGTGTATGTGTGTGTGTGTGTGTGTGTGTGTGTGTGTGTGTGTGTGTGTGTGTCTGTGTGTGTGTGTGTGTCTGTGTGTGTGTGTGTGTGTGTGTGTGTGTGTGTGTGTGTGTGTGTGTGTGTGTGTGTGTGTGTGTGTGTGTGTGTGTGTTTGTATCCAGTTTTTCAAGTTCGATAAGTCTATTTTTATCCAAGAATTTAATATTATCAACACTTCCCTGTGCCAACAGTTTATTTTGTGTGTGTGGATGATATAGGTAGATTTTAATAAGAGGTGATGTAAACAGTTCTTCCAACCCCCCCCCCCCCCCCCCTTCCCAGATATAGATTGTGTCTGGTTTCGATGCGTTGCATTGTTTAATAGTTAATCATACGGGTTCGCTATGTCCCATAGTGACTTGTTAGACAGCTGCGCTTGGGCTAACGTCAACCCTTTGGTAATGTATATAACAAATATCAACACTCTTCCCCTTCTCTTAACAAGGAAACACCGCCCTACAACCACTCCACAGCCACTACGCGACTCAACCCCCCCCCCCCCCCCACCTTCTTAACAATAGAAACCTGTTCTACACCCCGCCACAGCCACTCGCCTACCCTAAGAAACAGCTCTGTGACTCTCTCACACCAGCTCACACACACACACCCACACACACACACCACACACACACATACACACACACACACACACACACACACACACACCCTTCCCCACTCCTCTCTTAAACGTCATCTTTTAATTTTCAAAATTTAAAGACAGGATAAAGCGAGTTGTCTGTCATGTGCCCACGAGTTGCCTGCTCTTTACCCACGACAATATGAATTTTACACGCCCTTCAGTGCCATATCGCAACCCCTCTCTCCTCAAATAGTATTATGCCATGGATTGATTTGCGATAAGGAATATGACTTGGCTCATTGAAGAAAGCGGTATGATAATGACTTTAGGAACTCACTGTCGGACATGGAATGAAGTGCAACGCTCAAGAAACGATAATCCGGTTTTATTTCCAGAATTAAAGAACCGTCACATCTATTGGGTGGTGACTAATTAATGTCTCGTTATACCGAGGGGCAATTAATTATATAATGCACCTCAAATGCCTTCCTGCATCTTCCCTGACCGGCGTTGAATAACCTTCGCTTTCCCTCTGCTCCTTCAGTTCGTCCTTGCTGTCAACTATCTTCCACCGAATCTCTGGCTGTCTAGAGCTGTCCGCTATTCATAGATCCATGGCTTTCTCCAGATATGTTGCTGGCTGTCTTTAGTTCGGAATAAGTCCACTGCCAGCCTGCCGATGATTCACTAGCCACATCGAATTGCTCTCCCGATCGAAATACACGTCCTGCTCTCTGCGCTTCCAACACAACGTATCCTTTGTTGTCCTTTTGTTGTCAAGTCGTCATTTGCGTGACGTATTTTCCTATGTCATGTTTCGGTGCACTATTCCTTTCGGGATTTTCCTTTTTCTTTTATATACTGTGCATTGGGACAGTTGCTATGTGGCATTCAGGAGCCTGTTTGTGACGACACAGCAATAGATTAATACAACTTATATAGGAAAATACTTCAGGAGTAGTGCAGTGGTGACTCCTGAAAAAATACATGAATACCACAGATACTACTAATAATATACTACTATAATAATACTACCCAGATAATGAACTTTCGATTTGGACTTTCCACATAATGGATTTGCTAGCCAAGCAATATTCAATTTCGTGCCCCTGGGACGTTTTTGCCACCGACATACCTGTGGCATGAAGTGTTACAGGCTAAGAACTTCTTTATGTGGCTTGGAAAAACTTGGTGGAGTATTGATGCATGGCAAGGCAGGCGTGGTTGTGGCCTTGTGGGAGCACGTGTACACCTCGGAGGAGCAAATGGATCACCATGGTCTGGCAAGAATTAGACAGCGAGGAGTGACGAGAGGATCTGGTCGACGCTCGACGCTCAGAGGACTGGCGAGACGGACATATAATCAGATTGCTACTGGAACTACTGGTGTTGGAACTCTTCGCTGGCTGCTGAGGATGTAGATAGAGCACTTATGGGAATGCCCCGAAAGCTGTGATATCGGTTCCTAAATCAATCCATCAATCAGTCAATCAAACTTCTGTATGCGCCTTTAGATGTCAACCTGAATATAGTTCAAACCGAGCTTGTTGACATTTCCATGGAGCTTGTCCTCAAATGAAGCAGTTGTGAGCCGAAATATCTTTCTCTTTTCTGCATATATTGGGCACTCCTGCAGCAAACGTCTAGTTGTTATTTTACCTGTTCCACAATTACATTCATCAGTATCTCCTACCTTTAGTTTATTGAACTAGAGGTATTTAACCTTGTTATGTTTTTTGTTTTTTTGTTTTTTTTTCACTCTATTTTTTTTTTTTAAATTTAGGAGAATACCTCCTCCATTTTCTATTGAATGTTTGTCTGATCCATCTGTATATGCATG
The DNA here is from genome assembly GCA_963921405.1 of Cepaea hortensis. Taxonomy (NCBI): domain Eukaryota; kingdom Metazoa; phylum Mollusca; class Gastropoda; order Stylommatophora; family Helicidae; genus Cepaea; species Cepaea hortensis. Next base: position 15,359,186 of record OY992882.1, on the reverse strand, counting down.
GGTCCAATTGCTACCAGTCTCCCTGGCGTTGGGTTAAGGACGTTGTCCGTAATCCCGTACACTCTCGTACGAAACACAGATGCGCGAGATTAGGCAGTGGATCGCGTCGCGATGGTTACTTACAGGGGTATGTGAGCCGGTCGTTCAGAAAGCAATGGCAAACTACTGAATGTAAACCTTGCCAAGACATCAACAGGAGCTGAAAAATGCTGATGTTGACTGCAATGTCCTGTGAAGGATATGCGAAAAACAAATTTGTTACTTGGGTTATATTCTTTTTATGTAGTTCAGGGCTATTTTTCCCTCTTTCTGTTTAATGCTCAATGTTATTTTTCTCAGTACCAGGAATGTTTTCTACCATCTCAGGCAGTTGCTGTTGTCTGCAAACTGGGAACACGTGTGCACTGTAAATGGGTTTGAATGTTGATACGTTAAGTAAAGGATCTGTCTTAATCTTTCGTCTTGTAGTTTCTACAAAGCTGCTACGCTTCGGTTTTCCCTTTCCAAGACCATTAAATCTTTTATACATGGAGTGGTCTGTCAATCTTCTAAATGTTTCTGCTTGGCTGGGCTCTACTATCATTTCTATCCTGCATTGTTTGTAAACAAGTGATCTTTTCTAGTTCATTAATAGGCGTTGTCTTCTGGCTTCCAGTTGAGATCCGTATTCCTTGATTTTTCTTTCTTTCTTTCTTTTGTTAAAGTTTGGTTTATCTGCTTCTGCTCAAGCTTTCCTTATTACCAGTGTCCATCGCCATCAGGCAAACCCACTTCGACTGATGAAATACTTGTAATTTACGTCCCCAAGTCAAGGACGAGAAGTCAACATTTTAGCCATATTACAGTACTGACCTCACATATCTGACTAAGACCTGACGCATGTAATTATGTAGGAAAGCGATAGCGCATTAGCTAGCAATGTGGTCCGCCGGAACATTTTCTTTATTGTCCTGAACTCGAAGGTAGACCCAGGATAAAATCAGCACCATATGCCATGCCACTAATCATCAGAGTCATGGGTCAGCTCTGTGTTCTTGTCCCGACCATGACTTGTGGTACAATGGGTCTACAATGGGCACTACACAATATCAGGGAAAGTGAAGGCGACCAGTGTGATACGTTTACCTTGTCGCACATTAAGTAAGTGCCTTCTGGTTCGTACTAATATAAAGTCAGTACCATATAGGCCACAAGGGGTGCGAACGGGTTCTTTGCTTCTGTCACACTAAAATATCCACATACAACATTCAGTTATCACCAGTGTATGGCAACTTACCACCTCCCCCGTTGTTTGGTTGACCATTACCCCAGTTTGTGAATCTGTTGAAAGTATTCGGTGAGCTTGCCGATTCCCAGACACCTTCGTTAAAGATGTCGTACGCGCCAAGCCACACACAGTTGTCTGAAATTGGAAGTAGGTATAATAATATATTTGATTAGCAGGTGTACAGATGTTTACAGGCAAGGGGACCGAGTTTAATCCCTTATGGCTCGGTCTCTTTCTGCAGGGCGACATGTCAACAGTGTGACACTGAGCACGAACTACCTAGTTCCAGCGACGACTCCCAGGAGCCTTCGAGAAAATTGATCTCTTGAACCGAATAACGGAGTCCGGATTCAAACTCACAACCTTCGGAGACGGAAGGCACCCGGCTTAACCAGTTAACCACGGAGTTTCACGTTGAACATGATTATCAGGTATTGATATATGTAGTGGTTCACTCGAAAGCCTCATATTTGCTTGCACAAACGTAAGAGTTACTACTAATGTAATTATGAATGTTGTATAATCTTAACCATAACCTACAATATGTTTGTGTACGCCTCGCAGCAAAAATGGTTGGAGGAGGAAAGATTGTGCAGCACACGGGACAGAGTACCCAGTCTTGGTACGCCAGCAAGCCCACAGCAGGCGTATCAGCGGGGTTAGGCGTCGAGCAATGAAAACACAGCAGTCGACCAATCAGACATAGAGGAAACGCCCGCTGGACCCACAGTCTTTCTTTTCTCTCGCAGATCTTCAATGAGTACAGTCGACTGGGTAGACATTTAGACATAAATCAAAGTAGTCTATGTATTGAGTGGCACCTTAAAGTCTTAACAGACCAAAAGAATGTGAGTTGGAATGTGGCCAAAATTCCATCACAATGCCTGTGCAGAGCTTAAGAGAAACATGTAGTGCCCAAACGACATGTTTCCTCTCTCGGCCTTGCCTTGTGTACTCCATAGGAATGGGTAACCAATACGTCTGGAACAAGGTAGGCTGCAGACGCTGGCGGCTCAGCATCAAACCTCCGAGACCTCGCCTCCACGAGCAGGTGGCGAGTGCTGGCCAAACCCTGGCACCCAAGGGACCCGACTTAGAGGCGTTCAGCCAAGTCCCAAAGGTGAGGGCCTCGTACGCGCCTGGACCATAGGACGCGTACACCTGTCAATCACAAGTGTCCGGACCTATGTAAAGCGTGCACTACCGTCAGACTCCCCGCAGTTTATGGTTGGGTGAGTCCTAAAAAGAATGACATGTGTATTTGATTGTATTAATTATAACTATTCCTCTGCACAACTAAAACCTTACATGTGTTAGAATAGGTTTCGATAGTATGTGGTGATATAGTCCCTGTCTTTAGCTATGTCGTAGAAACTGGTGTCTGTATAAAAATGTCGATCATAATGGTTTCATAGCGTATAGGATTGATGTACTATAATTCTTGGCTCTATTAGAATTCCTGGCCCTATCAGACTTTTCAGTGATTATAATTCAGGTTGAGTCAATTAGAATCATAGTTGTTCAGAATCTTTGGTTGATAGAAAATCTTTGATCGTTTAGAATTCATAGTCTGAATAAAACTCTTGATTGTTTAGAATCCGTAGTCCGAATCGAATGTTTGGCTGATTAGAGTTCTTGTTTGGTTGTTCGAATCCAGGTTCATAGCAAATTCTTGATTGTTTAGAATTCGTAGTCCGAATCGAATTCTTGATTCGTAGTTAGACATCTTGGTTCATAGTAAGGTATTGTATTGCTAGAATTGTTAGGAGTAGAGTTTCGTTATCGCAGGGATCAATAAAAGATAATTATAGTGTACTTCCATTGTTCATTAAGGAGATAGGATGCGACATAAGTGTTTCTGATACAGTTAATTGTCGGAGAGATTCCACAACAATTAACTTCATTCAGGCTAATTCTCACCCATGTTTTATTTGATTTCATTTCTACGAAGCATCAACAGTTGTGTAGGGACAGGATCTGTGGCTATTCCTTTGCCTAGTACTATATGTCAGCTAGTCATCTCACAGAGTGAAGGAACAGCTATAGAATAGATGTCGGTATCCTCAGATAGGTATTCGTCCGATGATAGGTCTTCACAGAGTGTTAGGCTGAACAACATGTGAGGAAGGTAGGGAAGTAAATCTCCACCAGAAACGCACGAGTGTGCCTTTGTGTCATTTTCAGCTTGAGAGGCGACCATAGATTGCATACTATACCACCCCGTTTCCAACAACGATCTAACGACACGGTTCACAGTTAAGTGTCTGACCCACCAGGCAGAACGCAGTGCTGAGTCTTTTACTAGTCAGCACCGAAGTGAGAAAGGAGGGTGTAGTAGAACCTACATGCGCCGTCGAGGAAGGCATCTATCTGAATCTAAATGGAAAGTACCATGCTTGCCCGATGCATATACCACTTGGACCAACGTCTGTGACCTAGGAATTAGGTTGACACTTACTCTGAAAACAGGAACGGTTCTAGGCCAATCTGATAGCTCAAAGAGCATTTCTGTGTTGTTGTTTGTTTTGTTTTTTCTGCATTTTATATAAATAAATCTCACTTTTTTTTATCCCCCGATGGTGTTTCCACCTTGTCGTGGTGGGGGAGCTTGAGTTTCTCAATGACACTGAGAGCTATGCCGGCGGTAGCGTAGCTACCAGCAGGGCCTCCCAAGCCGGACAGTTCAAAGGGTAGAGAACAGACGAAGAGAAACACACTGGTCCTCCAGGTTGATTCGTGGGATTAACATCCCCACCTTTGTAAAAACAATTTTGTTACGAAACAGATACATAAGCCACGAATTCGGACTCACTTATTTGGCCAAGGAAGTTAATCAACATGACCAGACTATGCATGGAAGATACTTATAATATAGTAATATATAAAGGCAGGAAATCAGACCCTTTCCAAATAACATCTGGCTTGAAATAGGGTGATGCACTATCGCCGCTACTCTTCAATCTGGCTCTAGAGAAAGTTGTAAGGAAGGTAAAGGAGGAATGTAATATTGGAGGAACATCCAAGCTGCTTGGTTATGCAGATTATATAGATATTATAGGGCAAAATGAACAAAAGACATTGGAAATATTGACTCACTTAAAGGAAAAAGCCCAACAGATGGGGCTGGTTATCAACCAAGATAAGACAGAATATATGGTAATTTCAAAAGAAAGAATGGCTAAAACCTCTGGCCACATACAAATAGATAATATGGCCATTAAAAGAATGGAAACATACAAATACCTGGGTACAATCTTCAACTGCTCCAACATCATAAGGAAGAAATACAAACTAGAATCAATTCTCGAAATAAGATATACTATGCACTACAACATCTACTAAAATCAAATGCGCTATCTCGTAACACCAAAATCACAATATTCAAAACACTTATCAGACCAGTTGTGCTGTATGGCTCTGAAACCTGGAGTACAACGAAAGGAGACGAAGCCTTGTTACAAACCTTTGAGAACAAAGTTTTAAGACGCATCTTTGGACCCATTAGGGATACACAAAGTGGAGAGTGGAAAAAAAGAAGTAACAAAGACATTTATGATCTGTTTAAATCACTGCTAATCACTGGTATCATGAAGGCTAATAGACTACAATGGCAGGGGTATATAGAAAGAATGGAAGATATTAGGGAAACAAAACTCGCTTACACTCAGGAAAAAAATGACCGTAGACCCCGAGGTAGACCAAGAAGATGGTGGAAAGATAATATATATACAGATCTACAAGCACTTGGATTCAGCGACTGGCAAGAGAAGGTAAACCAGAGAGACGAATGGAGACGGACTGTATCTGCAGCACAGAAATTCAATGGCTCGGAACGCTGAAGAAGAAGAAGAAATCTCACTTTTATTTTATACACTTAAAACATTGATCTTAGACATTTCTGTTATTATTAGACTAAATTAGATGGGCATGAATGTAACACTAGTGTTTCTATACTTTGATAATATATTGTCTGAGTGGAGGGTAATTATCTGCGGGCTGTGATTCTATCACAGACAAGAGTAGCCCAGATACCCAACACCTGCTTCTTTTCCCAATTGTTCAGCTTCAAGTTCTACCTTCTGGTGCCTGTGCCACTGTTAGGAAAGTTGATGTTTTCTGGGGCTAAATTCCTTACATCATATTCTAACCAGCCGACATGGTCTTCGTTTCCTAAAGTGGGTAGACTTTCCCAAGGGTCAGACTTTTTGTCTTCTTCTTTATGTTTGAGGGTTTCTCTGTCCATGTGAAGATCCTGCTACAATATAAACATGTGAAGTACATACACAGGTTCTGTAACACTTGCATAAGTCCGGTTGTCCACACCAAAACTGCGATAAGAGTTCAGTTCTCACAATCGCACTAACGATTACGTAGAGATGTGTTTAATTTAAATTTCATACTATCAAGATTACATTCTGCTCTGTCGTGGTTGATGAGGACAGTCATATCGTGATCGCAGTTACACGAAGAAGAAGAAGAAGAAGAAGAAGAAGAAGAAGAAGAAGAAGAAGAAGAAGAAGAAGAAGAAGAAGAAGAAGAAGAAGAAGAAGAAGAAGAAGAAGAAGAAGAAGAAGAAGAAGAAGAAAGAAGAAGAAGAAGAAGAAGAGAAGAAGAAGAAGAAGAAGAAGAAGAAGAAGAAGAAGAAGAAGAAGAAGAAAAGAAGAAGAAGGAAGAAGAAGAAGAAGAAGAAGAAGAGAAGAAGAAGAAGAAGAAGAAGAAGAAGAAGAAGAAAGAAGAAAGAAGAAGAAGAAGAAGAAGAAGAAGAAGAAGAAGAAGAAGAAGAAGAAGAAGAAAGAAGAAGAAGAAGAAGAAGAAGAAGAAGAAGAAGAAGAAGAAGAAGAAGAAGAAGAAGAAGAAGAAAGAAGAAGAAGAAGAAGAAGAAGAAGAGAAGAAGAAGAAGAAGAAGAAGAAGAAGTTGAAGAGAAGAAGAAGTTGAAGAGAAGAAGTAAGAAGAAGAAGAAGAAGTTGAAGAAGAAGAAGAAGTTGAAGAAGAAGAGAAGGAGAAGAAGAAGAAGAAGAAGAAGAAGAAGAAGAAGAAGAAGAAAGAAGAAGAAGAAAAGAAGATGAAGAAGAAGAAGAAGAAGAAGAAGAAAGAAGAAGAGAAGAAGAAGAAGAAGAAGAAGAAGAAGAAGAAGAAGAAGAAAGAAGAAGAAGAAGAAGAAAAGAAGAAAGAAGAAGAAGAGAGAAGAAGAAGAAGAAGAAGAAGAAAGAAGAAGAAGAAGAAGAAGAAGAAGAAGAAGAAAGAAGAAGAAGAAGAAGAAGAAGAAGAAGAAGAGAAGAAGAAGAAGAAGAAGAAGAATAAGAAGAAGAAGAAGAAGAAGAAGAAGAAAGAAGAAGAAAAGAAGAAGAAGAAGAGAAGAAGAAGAAGAAGAAGAAGAAGAAGAAGAAGAAGAAGAAGAAGGAGGAGGAGGAGGAGGAGGAGGAGGAGGAGGAGGAGGAGGAGCCCCAATAACGCAGATGTTTTGTTTAGCCCTAATGCATTTTTCCAGATGTCCTGCTTAGAACACTAAGCCTATCGGAAGAGCAGCCAATAAATAACTCATCAATGTGTTCCTCTTGTTTCTTTATATATATGTAATGGAGACGCGATGACTCGCTGTCTTGGGGGAGAAGCTGTTCAGTGTTTTTTCTGTGGATTCCTTATGGAAATTCCCGTGAAATTCGTGTGGATAGTGTTTTTCCTTTGGATTATGTGATGTTATTTCGTGTTCGTTAATTGGAAGTGTTCAAAAGAAGCCACGGAAGGCAGGTGGTGGATGAAATTATGAGGGCAGCCGACAGATATTTGTTGGTTATGGTCTCGAGTTTCGCGACGGCAAGCTTTCTCTCTTTCGAGAGACACTGATTGCGGTCATCCGGCCAGTATGGTCACTGCCATAGAGGAAAGCAACGGCAAACTACCTCTTTGAAATTGCCTAGTTTATTATGATTCGCTTAAAGACTGATCATCGCAAGACAAGGACAGAGACATTAAAATTAGGAACATGGAACGTTAGGACGCTAAACAACGACGGAAAATTAGAGAACATAACACAAGAAATTCAAAGAGAAAAAATTAATATATTAGGTATGTGCGAAACGAGATGGACAGGAGCAGGCATCAAGATACATAAAGATTTTAAGATTATTTATTCTGGAGGTGAGGATCGGCATGGGGGAGTGGCAATAGTTTTGGACCGGAAAACATCAACGTCTGTTCAGGGATATTGGGCCGTGTCGGACAGAGTACTACTAGTTAAATTGAGTGGCAGACCTTTTAACATAAATATTATTCAAGTATATGCCCCAACAGGAGAGTCCAGTGAAGATAGTGTAGAGGAATTTTATAATGACATAGAGTCTGCCTTAAAGAAATGTAAAAATTCAGAAATAAACATTATAATAGGGGACTTCAATGCAAAAGTAGGAAATCAAGGGGATAGATACACAGTAGGAAACTATGGTTTAGGAGAGAGAAATGAAAGAGGATACAGACTAGTAGAGTGGGCAAAAGAACAGGAAATGATTGTAGGAAACACCTGGTTCAAGCAACACCCTAGAAGATTATGGACCTGGAGGAGTCCTGATAGCAGGATTAGAAACCAGATTGACTACATTCTCATTAGCAGAAGATTTAGAAACGCCCTAACAGTAGCAAAAACAGTTCCCAGTGCTGACTGTTATAGTGACCACAGATTACTCACAGGAACATTGAGGATAAAGTTGAAGAAAGTCAAGTATACAACAGGGAACACTAAATATGATTTGTGTACATTGAGTAATGACAAGGAAATACAAAACAAATTCAACATAGAAGTACAGAACAGATTTGAAATATTGTCTGATCTAGAGATCCTATTCCAGGATGTGGATGATCAATGGGAAATGTTAAAGAATTCAATCAATATGGCTGCAGAAACAACTATTCCAAAATTAAAGAAGGTGGGTCGTAAGAAATGGATGACTGAGGAAATTTTACACTTAATGGAAACAAGAAGACTCAACAAAAATAATCCTGCCAAATATGAAGAAATTCACAGACAAGTCAGAATATTATGTAGGAAGGCAAAAGAATCATGGCTTGAGGAAAAGTGCTTAGAAATTGAAAAACAACACAACAGTCAAAATACCAAATTAGTGCACAAAAGGATTCAGGAACTTACTAATAAAAGAACAAGTACATCAACAGGCTGTCTAAGAACTAAAGATGGCAAAATCATAATAGAAAAAGATCAGATTCTACATGTATGGACAGATTATGTGAAAGACCTGTATAATGATAACAGAGAGGAACAGTATTCTATTAGATTTAATAATGAAGGACCAGCAATTTTAAAGATGGAGGTTCAAAATGTTCTTAAGCATATGAAAGCTGGCAAGGCCCCCGGTGCAGATAACATCACAACAGAAATGATTAAAGCTTTAGAAGAATTTGGACTAGAGCAAGTCACTAGACTGCTGAACACTTTATATGATACTGGAGATATACCTTCTGAATTATGTAATTCTGTATTTATTGCAATCCCAAAGAAATCAGGAACCTTAGAATGTGATCAACATAGAACAATTAGTATAATGAGTCACATCACAAAGATTTTGTTACGAATTATCATGCAAAGAGTGAGGAAGAAAATACAACCTGAAATAGGGGAAGAACAATGTGGTTTTGTAGAAGGAAAGGGTACAGTAAATGCTGTGTATATGCTGCGAACAGTTATTGAACGTGCTTTAGAAGTAAACAAGGATATACATCTTTGCTTTATTGACTACACAAAGGCTTTTGATAGAGTAAGACATGTCAACATTGTGGATATGCTTGCAGATCTACAAATTGATGGGAAAGACATTAGACTTATAAAAAACATATATTGGAAACAACAAGCTGCCATAAGAATTGATAATGAAGTAGGACAATACCAACCTATTAAGAGAGGTGTTAGGCAGGGATGTGTAATGTCTCCAGATCTTTTTTCCTTATACAGTGAAAATATTTTCAGAAATGTAGAAGACCTAAATGGAATCAGCATTGGAGGACGAAACATAAATAACATTAGATATGCAGATGATACAGTATTGATTGCGGACAATGCACAGGATCTGCAACAATTAGTAGACGCTGTGGTTGTACACAGTGAGCAGCTGGGGTTGGAATTAAATTGTAGGAAGACACAGGTTATGGTCGTCACTAGGAAGAACGAAGTACCACAATGTAATATACAAGTAAATGGGAATATTCTTCAACAAGTGAATCGGTTCAATTATCTCGGAACAGTCATAACATCTGATGGCAGATGCCTTGAAGAGATTAGAACAAGAATCGCCATTGCGAAAGTAGCCTTTAGCAAGATGAAAAACATTCTGACCAATAAATTGATGTCAATTGAAACGAGAAAAAGAGTGTTGAGGGGATACATAGAGCCTGTTCTTTTGTATGGATGTGAAACTTGGACAATGTGCAGTCAAGCTGAAAAACATCTGATGGCTGCAGAAATGTGGTTTCTGAGGAAAATGCAAAGAATACCATGGACAGATAGAAAAACCAATGACCAAGTACTACAAGAGACAAATGAAAATCGTAGATTGATTAGAGAAATTAGACGTAGACAGTCAAAATTTTTTGGACATGTTATGAGAAGAAATGGACTGGAGAACTTGGTGACAGCTGGCAAGATCGAGGGGAACAGACCAAGAGGAAGACCGAGAGGAAAATACCTGGATGGCTTGGCCACATGGCATGGACGAGACAGGAACACTGAGCTGATCCACGACTCTGGTGATCGAGTGAAATGGCGAATCATGACCGCCCACGCTTTCCGGCATGGCACATGATTGATTGATTGATATATATATATATATATATATATATATATATATATATATATATATATATATATATATATATCATGTGCCATGCCGGAAAGCGTGGGTGGTCATTATTCGCCATTTCACTCGATCACCCGAGTCGTGGTTCAGCTCAGCGTTCCTGTATCGACCATGTCATGTGGCCAAGACATCCAGGTATTTTCTTCTCGGTCTTCCTCTTGGTCTGTTCCCTTCGATCTTGCCAGTTGTCACTAAGTTTCCCAATCCATTTCTTCTCATAACATGTCCAAAAATGTTGACTGTCTACGTCTAATTTCTCTAATCAATTTCGATTTTCATTTGTCTCCTGTAGTACTTGTTCATTGGTTTTTCTGTCTGTCCATGGTATTCTTTGCATTTTCCTCAGAAACCGCATTTCTGCATCCATGAGATGTTTTTCAGCTTGACTGCATGTTGTCCAAGTTTCACATCCATACAAATTAATAGGCTATATGTAGCCCCTCATCACTCTGTCTATCGTTTCAATTGACATCTTTTTATTGGTATATTTTTCATCTTGCTAAAGGCTACTTTCGCCATGGCGATTTTTCTTCTAATCTCGTCAAGGCATCTCCCATCAGATGATATGACTGTTCAGAGATAATTGTACCGATTCACTTGTTGAAGACTATTCCCATTTACTTGTATATTACATTGTGGTACTTCGTTCTTCCTAGTGACGACCATAATCTGTGTCTTATTACAATTTAATTCTAACCCCAGTTGTTCACTGTGTGCAACAACCGCATCTACTAATTGTTGCAGATCTGCGCTTTGTCTGCAATCAATACTGTATCATCTGCATATATAATGTTATTGATGTTTCGTCCTCCAATGCCGATTCCATTTATATCTTCTACATTTCTGAAAATATTTTCACTGTATAGGGAGAAGATATTTCTGGAGACATTACACATCCCTGCCTAACACCTATCTTAATAGGCTGATATTGTCCCTCTTCATTATCAATCCTTATGGTAGCTGGTTGTTTCCAATATATGTTTTTTAATGTCTAATGTCTTTCCCGACAAATTAGAGAACATAAAACAAGAACTGGAAAGATAAAAAATTAATAGTTTAGGGATGTGAGAAACGAGATGGACAGGAGCAGGCATCAAGATAGTTGAAGATTTTAAGATTATTTATTCTGGAGGTGAAAGATCGACAAAGGGGAGTGGCAATTATTTTGGACCGGAAAACTCATCTGTTCAAGGATATTGGGCCGTGTCGGACAGAGTTCTACTAGTTAAATTAAGTGGCAGACATTTTAGCATAAATGTTATTCAAGTATATGCCCCAACATGAGAATCCAGTGAAGATAGTGTAGAGGAATTTTATAATGACATAGAGTCTGCCTTAAAGAAATGTAAAAATCCAGAAATAAACATCATATTAGGGGACTTCAATACAAAAGTAGGAAATCAAGGTAATAGATACATAGTAGGAAACTATGCTTTAGGAGAGAGAAATGAAAGAGGATACAGACTTGTAGAGTGGGTAAAAGAACTGAAAATGATTGTAGGAAACATCTGGTTTAAGCAACACCCTAAAACAGTGGTTCTCAACCGGTGCGGAATTCCCCTCCCCTCGCCCCCCAGGGGGGAATTCTTTTATAAAGTAAGTAGACCCACATATCATGTTTTATGTGGATGTCTAGACTTGTTTTAGTATATGCTATTAAATTTACCTTCCATTTTTACGTATACTGTGTAGGGGTGGGGAGATTTTTAGATAGGAAATATGATAATACGGTGAAGGGGGGCACGGGCCAAATTTTTGATAGGAAGGGGGGAATGACATTCTGAAAATATGGTGAAGGGGGGCACGGACCAAAAAAGGTTGAGAACCACTGCCCTAAAAGATTATGGACATGGAGGAGTCCTATTAACAGGATTCGAAACCAGATTGACTACACTCTGATTAGCAGAAGATTTAGAAACGCGTTAACAATATCAAAAACAGTTCACAGTGCTGATTGTTATAGTGACCACATATTACTTACAGGAAGATTGAGGATAAAGTTGAAGAAAGTCAAGTATATAACAGGAAACACTAAATATGATTTGTGTACATTGAGTAATGACAAGGAAATACAAAAGAAATGCAACGTAGAAGTACAGAACAAATTTCATATATTGTCTGATCTAGAGATCCTATTCCAGGATGTGGATGAACAATGAGAAATATTGAAGAATTCAATCAGTTTGGCTGCAGATACAACTATTCCAAAATTAAAGAATGTGAGTCGTAAGAAATGGATGACTGAAGAAATTTTACACCTAAAGGAAACAAGAAGACTCAACAAAAATAATCCTGTCAACTATGAAGAAATTCACAGACAAGTCAGAATATTATGTAAGGAGGCAAAAGAAGCATGGCTTGAGGAAAAGTGCTTAGAAATTGAAAAAACAACACAACAATCAAAATACCAAATTAGTGCACAAAAGAATTCAGAAACTTACTACTAAAAGAACAAGTACATCAGCAGGCTGTCTAAAAACTAAAGACGGCAAAATCATAATATAATAAAGATCAGATTTTACATGTATGGACTGATTATGTGAAAAACTTGTATGAGGATTACAGAGAGGAACTGTATGATATTAGATTTAATAATGAAGGACCGCCAATTTTGAAGATGGAGGTTTGAAATGATCTTAAGTATAAGAAAGCTGGCAAGGCCCCCTATGCAGATAACATCACAACAGAAATGATTAAGGCTTTAAAAGAATATGGACTAGATCAAGTCACCAGGCTGCTGAACACATTATATGATACTGCAGATATACCTTCTGAATTATGTAACTCTGTATTTATTGAAACCCCAAAGAAATGGAAATCAGGAGCCTTGGAATGCAATCAACATAGAACAATTAGTATAATGAGTCAGATCACAAAGATTTTGCTGCGAATTATCATGTAAAGAGTGAGGAAGAAATTACAACCTGAAATACGGGAAGAACAATGTGGGTTTGTGGAAGGAAAGGGTACAGTAAATGTTATGTATATGCTGCGAACAGTTATTGAACGTGCTATAGAAGTAAACAAAGATATACATTTTTGCTTTATTGACTACACAAAGGCTTTTGATAGAGTTAGGTGGATATGCTTGCAGATCTACAAATTGATAGGAAGAACATTATACTTATAAAAAACATATATTAGAAACAACAAGCTGCCATAAGAATTGGTAATCAAGTGGGACAATATCAGCCTATTAAGGGAGGTGTTAAGCTGGGATATGTAATGTCTCCAGATCGTTTTTCCCTGTACAGTGAAAATATTTTCAGAAATGTAGAAGACATAAATGGAATCAGCTTTGGAGGACGAAACATCAATAACATGAGATATGCAGATGATACAGTATTGATTGCAGACAAAGAGCAGGATCTGCAACAATTAGTAGATGCGGTTGTTGTACACAGTGCGCAACTGGGATTAGAATTTAATTGTGAAAAGACACAGGTTATTGTCGTCACTAGGAAGAACGAACCACAATGTAATATACAAGTAAATGGGAAAATTCTTCAACAAGTAAATCGGCACAATTATCTCTGAACAGTCATAGCATCAGATGGCAGATGCCTTGAAGAGATTAGAACAAGAATCGCCATGGCGAAAGTAGTCTATAGCAAGATGAAAAACATTCTGACCAATAAAAAGATGTCAATTGAAACGAGAAAAAGAATGTTAAGGGGATACATAGAGCCTGTTCTTTTGTATGGATGTGAAACTTGGACAAAGTGCAGTCAAGCTGTAAAACAACTGATGGCTGCAGAAATGTGGTTTCTGAGGAAAATGCAAAGAATACCATGGACATATATTAAGACCAATGACCAAGTATTACAGGAGACAAATGAAAATTGATTAGAGAAATTAGACGTAGACCGTCAAAACTTTTGGACATGTTATGAGAAGAAATAGATTGGAAAACTTAGTGACAACTGGCAAGATCAAAGGGAACAGACCAAGAGGAAGACCGAGAAGAATATACCTGGATGTCTTGACCACATGGCATGGACGAGACATGAACACTGAGCTGATCCATGACTCTGGTGATCGAGTGAAATGCCGAGTCATGACGCCCACGCTTTCTGGCACGGCACAATATTAATTGAACGTCTTTCCCATTAATTTGTAAGTCTGCAAGCATATCCACCATGTTGACACGTCTAACTCTATCGAAAACCTTCGTGTTGTCAATAAAGCAAAGATGTATATCTGTGTTTACTTCTATGGAACGTTCAATAACTGATCGCAGCATATGCACAGCATTTACTGTACCCTTTCCTTCTACAAACCCACATTGTTCTTCCCCTATTTCAGGTGTTATTTTCTTCCTCATTCTTTGCATGATAATTTGTAGCAAATTCTTTGTGACATGACTCATTATACTAATTGTTCTATGGTGATCACATTCCAAGGTTCCTGATTTCTTTGGGATTGCAATAAAAACAGAGCTACAAAATTCAAAACGTATATCTCCAATATCATATAGTGTGTTAAGCAGTCTGATGACTTGATCTTTTCCAAATTCTTCTAAGCTTTAATCATTTCTGTTGTGATGTTAAGTGCACTGTGGGCCTTGTCCGCTTTCATATGTTTAAGAACATTTCGAACCTCCATCTTCAAAAGTGGCGGTCCTTTATTATTAAATTGAATATCATACTATTCCTCTCTGTTATCATCATAAATGTTTTTCACATACTCTGATCATACATGTAGAATCTGATCTTTCTCTATTATGGTTTTGCCATCTTTAGTTTTTAGACAGCCTGCTGATGTACTTATTCTTTTATTAGTAAGTTCCTGAATTCTTTTGTGCACTAATTTGGTATTTTGACGGTTATGTTGTGTTTTTTTTTTTTTTTTTTTCAATTTCCAAGCAATTTTCCTTAAGCAATGCTTCTTTCGCCTCCTTACATAATATTCTGACTTGTCTGTGAATTTCTTCATATTTGGCAGAATTATTTTTGCTGAGTCTTCTTGTCTCTATAAGTTGTAAAATTTCTTCAGTCATCCATTTCTTACGACCCACCTTCTTTAATTTTAAAATGGTTGCTTCTGCAGCCAAACTGATTGAATTCCTCAGCATTACCCATTGATCATACACCTCCTGGAATAGAATCTCTAGATCAGACAATATATCACATCTGTTCTGTACTTCTATGTTGAATTTGGTTTGTATTTCCTTGTCATTACTCAATGTACACAAATCATATTTAGGGTTCCCTGTTATATACTTGACATTCTTTATCTTTATCCTCAATGTTCTTGTAAGTAATCTGTGGTCACTATAACAATCAGCAATGGGAAATGTTTTGCTATTGTTAATGCATTTCTAAATCTTCTGCTAATCAGAATATAATCAATCTAGTTTCTAATCCTGCTATCAGGACTCCTCCACGTCCATAATCTTCTAGGTTGTTGCTTAAACAAGGTGTTTCCTATAATCATTTCCTGCTCTTTTGCCCACTCTACAAGTCTGTATCCTCTTTCATTTCTTTCTCGTAAACCACAGTTTCCTACTGTGTATCTATCCCCTTGATTACCTACTTTTGCACTGAAGTCCCCTATTATGATGTTTATTTCGTAATTTTTACATTTCTTTAAAGCAGACTCTATGTCATTATAAAATTCTTCTACAATATCTTCACTGGATTCTCCTATTGGGGCATATACTTGAATAACATTTATGCTAGAAGGTCTGCCACTTTATTTAATTAGTAGAACTCTGTCTGACACTGCCCAATATCCTTGAACAGATTTTGACGTTTGCCGGTACAAGATAAATGCCACTCCTCTTTGTCGATCCTTTCCTCCAGAATAAATAATCTTAAAATCTTCATCTATATTGATGCCTGCTCCTGCCTGTCTCGGTTCGCACATTCCTTAAAATCTTAATTTTGTCTCTCCCCATTTCTTCTTTCATGTTATCTAGTTTTTCGTCTTCGTTTAAGGTTCTAACATTTCATGTTGCTAATTTGTGTGCATATATATACACACACACACACACACACACACACACACACACACACACACACATTAGTCTTTGTAATTTGTTACGGTTTTCATTTGAATGTCTGTAACCCATACCATAATCCGTACCCCGAAACCTGTTTATGGTGATATTTCTACAACAATTATGACACTACACTATGTTTTCAAATACCTTTTTCCTTTTAAAATCATCGGTCACATTTTTAAATGCCCACCACTTATTAATATGTACATAAAGAAAATAACCATAGCGCTTCTGGCGCTAAGATAGATTAAACAACATTATATACTACTGTTCCCCCCCCCCCCAATACAACACCGCCTTGGGTATCGGGGGTTCCATTCATGACACTAAACAACCCCATTTTATTAAATATATAAAGACACCAACCCTAGCGTTTCTTACGATCGGAGCCCCAAAACGTCAGTATGCTCCAGAGGAAGTCCGTTTGTGCAATCAGCCGTACTAGTTTACTAAAGAAAACTATGAAAAATTGCACTAACATCAGCCTATTTAATAACACCAACAAATTGTCGCCATCTACAATTAATAGAAACTAACTAACAATGCATAATTAACACACATAAAATATATTACTTTTAAGTACAAAATATAATGAATACACGTAACTTAGCAACACAAGTTATCTCCCTTAAGTGTACAGCCCCTCTTCCGTCCTTCAATCACGTCCAGGGATCAGTAAAAGCTAACATTTGATCTCAAAATGAGCCGCACGATCGATAATCAGTACAAATATAGAGGCACTATGCCCCGCAAAAAGTAAATAACGGATAGGGCGCCTACTATACTACTAACGTTTAGTCCAACTGTCTGGTGTAGGGAATGATCACCGTGCCCCACCATCAACCCATCGAAAGTTTAAGCGCAACCACATTAAACCTCGCTGCAACGCTAATCCCTAGTGCTTACACAAGCTCTAAAATGTGTGGAATACAACCTGTATTTGTCCATACAAACGAATACGATAGACATTTTTATCTCTCAAGAATCTCTTCGCACAAGCCATTCTTCTTACCGCGTTTATCCCTGGCCATAGATTTCAGAAAATCGTTCTCTTGTGATGATGAAACCTCGGCCAATGTGCCACTTTGAGTCTGGCAAAAGACCTGTAGAGTATTTTATAATAATAGTTAGTTAGTTAGTCGACAGATAATCCTCATTGCACATCGAACCATTCAGTCCATAAGTGCTCGGATCCCTTCCTCATTAAACCCCACAGCGCGTAGCGGCTAACGACACCAGTTATGTGTTGGTATATCAATCTTCTTAGGCTTCCAGCTTAGTGTTCTTGTTTGGCCACACCTCTTTTAATTTGTTATTCTCGCACCCTGACCATGGTTGTAGATCACTTGGTTCTTGCGAACAACTTACTCCTCTTCAAGCATTCAGAATGTCAGCCTGGTCCATGGCTCGTCCACCTTCCAAAGTAGCCTTACCTACAACCTTGTCAGCCTGCTCCTCTCCTTGTACACCTGCAAGCCCTGGCACGAAAATGAAACTAATCTTTGCCAGCCAAGACCGCTCCAGAGACAGCAACAACTCTCTTCGGATCCACCCCATCTCCATCTTCTTAAGCATGCTAATTGAGTCACTAAGAAAACACGCTCTAGTGAATGTCTGTGTCTCGGGGCATGTAATTGCGTAACATACTGCCATGACTTCCATAGTCAGGCTACTTGTGGTCAAAGCAAAACACCAGAATCTGCCTTTACAATTCTCCCTTCAACATGAACCGTAATGGCCCATGAACTTCCGAACGACCAACCCACCTGTGTAAATGACAGCATCACCCTCTAAGGAATTCTCGAAGATCAAAGCCTATACTTCCGCCTCCACGGCAGCCGGATTTTCTTGTCTGTATTATCTGTCTGTTTGGATGCAAACTGAACAGGACATGTAGTAATCTGTTGGCACTTGTACCCACTCCTCGCCAGGTTCTAAGTCCACAAGTGAACACACCTGTTGAAGAATGTCTTCAGCTTGACCTTTGCACGACTTTCCTCTTTTTAACCTGATGCCCTGTACCTTCTTGATTTCACTATGCAGTTGATGTTGTGTTTGCAATGACTTTGAGGTAGGCACATGCTCTGCAAATTTATATTCTTGCCCCAATGGTTGGAAAATCAAGAAAGTAGCGCCTTGCAATCTGTACCGCTTGTACATAGAAGAATATTATCCTTTCCATCCTTTCCATCTGCTTACGGCTTAGAGTCAGGATCGCCATTGCATACTCACAAACAGAAATGACCAGACCCTCGTAAAGAAGACATAAATGGCGCTGAAACAGTTTGCCGCCGCCATCAATCGCATCGCTTGGCTTTTGTTATAACATGGTCTATGTGCTAATTATAAGCAAGGCTTTGATCAAAACGTATCCCAAGTTAATCCATTCCCTGCGTTCTTTCACAAAGTTCTCCACAGTCCCTGAACACATAATTACAGTTTGTGATGGAGTGTTGACAATATGGTTA
Source organism: Cepaea hortensis (assembly GCA_963921405.1). Lineage (NCBI taxonomy): Eukaryota > Metazoa > Mollusca > Gastropoda > Stylommatophora > Helicidae > Cepaea > Cepaea hortensis. Next base: position 15,340,585 of record OY992882.1, on the reverse strand, counting down.
TTCAAAGAGAACCATGTCACTGCTGCCTTCATTGGGTTGACCATTGCCCCAGAATCCACACACCAAGTGCTGATGCAATTTAGTTCTGTTTGTAGTTCCACAGCAACCCGATCTCCATTCTCACCCTGACGATACACTAACACATCGAAGCACAGCCCTGATCTCATTCACTGTCACTGTGTCTTCAACTACAATACTCTGATCCTTACACCTATCTAAGGTAACCACCTTGACAAAATGTCGGCTTCTCATGCCAGTCTGGTTGCTCTGCTCTAGATAGCGTTCGAAAACGGCTTTTCCCTTATTCTCGTCAGACCTCTGCCAGATAAGTTCAGCACTTTGGAAGTCAGGAACACTCTTATTCTTGACTACCCCATTCATACTTTTATGTAGTCGCCAGAACAATTTCACTGACTTATATGTGCTTATGTGATCCCGATTTTTATGTGCTTTATCTCTGTCTCTCATAATTTCAAGTATTTCCTGGGTGGTCCAAGATGGTTTGACGGGATGTCTTACTCGAACTTCCTTGATTGACACATGTCTATCAAATACATCAACAAAGGTCTTCATCCAGAATTCCAGAGAGCATCATCCGGGTCAGGAAGCTGATAAACATTGTCTAGAGGTGAACTGGGCATGTCCTGTATAAATGCGTTTTTGTTGAAATTTTTGTATCATCTATAATTTAAACTTATGTGTTTACGTTTAGGAGTTTTATTTCCTTTTTTAGACCACGTGCAGCATATAGGGTAGCGATCGCTCATTGCACAATTGGGTACGGTGCATTCTATGATGTTGTCTGAGCATGTTATATAAATGTGATCTATGAGTGTTAAAGATGATTTTATTACTCTAGTAGCTTGTTGTACTATTTGTTGGAAAATTTATGATGCAATTATATTTCCGCATATTATGTAGGATTTGTTGGTGTCCATGTTAACGTCTCCGAGTAGTATAATTTCCTTCGCGGAAGAGAAAACGAGAGAGAGAGAGAGAGAGAGAGAGAGAGAGAGAGAGAGAGAGCGAAAGAGAGAGAGAGAGAGAGAGAGAGAGAGAGAGAGATGGGGTGGAGGAGAGAGACAGAGATAGAATGGGGGAGAAAAAGAGTGAAAGATAATGATAAAAGATGAAACCAAAGAAAATGAAAGAGGCAGACAACGAGTGAACACGAAATAGCATTAGAGAATGAGACAGAAGTAGTATGTCATACACGTTTCGATGGGCAAAAGAGGAGTAGCTATTCATTCTTTCCTCTAAAACCTTATATGACGTCATGACAAAATATAGAGTGCTGGCTACTTCTGTTCATCTGTATATATATATATATATATATATATATATATATATATATATATGTTTGTGTGTGTGTGTTTATATATATATATATACATATATGGGTTTGTAGAAGGCAAGGGTACAGTAAATGATGTGTATATACTGAGAATAGTAATTGAACATTCTATAGAAACAAACAAACATCTACACCCTTGCTTCATTGACAAGACAAATTCTTTCGATACAGTAAGACATTCGACATGATAAGGTTGCTTGAAGATCTATAAATTGATGGAACAGACATTATACTTGTAAGAAATCATATATTGGAAACAACAAGCTGCCATCAGAATTGATAATGATGTAGGTCAATATCAACCTAGTAAGAGAGGAGTGAGACAGAGATGTGTAATGTTTCCAGACCTCTTTTCCCTGTACAGTGAAAACATGTTCAGAAACATAGAAGATATGGAAGGAATCATCATTGGGGGACGATACATAAAAAATAACCAGGTGATAACAAAGGCCAAGCGGGGTTTGGCAGCGATGCGGGTGATGGCGGCAGCAAACTGTGAGCAGCGCCATCTATGTCTTCTGTACGAGGGGCTGGTCATGTTTGTTTTGGAGTATGCAATGGCAATCCTGACTCTCAGCCATAAGCAGATAGATAGGATGGAAAGGATACAGAATGAAGCTATGCGAATTATTCTTGGATGTACAAGAGACACAGCATGCAGGGCGATGCGCTACCTTCTTGATTTTCCAACCATTGAATATAGAATACAAGTTTGCAGGGCACGCGCCTACCTCAGAATTAACGCAAACACACAACATCCACTGCATAGTGAAATTAGGAAGGTGAAGGGCAGCAGGTTAAAAAGATGACGGTCGTGGATGGGTCAAGCCGAATACATTCTTCAACAGGTGTGTTCACTTGAGGACTTAGAACCTGGCGAGGAGTGGGTGCAAGTGCCAACAGACTTCTGCACATCCTTTTCAGTTTGCATCCAAATAGATAGAAAATGCAGACAAGAAAATCCGGCTGCTGTTGAGGCTGAAGTACAAGCGTTGATTTTCGAGAATTCGCTAGACGGTGACGCGGTCATCTACACAGATGGGTCGGTCGTCCGACATATGAGAAGCTCATGGGCCTTTACAACTCGGGCCGGAGGGAGAATTGTGAAGGAGGACTCTGGTGCTTTCACTGAAACCACAAGTAGCCTGACCATGGAAGTCATGGCAGTAAGTAAAGCAATAACATGGCTCGAGACACAGACATTCACTAGGGCTTGTTTCCTTAGCGACTCAATGAACATGATCAAGAGGATAGAGGAGGGGTCGATCCGAAGAGAATGGTTGCTGCCTCTGAAGCGGTCTCGGCTGGCAAAGATTAGTTTCATCTTCGTGCCAGGGCATGCGGGAGTACAAGGAAATGAGCGGGCTGACAAGCTCGCAGGTGAGGCTACTGTGGAGGGCGGACGCGCCATGGACCAGGCTGACATTCTGAATGCTCTACGAGAAGTGAGACTTTTGCGAGAACCAAGTGATGACTGTGAATCTACAACAATGGCCAGACTGCGAGAGCAGCAAATTAAAAGAGGGGTGGCCAAACAAGAACACTACGCAGGAAGCCAAAGAAGATTGATAAACCAACACAGAACTGGCGTCGTTAGCCGCTACACGCTGCGGGATTTGCTGAGGAGGGGATCCGAGCACTTATGGACTGAATGGTTCGATGTGCAACGAGGGTGATCTGTCGACTAACTAACTAACATAAATAACATTTGATATGCAGATGATACAGTCTTGATTACAGACAGTGAACAAGACCTGCAACATTTAGTAAATAAAAATTCGATTGACACTCTACAGGGTCGACTTTATTACATCAGGTGTTATTCCATATGGATCGGTCTCTTTCCGCTTAGCGGAAAGCGTCGCACAAAGCACGAACTCCGTAGATCTAGCGCCGAACAATTGGAGTCTCCAAAAAATTTAAATCGTGAACCAAAGGACGCGGTCCGGAATCGAACCCACAACCTTCGGAGACCGAGTCAAACGGCTTGACCACTTCGCCTCAGAGACTACAACATGCAGCATATATGGTTGTTGCAAACAGTGAACAACTAAGGTTAGAATTGAATAGTAAGAAGACACAGATTATGGTCGTCACTGGAAAGAAGGAAATATCACAATGTAATATACACATAAATGGGCATATTCTTATGCAATTTAATCGGTTCAGTTATCTCGGAACAGTTATAACATATGATTGGAGATTATTTGAAGAGATTAGAACAAGAAATGCCATTGCGAAGGTAGACTTTTGCAAGATAAAAAACATACTGACCAATAAAATGATATCAAATTGAAACAGAGTGTTGAAGTGCAACAATGAACCTGTACTTTTGTATGGATGTGAAGCGTGGACAATGAGCAGACAAGTTGAGAAACATCTGATGGCAGTGGAAATGTGGTTTCTGAGGTAAAATGCAAACGATACCATGGACGGACAGAAAAACCAATGAACAAGGCATTCAAGAAACAAATGAAGATCGAAAACTGATTAGAGACATTAGACGTAGACCGTCAAATATTTTGGGCATGTTATGAGAATAAATGACTTGGAGAACTTTGTGACAGTTGGCAAGATCGAAGGGAAGATACCAAGGGGAAGTCCGAGAGACGTAAATATCTGGATGGCTTGGTATCGTGGCATGGTCGAGACAGGAACACCGAGCTGATCCACGACTCTGGTGATCGAGAGAAATTGCACAACATGACCCCAACGCTTATCGGCATGCCATATGATATATATATATATATATATATATATATATATATATATATATATATATATATATATATATATATATATATATATATATAAGGGTCGTTCATTTGAAACGCGTTCCAATGGCTTTATTACGAAAGCACGAAGAAACATTAACAGGTGTGTTAGAATTAAACGAAGCATTCATTTTGAATGAATTATACACCATGGGTTGGTCAGAAAATGCCGCCGTAGGTATTCAGGCAAGCATCCCATTGCTCAGGTAGGCGGCGAATGCCGTCAGCAAAAAAGGATTGTGGTTGCTCACTGAACCAAGTGTTTACCGCGTTTATTACTTCTGCATATGTGTGAAATCGTTGCCCCCTCTAAAAAACGAAAATCACATGGTGACAAATCAGAACTATAGACTGGATGTTGCAGAATTTCCCACTCCTTTCAAGCTAATGCTTCCTGTACAATCTTTGCGACATGCGACGTGGATTATCCTGCAACAAAATCATCACTCCGCGAGAAAGCATGTTGTGTCGTTTATTCTTGATGGCTTTTTGCAACGTGTCTAGTGTTTCCAAGTAGTGGGTAGAGATGATGTTGACACCAGGTTCTCTAAAGTCGGCTAACAATAACCCTTCATGGTAAAAAAAAATGCGCTCAGCATAACCTTACCAGCGGAAACCTGTAACTTAATGTTTTTTGTTTTTTTTTTTATTTTGGTGATCCAGCATGCTTCCATTGCATGCTCTCTCTTTTGCTGCTCGGCTCAAACTGCTGACATCATGATACATCGCCTGCCACTATGCGGAAGAGAAATGCATCACCCTCCACTCTTTTTGGTGGTCGGTCAACATCCGTGGTACCCACTGTGAACACACCTTCCGATATTGCAGTTTCTTGCTAACAACCTTTTGGATTGTCCCAATTGACACATCAAATTCTTTCGCTAGTGAAATTATGTTTCGACAACGCTTCATCTGTACTACTGCATCAATTTTGGCGATGTTTTTTTTCTCTGTTGCAACAATATGTGCTTGACCCGGCCGTCGAAGATCTGTCGTGAACTGACGTCCTTTCCGAAACATTCGTGCCCAGTCTGTCACTGTTGTCTTCAACACACATTTGTTACCCTACGCTTCCTGCATTCTTCGATGAATGTCCACTGGTCGACGTCCTTCAAATGAAAGAAACTTATGTCTCAGGAACCTCATTTCTGTTGTTGTGATTTTTCTTTTCTCCAGGTTTGGCATTGGTAGCGTAGAGTTGGTAGGAAGATTGTTATTGTAAAGTGCTTTCTTAGTAGTTATTGATACATGTTTGTTCTTTAATATTGATGCCATTTGTCCAATGAGTTGATTTGCCTAACTGCACCTATAAGTTTTTTTATTAGTAATCTCCTGAATACATTTGTGCATTGATTTGTTTTATTTACTGTTGAGTTGTTTTTCAATTTCTATGCAATTTTTCTAAAGCCATGCTTCCTTTCCCTCTTTACATAATGTTCTGACTTTTCTGTTAATTTCTTTGTATTTATCAGGATTATCTTTGTTGTGTCTTCTTGTTTCCATTAGTTGACTTCTCCATGTTAAAACTGGCTGTTTCCTGCTATAAATTCTTGCTGGTTTGCCCATTCTACAGGTCTGTATTCTCTTTCGTTTCGCTCTTCCAAACAATGGTTTCCTAATGTGCATCCGTTGCCTTGATTTCCTACTTTTGAACTGAAGTCACCCATTATGACATTTCTTTCTGAATTTTTACATTTCTTCAAACCAGACTCCATGTCATTATAAAATTCATATATACTAACTTCACTGCATTCTCTTGTTGTGTTATAAATTCGAATGACGTTTATGTTAAAAGTTCTGCCGATTAATTTTACTAATATAACCATGTCTGACATAGCCCAATATCCTTTAACAGAATGTGATGTTTGCCTATCCAAGATAATTGCTACACCTCTTTGCCGTTCTTCTCCTCCAGAACAAGTAGATTTACATCCACCCCCCCCCCCCGTTCCTGTCTTAATTCTTGCCCCCTTTCCATCTTGTCTCGCACAATCCTAATATATTAATCTTCTCACTTTCCATTTCTTGTTTGATGTTATCTAATTTTCCGTCTTCGCTTATTGTCCGAACATTCTATGTTGCTAATTTCAGTATCTCTGTCCTTTCCTTGTGATGGTCTGTAATTAAGGGAATCATAATAAACTAGGCAACTTTAAAGAAGGCAGTTTGCAGTTGCTTTCCTTCCTGGTCATTGCCCCGTTAAGGAGATCTTCTGCCTAACGTCGCAAAACGTGATACCATAACCAACAACCATGTGTCAGCTGTCCTCAAAATGACATCCACCACCTGACTTCCGTGGTTTCTTGTGAACAACCTCCAAAAAAAGAATACGAAATAAAAGCAAACACTTCCCAGAAAGAAAAAAAAACACAAAAAGAAGATCCCCTGAAGAAAACACCTTTACGTCGTATCTATCTATCTATCTATCTATCTATCTATCTATCTATCTATCTATCTATCTATCTATCTATCTATCTATCTATCTATTTATCTATCTATCTATCTATCTATCTATCTATCTATCTATCTGTCTGTCTGTCTGTCTGTCTGTCTGTCTGTCTGTCTGTCTGTATGTCTGTATGTCTGTCTGTCTGTCTGTCTGTCTGCCTGTCTGTCTATCTATCTATCTATCTATCTATCTATCTATCTATCTATCTATCTGTCTGTCTGTCTGTCTGTCTGTCTGTCTGTCTGTCTATCTGTCTGCCTGTCTGCCTGCCTGTCTGTCTGTCTGTCTATCTATCTATCTATCTATCTATCTATCTATCTATCTATCTAACTATCTATCTATCTATCTATCTATCTATTTATCTATATATTTATGAGAGATAGAGATAAAGCACATAAAAAGCGGGATCTCAGTGCATACCGTACTCTTAGAAACAAAGTTCAATATACCGTACGACGGGAAAAGAAAAATTACTTTAAGAACTTAGTAATGGATAAAACAAATAGTAAGGATATATGGAAGGCAATTAACACCTTGACAAACAAGAATAACTTCCGCAATTCTTTACCATCAAATCATATTACATGCGACCAATTCAGTGATTTTTTTTCAAACTGACATAGACCAGATGAAGGCTTCAATACCTAATTCTCCTTGCAACTTATCTTTATTGTCATCGTTTTGCGAGAATAGATGCTCCCGCGATATTCTTTCCGACATACCGCTAATGACAATCACTGAAGTATTCACTTACCTCAGTAACCTAAAAAACACAACCTCATCTGGGTTAGATGGAATCAGCAACCGGATTCTCCGTTGTGCTGTGCCAGTGATCTGTATATCACTAACCTATGTATATAATCAGTGTCTCACCAAAGGCCACTTTCCATCAGCTCTCAAAATCGCCAAAGTGTACCCTCTTCTTAAATCTGGTTCATTAGACAATGGTCTCCCGAACAATTACAGACCCATTTCTTTACTACCATCACTATCTAAGCCACTACAAAAACACATCCATAAAGTAACATTACAGTATTTAGTTCGCAACAATCTTATTGTGGACAGCCAATCAGGATTTCGACCAAAATATTCTTGCCATACGGCCCTAACAAACATGATAGAAAATTGGCACCAGAATATAAACAACAACAGTCTATGTGGAACTGTGTTTATTGATTTCAAGAAAGCATTTGATATGATAGATCATCTTATTTTAATTTAAAAACTTGAGACAATGAAAATTGGCCCTAATGTAGTCACTCTAATATCATCTTTTCTATCAAACAGAAAGCAAGTAGTATCACATAATAAATCTCTGTCTCAAACCACTACCTTCAATATTGGAGTACCGCATGGCTCTATTCTTGGCCCTCTACTATTTGTCATATATATTAACGATCTACCTTTGCATCTTTCGTCGTCCTGCGATCTATTTGCAGACGACTGTACAGTGTACACAAACGCTGAAAACTGTATTTTACTTGAGTCGTCTTTACAACAAGAATTAAATAATGTAGTTAGGTGGAGTTATTCAAACCGTATGCAAATTAACATCACTAAAACAAAATCAATGTTATTAACAACCAGACAAAGACTTCAGACTCTAAGCTCACACACAACACTTCAACTTCACATCGATAACATGCCAGTAGAAAGTGTAATTGAGCACAAAACATTAGGCCTAATCATTGATAGAAACCTAACCTTTAATTCCCACGTTCAAGTGCTCATTAAACAAACAGCGAAAAAAGTCTACCAACTCGCCAAAATTAAAAACTTCCTTGATGAGGACACAAGGAAACTATTCTATTCTTCTCATATACAGACACACTTTGACTACTGCTCTACGATCTGGGACGGTTGTTCTAATTCAAACACCAAGCGTCTTTACTCACACCAGAAACGGGCCATGAGTCTAATTTATAGCAAACATTTAACTGACAATCCTAGCCTGTATAAACGCCTTCAGTTACTACCACTCCGTAAACGCTTGCTTTTCAATAAAACTAAACTAATTCACAAAATCCTGCATCGGAATGCCCCAAATTACCTTTGGCCATTGTTTAAATATAATGCTAGACACAGTAAACGTTTAAATATATTACACATTCCGAAGCCTAGGATTGACTTATACAAAACAAGCTTAACGTACTCTGCAGCTCAGCTGTGGAACAATCTTCCACAAGAAATCAAAGACATCACCAATCCCTTTTCATATAATCGCAAATTATTCGAACACTATCTCAATATGGATTACCTTCCCCCTTAATAATCTTCTTCTTCTTCAGCGTTCCGAGCCATTGAGGTTCTTTGTTGCAAATACAATCCGTCTCCATTCGTCTCTCTGGTTGACCTTCTCTTGCCAGTCGTTGATTCCAAGTGCTTGTAGGTCTGTACATGTATTATCTCTCCACCGCCTTCTTGGTCTACCTCGGGGTCTACGGTCATTTATTTCCTGAGTGTAAGCGAGTTTTGTTTCCCTATTATCCCTTAATAATAGAGATAATATTATCCCTTAATAATAGAGATAATAACAAAACCCTAGTATAACAGCCAGTCCCCTTTTGGTAGGCCAGTATATTCCACATGGCTAATAACAAGTGTCAGACCATTATCTAATTTTACTGTGTCGTGTAGTTTTGATGTTCGCATTTTGCCCATGCCTTTATAATGCATATCCTTTATATTGTTGTTGTTCTCTGTTAGCCTTGAATGATGTGTGAATGAAATAATGTATGAAAGAGAGTGATAGAAGGGCAGAATGTTAGACGGGCCTGCGTGCCCAATTCTTAACCCTTTGAAAATAAAGTTTGTTCGTTCGTTCGTTCGTTCGTTCTATCTATCTATTGTCTCATATTCTTAGCCACTATTTTTCTCTCTTCAGCTTTACTTTTATTTGTCCACATAGTGGTACATGATAGCTATTAAGTCAGCACAAGGCATTGTCTTTACAGTAATTAACGCATTTCTAAACCTTTTTTTTTATAAGTATGTAGTCAGTTTGGTTGAGTATTTTCGTATCAGGTCTTGTCAATGTGTAAAGTCGTCTTTCATTGTGTTTAAACAATGTGTTTATAATTTTTGTAGTATTGATATTTGCCCATTCTATTAGTTTCTCTGCTCTTTCATGTTTTGTACCTAAACCATAATTCCGCACTACATCCTTCATTTTTCACTTTCCTACTTTTGCATTAAAATCTCCTAGTACTATTTTTATTTCTTGTGACGTTGGACGGGGGGAATAGCAGAGTCCATGGGAATATCGATATATGAAGCCCATAATCGGGCACTCTCACGATGTTTATACTTCACCTCGACACCGCAAGGTACAAGAGGAACTTGATGAGATGAGATGAGATGATGAGATGTGATCTAATCTGAGACATAGCTATTTCTACTTTATCGTAAACGTGTTGTATTTCTTTATCACTACAGCTTGTTGTTGGTGCGTATACTTGTACAATATTTATATCTATTGGATTGCCTTTGATTTTCACCATAATAACTCAATCTGAAATACACAGGTAACCATTAATTGACTTGGCTGTTTTTTGATTAAATCAAATATTAGACCTACTCCTTTTTCGTGTGTATCCCCTCCAGAACAAATTATTATGTGTTTGTCGGTTATAATTTTGCCCGACCCCTTAAATCTCATCTCACTTATGCCTAGGATATTCATTTTCATGCTTTCCATTTCACTTGTAACATTGTCCAACTGTCCAAGCTTATTTAACGTTCTAACATTCCATGCACCTATTCTAAATATATACGGAGCGCTTATGGGAATGCCCCGAATGCTGTGATGTCGGTTCCTAAATCAATCAATCAATCTAAATATATTTGTTTTAGTTATGATTTTGCCATCAGTAGCTGGATGACGGTCTGGTGTCACCTGTGGCTCATGACTGTCCCTACCGGACGAGGATGCCCTAAGACAACCATTAACGTTGTTCACTGCCTCGGAAATCTGTTGTCATGAAGTCTCGGGAATATAATGTGGTGGTTTCCGCTTACCTTCAAAATCCACATGGGGTGTGTTACCTCAGCCTTTGACAGCCTTTTCCGACTTAATTGCAGAGTTGTTCACTTATCCTGGTGGATACTCGGTCCCCAGGGCTGCGTTAGCCATACCGTGGTGTGTTTCCCATCCTCTACCGCTAGTAGGTGCAGTTGAGATTTTCTCTTCCTAAAGTTATGCTCTATGATGGCCAAATCTCTTTTAGAGGACTCACAATAACCGCCATCATTTATTTTTAATTATTTTTTTTTTAAATGTAAAGTATTTTTAAGACTGGAAGTAGTAACACCCCTTTAACAAGACCGGGTGTAGTTCAAGGATGATACCCCAATAGATAACAAACTAACTAGCTTACTTATTTATTTGCTCATTGCTTACAATCTGGACTAGGAAAAGAATATTTGACTTTAATAAACCTAACTGAAACGAGTGTTCTCCTGTTTTCACATATTTCCTGCTCTGGTGCAAATATCGTCGAACGTGACAACCCAACCCTCTCTGTTGTTTGATATATTGATGACGTTGGTACCCAGCTGTTCAAGCTGTCATCACATCTTTCTATTTATTCCTCTGCATTTCTTCTATTTTCTACATCGGCTTATAGCCCACCTCTTCTGTTGATGTTCTCCATAAATCTCATTTGTCGTTTCCTTACGATGTTGATGAACGTGCTATTGGTCTGTGATGTGATAGGACTATTAGATTTTGTAGGCCTCAAAGTACGCAAGAGTGGTGGCGAGTCTTTTTATTTGTTAGGGGACGACGAACGCATATGTCATACCCTCATCCGAACGCGCTCATGAAATAATCAGCGTAACCCCGCATCAACTACACTAAAGCGACCGCATCCGACAAGTATTATCACTGGATATGTTTGGCCCGTATCACTACACGACGCTGAAGCATGGACATAAAACAAAATAGATGAAAAGAACTTGGACGCATTTGAGAATAAGATATGATGTTGTCGCCGAACAGAAAAGAGATCATCATCATCATCATGTGCCATGCCGATAGGTTTGGGCGGTCATGTTTCGCCACCTCACACGATCACCAGAGTCGTTGATGAGCTGAGTGTTCTTGTCTCGACCATATCACGAGGCCAAGTCATCCAGGTATTTAGTTCCATGCCTTTCGCTTGTCGTCAATATGATTGAAAGCAAAGAAAGCAGCAGTCGGCTTAAGCTTGTAGATATCTTTCAGTCTGTCTTTAAATGGAGCGAGTGTAGTTCAAACTAGCGCCATCTGTTCTGCGTATGCTGGTCGCTTCTTCAACAAATGTTTAGCAATATGAGACACGGGGATATTGTTTTCTTGCTTACGTTTGCTCGCTTTGAACTCTATACACGTGCTATTACTTCTATTGCATTAGACTGATTTCTGCGTGTGGGATAGTTTTCCCTATCACCAATGTCCCTCACCACTAAGATAACCCACTTCGACTTCAGAGGTACTTGTAATTTACGTCCCAAAGTCAATGACGAGATGTCAACATTTTAATCCAAATGACCGGTGATGGGGTTGAACCCGTTACCTCGGCTGCAGCACACCAGATGTTTAAAAACAATATATCTTATCCATTCGGCCATGCTGACCTCACACACTGGGGTATATAATTGAAAATACCTGGGCGTCGGGCCAGGAAACCCTTTTGTCTCCGTAACGATAACAGTTTCCTTGGAAGTACGTCCAGTATGGGGGACATCGAGAGGTCACGCCTAAAATATAACACGTTGATGGAATTATAAAATATAACACATGGATGGAATTATAAAATATAACACGGTAATGGAATTATAAAATATAACACGTTGATGGAATTATAAAATATAACACGTTGATGGAATTATAAAATATAACACGTTGATGGACTGATGAGCGTAATGTAGCCTAGGAATCAACATACAGCTGAAAGATGCTGATGTTGACCGCAATATTCTGAAACAGGATGGACACGCGGGGAAAAAAAACACGTTGATGAAATTATAACGTATACATGATAGAATTTTAAAAGATATGACCCGTTGATGGAAATATAAAATATAACGCGTTGATGAAAGTATAAAATGTAATACGTTGATGGAATTATAACATATAACGCCGTGATGGAATTATAACATATAACATGTTGATGGAATTATAAAATATAACACATTGATAGAAGTGTAAAATGTATTATGTTAGTGGAGTTATAACATATACACGATGCAATTATAAAATATAACGTAATTTTGCCAAGAAATCCACATACAGCTGAAAGATGCTAGTGTTGACAGACATGTCCTTTAAAGGATATTCTTCTTCTTCAGCGTTCCGAGCCATTGAGGTTCTTTGCTGCAAATACAATCCGTCTCCATTCGTCTCTCTGGTGGACCTTCTCTTGCCAGTCGTTGATTCCAAGTGCTTGTAGGTCTGTACATGTATTATCTCTCCACCGCCTTCTTGGTCTACCTCGGGGTCTACGGTCATTTATTTCCTGAGTGTAAGCGAGTTTTGTTTCCCTATTATCTTCCATTCTTTCTATATGCCCCAGCCATTGTAGTCTATTAGCCTTCATGATACCAGTGATTAGCGGGGACTTAAACAGATCATAAATGTCTTTGTTACTTCTTCTTTTCCACTCTCCACTTTGTGTATCCCTAATGGGTCCAAAGATGCGTCTTAAAATTTTGTTCTCAAAGGTTTGTAACAAGGCTTCGTCTCCTTTCGTTGTACTCCAGGTTTCAGAGCCATACAGCACAACTGGTCTGATCAGTGTTTTGTATATTGTGATTTTGGTGTTACGAGATAGCGCCTTTGATTTTAGTAGATGTTGTAGTGCATAGTATATCTTATTTCCAGAGTTGATTCTAGTTTGTATTTCTTCCCTTATGATGTTGGAGCAGTTGAAGATCGTACCCAGGTATTTGTATGTTTCCGTTCTTTTAATGGTCATATTATCTATTTGTATGTGGCTAGAGTTTCTAGCCATTCCGTCTCTTGAAATTACCATATATTCTGTCTTATCTTGGTTGATAACCAGCCCCATCTGTTGGGCTTTTTCCTTTAAGTGAGTCAATATTTCCAATGTCTTTTGTTCACTTTGCCCTATAATATCTATATCATCTGCATAACCAAGCAGCTTGGATGTTCCTCCAATATCACATTCCTCCTTTACCTTCCTTACAACTTTCTCTAGAGCCAGATTGAAGAGTAGCGGCGATAGTGCATCACCCTGTTTCAAGCCAGATGTTATTTGGAAGGGGTCTGATTTCCTGCCTTTATATGTTACTATATTATAAGTATCTTCCATGCATAGTCTGGTCATGTTGATTAACTTCCTTGGTATTCCAAATTCCTGCATAGCATTCCATAGACTATTCCTATGGACACTATCATAAGCCTTTTTAAAATCCACAAAAATGTTATGGAGATCTCTTTTATATTCCCAATGTTTCTCGGCTATTTGTCGTAAGATAAATATCTGATCTATTGTTGATCTGTTTTGTCTAAAACCCGCCTGGTAGTCACCTAATATGTCTTCTGAATATGGTTTTAGTCTATTTAGTAATACTGCGGATAGTATCTTATAGCTTGTGGACAGTAGTGATATTCCTCTATAATTTCCACATTGGAACTTGTCTCCTTTCTTAAAGATAGGTATCAATAATGACTCTTTCCAGTCATGGGGTAATTCTTCTGTCCTCCAGATTTTTATTATTAGTTCGTATAGCTTTAGATGTAATGCATGGCCACCTGCCTTTATAAATTCAGCAGCAATTCCATCAGTCCCAGTTGCCTTATTGTTTTTAAGTCGTGTGATTACATATAGGATTTCTTCAAATGTAGGTTCTTCAATTTGTGGTTCGCATGTTAGAACCTCTTCCTGTGAGAAAATGTTACTTGGAGCTTCACAATTTAGTAATTCAATAAAATATTCTTTCCATGTGTTGCACATTTCCTCATTGGTATTTATCATATTCCCATTTTTGTCTTTTAAACCATATGTGTTTTGTTGGTGCCCTCGTTTCATTGACTTCAGTTCTTTAAAAAATTTTCTGGATTCATTTTTCTGGTGATTAGTTTCCATATCTTTGATTATATTACTCATATATTCTCGCTTCTGCTGTCTGACTATTTTTGTAGCCTCTTTACATTCATTTCTATAATGCTCTTCCTTTTGGATGTTATTGATGTCATTTAACCATACATGTCTGGCATTCTTCTTCCTAATGACTGCTTCTTCACATTTTTGATTGAACCATCTGTTCTTTCTATGCGTGGTTAACACACCGAGACATTCTTCTGCGGTAGACTGAATTGTATTCTTGATGTTCAACCAAGTTTGATCAATGCTTTCCTCCAAAGGGTTTTGCAGAGTTTCAAGTTTACATTTTATTTCATCTGTAAATTTCTCTTTGACTGTAATGTCTTGCAGTTTTTCTCTGTTATATGTTGGGTGTAATCTTTGTAATTTAGTATAGAAAGCTCTCTTAAGTTTTATTTTAAATTTTGCTCCAACGAGGAAGTGGTCACTGTGGCACTCAGCTCCTCTATAACTTCTGACTTGCTGTATGTTTGATGCATTTCTGTTGTTAATTAAAATGTGATCTATTTGATTATAGGTTCTCTTGTCACATGATTTCCAAGTTTGTTTGTGTATATCCTTTCTTTGTAGTCTGGTACTGCTAACCTGCAGTCCTTTGGCTTCTGCCAGGTTGATGACTCTCCATCCATTATCATTTGAAGTTGTATGTAGGCTTTCCATACCGGCCACTTTTTTATTAGTTTGCTCTCTACCTATTTTTGCATTGAAGTCTCCCAGCATAATCAGGATGTCCTGTTTGGGGGTTTCTTCTATGACATCTTCCAGATCATTATAAAAGTCTTCTTTAATATCATCTTCTTTCTCTTCAGTAGGTGCATGTACATTAATCATCGTTATATTTTTCCATTTACCTTTTATTCGTAATTTACTAATCCTGTCATTAAAAGCTTTAAAGTTTAAAACGTTCCCCCATAACTCTTTTTTGATGACAAATCCTGTTCCTAATTCATGTTTATTTTGGGTGTTTCCTCCATATATTATAATCATTCCATTTTGCTCTAAAGTACCCTCTCCTGGCCACCTTATTTCTTGAATTGCTGTTATATCCATTTGATATTCAATCAGCTCCCGGGTTAGTTCTTCGGCCGCTCCAGCTCGATATAGTGTCCGTACATTCCATGTTCCCTTTAAAGGATATGCAAAAAAAAAATAAACGTTGAGGAAATGATACATTGTAATACGTTCATAAAATTATTAAATATAGCACGTTGATTAATTTATAAAAAATAACAAGTTGAAGAAATTATAAATTATAACATCGTTATGGAATACTAAAATACAACGCGTTTATGGAATTATAGAGTACAATACATTGGTGGAATTATAAAATCCATCCTTCCATCATGTGCCATGCCGGCAAACGTGGGCGGTCATGATTCGCCATTTCAATCGATCACCAGAGTCGTGGATCAGCTCAGTGTTCTTGTCACGAACATGCCACGTTGTCAAGCCATCCAGGTATTTACTTCTCTGTCTCCCCCTTGTTCTCACCCCCCTGATCTTTTGCCAGTTTTCACCAAGTTCTCAATTTTATTTCTTCTCATAACGTTTCCAAACATTTATGACTGTCTACGTCTACTTTCTCAAATCATTTTACGATTTTCATTTGTTTCTTGTAGGACTTGGTTGTTGGTTTTTCTGTCTGTCCATGGTATTCTTTGCATTCTCCTCAGAAACCACATTTCCACATCCATCAGATGTTTTTCAGTGTGACTGCTTATTGTCCAATTTTCACATCCATACAAAAGTACAGGCTCTATGTAGCACCACAACAATCTTTCTCTAGAAGTAATTGACATCGTTTTATTGGTCAGTATGTTTTCATCTTGCAAAAGGCTACCTTCGCCATGGCGATTCTTGTTCTAATCTCTACAAGGCATCTTCCATCAGATGTTATTACTGTTCCGGGATAAGTGTACCGACTCACTTGTTTAAGAATATTACTGTATCATATGCATATCTAATGTTATTGCTGTTTCTCCCCCCAATGATGATTTATTTCATATCTTGCACATTTCTGAAAATATTTTCACTATACAGGGAAAACAGATTTCGAGACATTATGCATCCCTGTCTCACACCTCTCTTAATATGCTGATATTGACCTACATCATTATCAATTTTGATGGCAGCTTATTGTTTCCAGTATATGTTTTTTACACGTCTATTATGTCTTTCCCATGAATTTGTAGGTCTCCAAAAATCTCTATCATGTTGGCATGTCTTACTATATCGAAAGCCTTTGTGTAGTCAATAAACAAAGATGCATATCTTTATTTCCTTCTATAGAACGTAGAATTACTATACTCAACATGTACACAGCATTTACTGAACGCTTGCCTTCTACAAACCCATATTTGTTTTGCTCGCATTTCGAAATGGATTTTCTTCCTAACTCTTTGCATAATAATTCTCAGCAAAATCTTCGTGATGTGGTTTATTATACTAACTGTTATATGTTGATCACATTCCAAGGCTCCTGATTTCTTTGGGATTGCAATAAATACAGAACTAAATCAAATCAAATCAAATCAACTTTATTAGGGTCACAAATTGGGCGCGGAGGCCCGTCTTACATTCGGCCCTTCCAATCACTCGTTTTTCGTTCATCAAGAGCATTATACATTTACATAGGAAGAAAAATAAACATTGTGAAATGAATGTTGTAAACATAAACAAGGCAAACTACCATGTTATGAGGCCCATCTCCCACGTACCCATACATCACCCCACCCACACACACCCCCACCTACCCACACACACGCACACCAAGGGACACATACATACCCCACCAACCGACCCATCCCCCTCCCGCACATCCCCCATCCACACTCCCCTCACCTGTTCCCCCAACCAAAACCCACTCGCCACCCACAAACATTCCCCCACCAATCCACATATCCCACGCCCACCCACATACACGTCCTAACGCACACATCCTCTCCCCATCCACACCTCAAACCACCCATCTCCCAGCCACATCTCCATTGACCACATATTTCCCACCCAGGCACACAATCCCCCCTCCCCCCTCCCACACACACACACATCTCCCTAACCACCCATACATCACCAATCCACTCACACACACACACCCCACCACCCACACATACATCCTCCGCCCACCCATCCATGCCTTAACCCAATCCCCCACTACACAATCCCCCACCCGCACATCACATAATTCCCTACCACGCAATATTCCCAACCCACACACCGCACACACACATATCCCTCACAACACATCCCACACCCACATACCACCACACATCCCCACCTACACACCACACACATATCCCCCACCCACATACCACACAATATTCCCACCCACACCCACACAGATACCCTTACCCATCCACCCCACATACTCCCACCCACACACCACAAAAATCCCCCATCCACACACACATACTTCACCCACACAATATCCCTAACCAACACACCACACACCTCTCCCCACCCACACACGCATTCCCTACCCGTCCACCAACAAACACTCACTCACGCACACATCCTCCACTACGCACCCACACCCCAAATCCCACCCACCCCCAACCAAACATCTCTCGATCACAATACCCCTACCCACACTTATCCTCCACCCACTCACGCATCCCACCCCGACACATGCACATCCCTCAACCACCTTAACATCCCTAAGCCACTCACACACCCCCACCCAAACATTCCCCATCCACACACACATCTCCTACCCACACAAGCCCACATACTTCCCCCAACCACCACACATCCCTTACTCACCCACACATATACCCCACCCATACACACATTCCCCGCACCCATCACACACATCCCCCACACCACACACTATCCCCACCCACACACATATCCTCACCCATACCACCACACCCCTCACCCACACACCCTGCACACCCCCACCAACACACCGCACACATATCTCAAACCCACACACCATACACTTCTCCCCACCCGCCCTTGCATCCCCAATCCACCCAACACAATCCCCTACCCACACAACCCTGCCACCCACACATACTTCCTCACACCACCCACACATCTCCACCCACATAAACACACACACCCCCACACCCATCCCATACACATATCCTCCACCCATATACACATCCCCCACACCCATTCCCAGACCCCTACTTTCACCCCCACACATCCATCCACACATCCCACCAACACCCACAAATATCACTATCCACAAAAACCCACACACCCCAACCCATCCAAACGCATACCCCCACCCACACATCCCCCACCCACACATATCCCCACACTCACACACATCCTCCACACACACTCACACCTCCTCACATCTAGACACATACAAAATGTCTCACGTTAGCATTGAAACTAGTATGAACAAACTCCCACACTTTACTCACACACATACACTGACAATTGTCATGAGCACTCTCATAAAAATGGTAAACATGGAGAAAAATGTGTACATAAAAAGTATGTGACGTAAACATAGTGATGCTCCCACACACAGAAGGCACACATACACACACACACACACATTCACTCTCATGCTCACTCATTCTGTCTCACATTCACACTCACTGACTCTCTCACTCAAACTACAGTAATGTACATAAGTTTATATTATACATGATAAAATCAAATGGTATTTAACTGATAATATGACAGATGAGAATACACAAACATACGGATTCGCGTGTTACATAACATGCGTGTTACATGACATGCATCTGCTCAGCTCTGTCTCTCTCTCTCTCTCTCTCTCTCTCTCTCTCTCTCTCTCTCTTTCTCTCTCTCTCTCTCTGTATTCTTTCATATACACACACTCACACGTATGCGCGCGCTCACACACACACACACTAACACATCAACTCTCGCACTGTCTCACTCTCTCACACACAATCCTTCACACACACAATCCTTCACACACACACTCACTCTCTCAATCACACTCTCTCACACATACACATACGCATGCACGCACGCACGCACACACTCCCTAACTACATAATTCGAGAGGTATATCTCCAGTATCATATATTGTGTTCACAGTCTGGTGACTTGATCTATTCCACATTCTTCTAAAGCATTAATCATTTATGTTGTGACGTTGTCTAAACCGTGGGTCTTGTCAGTTTTCATGTGGTTAAGAACATTCTGAACCTCCTTCTTCAAAATTGATGGTCCTTGTGAGGTTTGGAAAATTTAGACGAGGAGATATCCAAGGAGATCCCAGTTGGGAGGGGCTATATACCTCATATGCCTTCTTTAGGAAATCTTGAAGCGGCACTTTGTCCCCAACGTGAGGTTCCCTACTACAAAGCAAGTTCCCTTCACGAAAAATTATAATAAAGATAACAAAGGTAGGTTCCCTTGGAAGGCGTGGGGATCACGGAAGTTTACTACTGACCTCAGAGGTATGAGACACCATATGTTCTTCTTTCGTTCGCCTGAAACATGTCTACAACTGCAATGTCGTCTCTTGTATGAATCTAACAGTCTTTTTTAGTTCATTCAGCGGTCCATAGAGTTTATCTTCCACTGTTGTCTCTCTAGGCCAGAAGGTTCGCCTGGATATGTTGTAGTTTGGGCAATCCTGGAGTATGTGCTCTGCTGTCTGCGACGCCAAACCACATGTGCACATGGCTGAGTCACCAATCTTGAATTTTGTATACAAGTGGTTGCGTAATCTATTGTGTCCTGTTCTGAGGCGCAGAAGAATGACCTGTTCTGGTCTGTCCATAACGTGGTAGTCGTCTTGAGTAAGGTTTGGTGGCTTTCTGATTGATTTGATCATTCTTTTCTTTTGGTGGTATGTAATAGGCACATCAGGTTGTTCTTCTGTTGCTCCTTCCTTAGCCAATCGATCAGCTCTGTCGTTTCCGGGGACTCCACAGTGAGATGGTATCCACTGTATGGTGATCTTACGCTGACTGCTAAGTTCAGAAAGTAGTGTCATCAGAACTGGCAATTTCCCAGACAGGAGCGCCTCTATTACGGATTTTGCGTCTGTCAATATCACTGCAGGTTGTGTACCATGGCTGGTATTTTGTAATTTTTCTGTGGCTATCTTGATTGCCTCAATTTCAGCATCATAATTATGGCAGTACTTTCCTGTTGGAATTCTGGCCGTGTCTCTAGTATTATTTGGGTATTCTATGTACACTCCCGCTCCTCCATTTCGAACAGCATTTTGTGCTGACCCATCTGTGTAGACTCGGATCCAGAGGTCCTGTGGGTATTCGTCATCAAGGAAGCTGAGAGTGGCTGTTCTGCGCTGTACACTGTTCTGTTCTTCCTTGTCCAATATTCCTCTAACTTTTGACTGGATTTGTAGTGATATTCTATGTTCATCTTTCCACGGGGTTCGCTCTGGAATAGTTGTCAGGGGGATACCAACTGTGGGAAGATCGATGGATTCTCTGCAGAGTTGTTTTGCCTGGTGGATGAAACTACTTCTTTTCAACCGCCCCAAAGCTAAGTTTTCAAATCGGTTCTTCATAGGGTGGCCTGGCAAGCTGAGAAACTTTTCTGCTTGTATTAGTGTTTTTGTATCTCTGCGTTCTCTTAAAGCTTGTGTCCTCCCCATTTTCTCCATTGCTACTATAGGGGTTGATCTCATTCCTCCTGTGATGACTCTAAGAGCTTGATTTTGCACCTTGTCCAACTCCTGCAATGTAGTTTTTGATGCTGAACACCACGCCATATGTAATATAGATGAAGTTGGGCAAGTATGTAGGTCTCTGTACTTACATATTGTCAAAGACTCGACCGCATCCCCTCCGCCAGGGAGAGCGGTCAACCCTGAAGAGACCAGGAGGAGATACGGTGCCCGAGGCAAGGGCAGGGGAGATGAGGTAATAGGAGAGGGTTAGCCACTCCCTCATGAGACACGCAGGCGGTGTTCAGAGAGTTAGCACTCTAATCACGATAGTACCACACCTCGTGAAGCCATAGCACAGTTGAGTAGACACTCAACAGGCCACGTTTGCCAGCAGAGTGCGATGTGAGGTAACACGCACGAAGGTGAAGGTCACCCCGCGTGGTGGGTAACCACGGGAGAGAGGTTAGGCAGACGGGAGACTGGACTTGAGGCGTTCACATCGTTTAGAATAGCGTTAGGAGTTTTGTGTTCACTAATAGATAGAACTAGCATAGGGTTAGCAGTTTGTGTTAGATAATTCTGTGGCTGTATATTGTGTATTGCATTAGCGACTGTTTACCGCTTGTAAGCGAGCCAACGGCAATAAAATGGACCATGCATTTTGCCTCCCACACGACTTGCAAGTTGTCTTGTATGGGTGTGTGAGAAGTACCCAATGAGGCCTGTCAGTTGAGTTGTTGACAGGCCAGGGTAATTGTGGTGTCAGAAAGTGGTGCTTGGACGAAAGCGCCAAGCTAATACCCACAGTAAAAGGGTAATTGTGGTGTCAGAAAGTGGTGCTTGGACGAAAGCGCCAAGCTAATACCCACAGTAAAAGGGTAATCTAGACTAGGGTGTAATCTAGACACTGTGAAATGCCGAACCTTTTCGGGTAACGTTGAAATTTACCCTTTGGCAAAAGCCCGTATTGATTCTCCTTTTCTTTCCGGTACCTTTACTTGTGCAATACTTAACAACCCTTGTACAGATTTAATTTTGGGGTGCTTACCTCAACTGAAACAATGTACTAGTGAAGAAATAGTTGCATGGGAGAAATTAAATGCAGCTAAGGCAACAACCAGAGTTGACACTTCAAAACATCATGACCCATTGCAAAATGAGACACTACTAATGCTTTTTCCAACCAGCACAGATGACAAAAACACACAAAAACTTATACACCAGCAGAAATCTGATTTTAATGTGTCTCCATACTTAAAATTGTCAAGAGGCAAAGCCAAAATGACCAAGAATGCATCTTGGTTCGTTAGACGTAATAATGGCATTTCAACTACATGTCATATTACTAGTAACCATGAACAGGTGTTACTTGAACAACATCAGTTAGGTGTGCTAAACAATGCACACAAAACACCATGTGCGGGTCATCGTGCATACAGCAATGCCAGGCCAAGTTTTTTCAATAACAAATTATTTTGTCATGATCTATTTGCTGGTAATGGCTGTCATCAATTGATACAAAAGTTGAAGGGTAAACATCCTACAGCTGAAATACAACCCTCTACACTGGCACCCAAGCCATTTGATAGAGGAAGGGTCAGTTCTACTACAAGCACACAAACAAATGTGCGAAAACAAGTAATCTGGAACTTGATCAAGACAGATTTAGGCTACTTCCATACAAACGAAATGGCAAGGACCATTCAAAGTGGCACATAACCATGGTACATGTTGACTATGAAATATCGATAAACAGACACTTAGAGATATTCCATGTCAACATGCGGAAACCTCACTTTTCAAGACAAGAGACAGAGGTAGTGACAGACGAACAGATTGCACCAACACCAAGTGATCAGACGACAGACATACACAACGCAACTACACTAGTTAGTGAGACTGGCAAATCCGACAAGGGGCATACATGTAGTGAACTTATAGAATACACATGAATAAATCAGAATACTGATGATTGGACAATACACCTACTGAAACTGAGACATGCCTTTGACAGAGTGCGACACTTCGGTCTCACTGTCAAACCAGCAAAGTCAAATTATGCCTAAAATAAATTCATTTTTGGGTCATGTCATTTCTCAAGTCCAACTGTAGACTGACCTGAAAAGTAGTACCAAAATTATGAATCTGACCATGTCTAACAGAAAGAAACAGGTCAGAAACCTTTTGGGATTAGTAAATTACTCAGAAATTACAAATATATTTTCCAATGTCTTAAAATCTTCTGGAAATGAAATGTGAAAGATGCATTATTAATTCCTGCATTGTCAAAATTGAAGATCCTTTTTTGTAAATATTCCAATCCCTCCGCTTGCCTAATCCTAGGCTCATTTATTATCTTAGGTCATATGCCAGCAGAATCTCCATCACTGCAGTACTAGGCCAATTTTTTTTTTGAGGGCATCTTCCATCCGCTTTGCTACGTGAGCAGTAAGATCACACATGCTGAGTCCAAGGATTCCATATCACAGTTGCAGCCCTAGGCTTCATCTATACGGTGAGAAGGCTCCATCGAGTTCTGACGGATGTTCACTGCATTGTCCAGACCGACAACTCCCTGATCACGGTCATACATAGTGGTGTGCATCAAAATGACCGGATATTCAGGTGGTCACTAGTTTTACCATCTGGGGTAAAAATACCTGAAATCCAACAGTTAAATGTAGAGTGATGGTTGGTACATGGATATCTGATAATATAAGATGTAAAATAGCTTACATACATATCCACATTATTGGTGTAGTCATGTACCAAAACACTGAACTATCATGTGTCCGTGGACATCAGATTAAGAACTATGCTGCTATACTTAGATACCACCGTGTGAACTAGGACAGCTCATTTCCAACTAAGCTCCATTCCGGTGTATCATATATATGAACCGCAGAAAACAGTGTCAGAACAGTGCTTAATTACAGACACGAAAAGACAGAGCTACAACACCAGCGAACTCTACACGTGCACTACCGAGAGAACATTAAGATGACTGTGTAATGTATTTCAGATACCCAGGCAAAATGTGTGGTTATATTATGCCTATACAACCATTGCACATACATGAAGGCAACTACTAACCTGTGTAAACCAAATACTATGTATATAAACTTATTGTGATATGTAATATAATATTTTAAGATAGTGATAAATTAGATGTAGGTTAGGAACTATAACAGTTCTCATTTATTTTAATAATGTAGTTAGTACAGTAATTAACCCATTAAAATTAGATTAGAATATTAGTTTAGACATAAGAATAGTTTATTACAAGTTAAATTAAATTTATGATATGAATAGTACCATTTAGATTGTTATATTTCACTTAGTTTCATTGTAGTTAGTTTATTCCATCTTAATGAAACCATACCATCTTTCAAATATTACCATTTATTAGTATCATCATTTTACATCATAATAGATTAAAAAGAGTAGATAAGGTAACATACAGCATTTACACCAGTTAGATTAAGAACATCACTCATATAATTCCTTTGTGCATTTAAAAACATTATTTAGCATAGTATTTTGAAAAGTACATAAATTGTGGTCACATAATCCATTTAATTAAGGTACATAACTCACATCACAACAATTGCATTTAAATAGTTAGATTACATCACTTAGATTAGAAAAAAATAAGAAGTAATATAATCATATCATATAATTAACATAACAAATTTAATAAATTTAGGTAACACATTAAATACTTAGTTATAGAATTAGAATGGTATGTTAGAATGTAAAGTTTTCGTTAGTGAAATTGTGTTAGTGTGAATGTGTTGTCTGTAATATAGTTTAGAACTTAGATTACAGTATTTTGGGTTTCATAACAAGTGAATGTAGTCACGAATTAGTGTTATACACCTGTTTGTGGCCACATTGAACCAAATTATGACACTCAAAAAACTAACATACATACACATAGAATTTATAAATAGAGGATAGAAATTAGATTAGTAGATTTATTACATCCAAACACACAAACAAACAGAAAAACAAACATATAAATTGCATACACTATTTGTAAATCAAAGACAGATAACTATGGGGCCAGGGGACATAATAGACAACGAAGAACTAAATTAACAGTGAAATAAAGTCTTACGCGCGGAAGCGAAGGAGGTAAAGCCTGTCGCACACACTCTTGTAGAATGGTTGTTAAATATTATATGGGGGACATGAAATAATTCATGTGTTGACCCTAAGAAAGTCAACTTTGTATGGGTAGTAAGTTAATTTACTATGTGAGGGCAGGTCTTATAAGACAACGGTCCGGTTCAGACATACCTCTGATAAATATAATATAGCATGTGAGAAGGGGCTCACGCCAACCAGTCAAGTTTGTGGCGATTGCCAGTAGCCAAGTAAGGCTTTGCTACATTGTGACAATAGTTATTAATAGTCTATTGGAATGCCCAAAGCCAGGTTATCTAGAGTCTTTGACAAAAATTAGAGACACTAATTTTTTGTTTAGGAACCTCTTGCGTCACAACCAATGAGTGAAAGTTGATGACGCAACACAAGAGGGGTGGGTGTGTGTCAAAGACTCGACCGCATCCCCTCCGCCAGGGAGAGCGGTCAACCCTGAAGAGACCAGGAGGAGATACGGTGCCCGAGGCAAGGGCAGGGGAGATGAGGTAATAGGAGAGGGTTAGCCACTCCCTCATGAGACACGCAGGCGGTGTTCAGAGAGTTAGCACTCTAATCACGATAGTACCACACCTCGTGAAGCCATAGCACAGTTGAGTAGACACTCAACAGGCCACGTTTGCCAGCAGAGTGCGATGTGAGGTAACACGCACGAAGGTGAAGGTCACCCCGCGTGGTGGGTAACCACGGGAGAGAGGTTAGGCAGACGGGAGACTGGACTTGAGGCGTTCACATCGTTTAGAATAGCGTTAGGAGTTTTGTGTTCACTAATAGATAGAACTAGCATAGGGTTAGCAGTTTGTGTTAGATAATTCTGTGGCTGTATATTGTGTATTGCATTAGCGACTGTTTACCGCTTGTAAGCGAGCCAACGGCAATAAAATGGACCATGCATTTTGCCTCCCACACGACTTGCAAGTTGTCTTGTATGGGTGTGTGAGAAGTACCCAATGAGGCCTGTCAGTTGAGTTGTTGACACATATAATCCCCAGTCTTTTAATGTATCATGTATACACAAGACATCTAAGGATTGACAGGACACACATGGACATTACTGAACAACCAATGTATGCACATAACAAACAAGGTTGTCACATAACATGGTGCACCTTGTGTAAATAACAAATACATTTGTCACAGTACATGGTGTGAACAAACAATCATTCAGGTTTTTGGATTTATTACCGTCTATCCAACAACAATAAACAATGCCTGGCAGGTGGTATTGCACTATCTCAATTAAGAATCACATGACATGGTCAAACACACCGATAAACCAGTATATAAAAACATAATACACATAACAATAACATAAATAGATAGTATAATAACTGCTAATTTGTGTGGCTGAGGATTACAAGAATGGTCACTGTTGTGCTATGCATGCCAAGGACTATTTATAGAAGGTCCCTATGACATGGAATTTCCCGGTGGTACAGCATCTTAGTGTCCAGGATTCACAATGTGTTTAAGATGTTGAGGTGTGGGCTGATAGGGAGGAATGCCTGCTGGAGTTTTAGAATTGCCATAATGTCCCAAGGGAGTATAACAAAGCTGTATAGTTGTCATTGATTCTAACGGTCCCATCAAAAGTAAGAGTATACCGTCTCATTGAGTCTGAAGGCTGGCATATCTACAAGGTCAGGATTCATTTTCGACAAATTAAGTGAGCATCAGCTCCTATAGACAGGCCAACAACATACCCTTCTGGAATAATGCAAACAAAACCGACCTGTGTCAGCATCTCAAACATAAATTCATTATTCAGAAACATATATTGAAAAAAAAGGGGGGAGGGGTTGATTAGGAGGAGGCTGGTATTAAAATATATGCTGGAGTGAGACCAGTATCTAATGTTCCATGGATGTGTTAGTTTCCTCATGATATAAACTCAGGATGATACAATGATATTAAGATAAGGGAAAGTCATCCAGATGTGATCAAGTCCAGTTGAGAAGAAGTTATGGTCAGATCTAGATAATTGTAACAAAGCATGTTATGACAGATATATGTTAGAACAGTGTCTGTTGAAATACTGCATGTTAAGATGGATGCAGGTTGTGACATTTGTAGACGAAAGCAAAGCATATTGAACTGTATGTAGATTAAGACAAGACCTGGTGAGACATGGCTCTCTCCACAACCTTTCAGCATCCTACTTCTGTCATATAATAACCGGCCTTCATTTCTCACATGTTAAACCTGACTCTCAAGTGACTTTCTCATCTTCCATTATTATCACCATCATCATTATTAGTTCAAAGGCCTTTCATGACTGGTGGGGGGGGGGGGGGGTGAATTCGACTCCTCCATCAGGAAAAGTAACCATTATGAACTAACATTACATATAAAACACTCACATTGAAAATACATAATTTCTCCCATGAACATTGCTAGAGCCATTATATAGATAGGTCTCCAATACATGCCTTGATTCAAATACATGACATGTGTCTCTCCCAGCCTTTCTCTATTGAGCAAATGGGTTGAAGACGATGGTATTTAACCCATCCACTGTTGCAAGAGGAGCGGCTGGCCGAGAGGCTAGAACGCCGGACTCTCATTCGGGAGGCCCGGGTTCAATCCCTCGGTAAGGTGTCGGATTTTTTTCTGTCGGGGGCAAAAAGAAAATCCTAACCTGCACAGTTCGCGGCGACTGCACTAGCCAGGCGGCCTTTATTCCTCAGGCTCAAAGACCCCTCTGCCATACACCGCAAGGTACTATATTGGCAGTAAATGACAGTTTATGACTGTTGCAAGATAGTATCATGCACACCCGTCAGTCAAAGTCTGCTGTATGGCTATTTATCTGAACACCTTTAGGCAGATACTGTACGTAATAATAACTTAATCACCATCCCTAATGGGATTGATGCTGTCATTGACTGCAACTCCTGATAACATTTAATTACAGGGTGTATATATTTTTCCTTCTGAATGAACATACATTCTCATGAAAGTAACATGACAATTTTACATAGCATTCTCACGACAGAATTGTACAACGGATTCACATAATATATTAAGAATTATGTATGTCTTTGCAAGGGAAGTTGAAGATACAAAATCGTAGAATCATATTCTCCTGTAGAAACATCAATACATAGACTGTTCATTTGAAATGTGAATTATAAGTACATTGAGAAAATGGCATCTATATGCATTTAAGACGGAATAGCATGATTTTGCATATAGAGAATTTGCATTCTTAGGAGAAAGGTTCTAACCTGGTGGATGCAGCAATGAGAAAACCATTGCGTTGTACAAGATTCTACTTTCGGCAGGGGCATATTTTGGAGCATAAATAACATGGTTACACCATTACATACATAACACTGAGTTACCTTCCTAATTTGGAACGTCAGTTAAGGATTTATGGTGTGTGATCTTACCTGAGAACAGCTAGAACACTGGTCACCTCACCTCCTACAGAAGTTTAATGGTGACACCTTGAAGATTTGACTTCGACAGAGCCGGGAGATACCGTCAATTTCGGTATTTGGGAATTGCGTAAGCAGTTCAAATCTTCCAACCACTCAAAATCTTCACCTCCAACGCCTTAAATTTCTCCAGTTTCATCAGAATAATAGGGGTACCATTTGGTTATATATTCTTAATTCTGTTGGTAAATTGTTGTTGTCTGGAAAATATGTCACAGTACTTCATTATTATGTCGATTATCATACTGTTCTTCAAATATGTATGTGTGTGTATATGAAGCAGCGTGACACGACACAGCTCTACAACATTTCCGGCTGATGCAACGACAAAAACCCCTCCCCCTTAGCTGGGGCATCATGCGTAATCTACCCGGTCAAAACTGAGCCCACATTTTGTCCGAGTAGTCAGTTCTGAAACACGCGCCGATACAGGTGGGCGGATGGTCTCAAGAGGAGAGGACCCGAGCTGGTCCCTCAACTCATCCCCACCCATGGAGAAGTATGAATGCCTCCGGCATGACCTGGATGAGTCTCTGTATTCCCCACCAACAGATGTATATATCTGTAAAGAAGCGAAACCACTTCGGCTGGATTCACATAATATGCCCTGCTAGAACACTGATGCACGACTGTTGAGGTACGGTGGCAAATAGAGTCGCTTGCTTTTATTAAACAGCATAAGAGATGTGGGCCATAACTAGCCCCACATTTATTTATTGCCTAAGATTTAGTAACAGATATTTAGAATAGTTGTTGAAGTTAAGGGATAGGTGTTAGAATAATGTTAAGGTTCTGTGTAAGATGTAATTGAGACCTTTTCCGAATAAAACGGAAACAGCGAATAGGTCATACCTATTAATACATCGCTGGTGGTTTTTTACTGCTGCATAAATTAAGCAGACGGCAGGAAAGAAAATGTAAACAAAGGCGGCCAAGATTAGTGTTTCAGCTAACATAAGAAGTTCCTGTTAGGTGTAAGTAACATCTATATGTACAAGATTATGTGTTGGTGTAATTTAATAATTAATGGCCAGCTGGGTTCACTTAAAATGGGGGAAATCGGGTGGTTATGTATGCTACCAGAAGCAGCAGCATTGTTCTGGGCACATAGATAATGGATTGTTGTTGGATTGCATTTCAAATGCCATTTCCATTTGTTACCCACATCACGCAATTAATCATGTATGTCGCACTGGTACCCTTGAATGATAGCAGCATTGGTGCTAAGCAGATAGCACATTATGAGCGTCCAGAGGAGTGTTATACATTCCTGTATGCGGTCTGTAGGTTAAGTATGGTTCTACTATTTGAATCCTGTGTTAATGGGAAATTGTGTTGTGTTTGTAATCCCATTGAGTCAGGCACAGCCCATGTCTGACTTACAGTAATTCATATGCATCTGTTTTATTATTCTAAAGGATATGTTGTTTACTTTTGTTGCAGGATGTAACTCCTCAGTCATAGCCACGGGGAGGAATATGCCTGGGTCTTTGTTTATCGCTATCTTTCCTCACCTCCTATTTTCCCTTATCTCACATCTTCACCCTCCATTATCCCCATCCCCTCCCAACTGACCCCATATTCGAGCTTTCCATACCTTAGTTTATTGCTGTATAGTTAAAAGTATAGTTTCTGGTTCGACTTGTTTGAGCTTTTGCCACTCATGTTTATACTCCTATTTTTGAAGTTGTGGTCCTGTTATCCTTGTGGTCCTGTCCTGACAAAATCTGAATCGCAGGCTGTAAAACCAATGCACCAGGTACAAACAAAAATAAAAATAGAAACCTCAAGCTACGGCTTGCAACCTGGAACGTGAGAACCATATGTCCAGGATTTTCCACTGACTTGACCAATATTGACGATGTGAGAAAAACGGCTGTGATTGATACCGAACTCAATCTTCTTAACATTGATATTGATGGCCGACAGGAGACTCGCCTCGCTGAGGAAGGGTCACTCAGGGAAAAAAATTACACTTTTTTTTTTTTTGAAGAGTAGAGGGCAGGCAGAAAAAAAAGGCAACACGGTGTGGGCTTTGCAGTGGAGAATTCGCTACTGGGAATGATTAAAATTCCAGCTGGATGTAATGAAAGACTATTATCCCTGCGCTTGGTAACCTCTTGTGGTTTTGCCACCATTATTACTGCATAGGGACCGACACTCGATTCCTCTGATGATGTGAAGGGGTCGTTCTATGAGGAGTTAGACTGTGATCAAGGCATGTATAGGTTTATATACTCGGGGATTTCAATGCTCGTGTGGGCAAGGACTCGAGTTCATGGCCAGTGTGCCTTGGAAAATACAACATCGGTCGCATGAATGGAAATGGGCAAAGGCTGCTGGAGCATTGCACCAGAAATGACCTATGTATTACAAACTCCTTTTGTTTTAAATAAAAGAGCTGCATAAGGTCACGTTGAAACATCCAAGATCCGGCCATTGGCATCAGCTGGACTTCATCATCACACGGAGACAACATCTGACCTAAAGTTACCACGGTGCTGACTGTGATACGGATCACTCTTTGGTTGTTGCAAGGGTTAGACTGAGACCAAAGAGAATCAACACAGCTAAACACAACTCTAGCCCCAGGATTAATATTATTAACACTCACGATCCTGAAAATTGCTTTCACTTTCAACAGCAACTTGAAGACGCTTTCACTGATACACCAGAAAAGTGTACAGTAAGTGAATAGTGGGGTCAGCTTAAGGAAACTCTTTATAAAACTGCCGTAGGGGTTTACGGCACTGTGGATCATAAGAGGAAGAACTGGTTTGCGGCAAACAGCCAGACTCTGCAGCCCTTGATTGATAAGAAGTTAGTTAGTTAGTCGCAGTTCCAACTTCACAGCAACGGGTCGTCCCCATTATGCTCCGTTCCTGTGCCAGTGAATATCACACAAAACGCTCCCCACTGCCCAATGTGAAAAGTGGAAAAGACAGGAGTCTCGACAAACAACAGGCCGCACAGATACACTGTGCATAATGCCGCCGCCAGAATGTCAACACACCAGTCCCCCACGAAACACCCAATTCATCTCTGATGGAATCGGCAGTCATTTTCCTATCTGCATGTTTTCTAGATGTTCACCCACACAGTCCACGAAAATACAGTTCATCACCAACGGCAGTGGCAGTCAACCAGAAGCCCAGCAGACACGCATTTCTGCACATGGCAAAAACCGGTCAACTCTGGGAAATAGCCACCTGTCATCGCTCCGAACATGCACTCACGTTCCAAAAAACAAAAACAAAAAAAACTTGGACAGATTCAAAAGCACTTCACACGAAACTCACAGCTCACAGTTTCGCGCCACGCACTCACTCAGTAGCAGGGCGACGGAACCATCAAGCTTCCTTAGTCGCCTCTTACGACATGCGTGATAGGCTACAGTGTTGCTATTCTTTGCTTCCCTTATGGGCCCCGGCAACGCACGGGGTAAGATTGATAAGAAGAAGATAGCTCTCTTAAGAAACAAGTAAAGATCAACGCGTAACACTCTGAGTGAGCTAAAGCAAGCTAGGAAGGATGTGCAAAAGGCTGCCAGGCAGTGTACAAATAATTATTGGATCAAGTTATGCGAGTCCTTTCAAAATGCAAGTCATTAGGAAAACAACAAAAGCATGTATGAAGGAATAAAGAAAGCCTGTGGTCCAATGATCAAAAGAAGTGCACCATTGAAAACCTTGACTGGAGAAACCATCACTGATAAGAAACAGTAGATGGATAGATGGGTAGAGAACTATTTGGAACTTTACTCAAGTGAGACCAAACTAGCGCATGAAGTCCTCAACGCCATTGAGGCTCTACCAACTCTTGACCACTTGAACACACTTCCCACCATAACAGAAGTTAAGTTTGCTATAACTGAAATTGCACCTGGCAAGGCTCCAGGTAAGGATGGGATTCCAATAGAGATTATCAGGAGTGGGCAAGACACACTCACTCTACAGATCTACCAGCTAACAGAGCTATGCTGGCGAGAAGGACAAGTCCCACAAAATTTAAAAGATTCAAACATCATAACACTGTACAAGAACAAGGACGATCGGAGCGACGGCAACAACTATAGGGGTATCTCACTTCTATGTATTGTTGGAAAAGTATTTGCCAGGATTGTTCTGCTCAGACTTCAAGTCCTGGGAGATCAAGTCTACCCCGAATCACAGTGTGACTTTCGACAGAACCAGTCTACCATTAATATGATATTCTCATTGCGACAAATGCAAGAAACATGCCGTGAACAGAATCAACCACTGTTTATTGCCTTCATCGACCTCACAAAGGCAATTGATTTGGTCATCCGTTAGGGTCTGTTCAAGGCACTAAAGAAGATTGGCTGTCCACCAACTCTTCTGTCCATTGTGGAATCGTTCCACTAAGGCATGAAGGGTTTAATCAAGTTTGATGGTGCAACTTCTGAAGAGTTTGAAATCAAGAGTGGAGTTAAGCAAGGTTGTGTACTAGCTCCCACCCTCTTTGGAATATACTTTTCACTTCTACTGAAATATGCCTTTCGTGATCAGGATGGTGGTATATACATTCACTCACGCTCAGATGGCGGCCTTTACAATGCTCAGAGATTGAAGGCCAAGACCAAAATTAGGAGGGTACTGATCAGATAGTTGCTTTTTGCAGATGATGCTGCAGTTACGACCCACTCTGAGGAAGAATTACAATGTCTACTATCTGCATTCTCCAATGCTTGTTCTGACTTTGGTTTAACAATTAGCAAAACGAAGACACAGATTATGTCACAAGGTGCACATGGGGTACCATCAATCTTTATTGACGACGCCGAACTAGAGATGGTAGACCATTTTACATATCTAGGATCAGTGGTAAATAGCAAATTATCCCTAGATCAGGAAATCAACATCCGGATTGGTAAGGCAGCAACAACAATGGACAGGTTAAGAAAAAGAGTCTGGGAGAACAGGAAACTTACTGCCAAAACAAAAGTCCTTGTCTATTAAGCCTGTGTCCTTAGTACTCTTCTTTATGAAAGTGAATCCTGGACAACTTACTCACACCAAGAGAAACGTTTAAACATCTTTCCTATGCGGTGTCTGCGAAGAATTCTTGGTATTATGTGGCAAGACAAAATCACAAATACTGAAGTATTGGAAAGATCAGGTTGTGTGACGGTTTATTCCATGCTCAGTCTTCGTAGAATTAGATGGATAGGACATCTTAGGAGGATGGATGATGGTAGAATACCAAAGGACATCTTTTTTGTTTGTAATACATAGGTTATGTCCGGTGCAATGCTCCAGCAGCCTTTCCCCATTTTCATTCCCGCGGCCGACGTTGTGTTTTCCAAGGTACACTGGCCATGAACTTGAGTCCTTGCCCACACGAACATTGAAATCACCGAGCATATAAATGTAGTCAGAATTTGGACCTGTCTTGATCACGGAGTCTAACTCCTCATAGAACGAATCCTTCACATCATCAGAGGAATCTAGTGTCGGTGCATATGCAGTAATAATTGTGGCAAAACCACAAGAGGTTGCCAAGTGCAGGGATAATAGTCTTTCATTTCCTCCTCCTGGAATTTCAATCATTCCCAGTAGCGAATTCTTTACTGCACAGCCCACACCATGTTGCCTTTTTTCTGCCAGCCCTCTACCCTTCCCCAAAAAAGGTGTATTTGTTTTCCCTGAGTGACCCTTCCTCAGCGAGACGAGTCTCCTGCAGGCGAGCAATATCAATGTTAAGTCGATTGAGTTCGGCATCAATCACAGCCGTTTTTCTCACATCGTTAATATTGGTCAAGTCAGTGGAAAATCCTGGACATAGGGTTCTAACGTTCCAGGTTGCAAGCCGCAGCTTGAGGTTTCTATTTTTCTTTTTATTAGAACTTGGTACATTGGTTTTACAGCCTGCAATTCAGATGTTGTCCTAGCCCCAACACCCATTGAAGCAGGCAGGCTGTGGCGGATCAGCACCCAATTTGCCGGGGGCTGCCCAGCTTGACAAGAATTGGTTGTAGGAAACACCTGGTTTAAATAACATCCTAGAAGATTATGGACATGGAGGAGTCCAGACAGCAGGATTAAAAACCAGATAGATTACATCCTGATAAGCAAAAGGTTTCGAAATGCATTAACAGTTGTAAAAACAGTTCCAAATGCAGACTGTTACAGTGATCACAGATTAATTACTGGCACATTGAGGGTAAAGTTAAAGAAAGTCAAGTATACAGCAGGAAACCCTAAATATGACTTGTGCAAATTGAAAACTGACAAAGAAATACAAGATAATTTTAACATAGAAGTAAAGAACAAATTTGATTTATTGTCTGATCTAGAGATCCTATTTCAAGATGTAGATGATCAATGGGAAATGCTGAAGAATTCAATCAGTTGTGCAGCAGAAAAAACTATTCCAAAAGTAAAGAAAGTTGGCCGTAAGACATGGATGACTGAAGAAATTTTACAACTAATGGAAACAAGAAGACAGAACAAAAATAATCCTGCCAAATATGAAGAAATTCACAGAAAAGTCAGAACCTTATGTAAGGAGGCTAAAGAAACATGGCTTGAGAAAAATTGCAGAGAAATTGAAAAACAACACAACAGTAAAAATGCAAAACTAATGCACAAAAGAATTCAGGAGATTACTAATCAAAGAACACGTACATCAGCAGGCTGCCTAAAGACAAAAGATGGAAGAGTCATAATAGAAAAAGATCAGATATTACATGTATGGTCAGATTACGTGAAAAACCTTTATGACGATAGCAGAGACGAACAATATATTGTTCAAAATAATAATGAAGGACCAGCAATTTTGAAAATGGAGGTTCAGAATGCTCTTAATCATATGAAATCTGGCAAAACCCCCGGTCCAGACAGCGTCACAACAGAAATGATTAATGCTTTAGAAGAATATGGAATAGATAAAGTTACCAGTCTGCTTAATACAATATATGATACTGGAAACATACCTCATGAGTTATGTAATTCTGTATTTATTGCAATCCCAAAGAAATCAGGAGCCTTGGAATGTGATCAACATCGAACAATTAGTATAATGAGTCACATCACGAAGATTTTGCTAAGAATTATCATGCAAAGAGTTAGGAGGAAAATACAACCTGAAATAGGAGAAGAACAATGTGGGTTTGTAGTAGGCAAGGGTACAGTAAATGCTGTGTATATACTGAGAACCGTAATCGAACGTTCTATAGAAGTAAACAAAGATCTACACCTTTGCTTCATTGACTACACAAAGGCTTTTGATAAAGTGAGACATGTCAACATGATAAGGATGCTTGAAGAACTACAAATTGATGGGAAAGACCTTAGACTTGTAAAAAACATATATTGGAAACAACAAGCTGCCATAAGAGTTGATAATGAAGTAAGCCAATATCAGCCTATTAAGAGAGGTGTGAGACAGGGATGTGTAATGTCTCCAGATCTGTTTTCCCTGTACAGTGAAAATATTTTCAGAAATATTGAAAATATGGAAGGAATCAACATTGGGGGACGATGCATCAATAACATTAGATATGCAGATGATACAGTCTTGATTGCAGACAATGAACAGGACCTGCAACATTTAGTAGATGCGGTTGTTACACACAGTGAACAACAAGGGTTAGAATTAAATTGTAAAAAGACACAGATTATGGTCGTCACTAAGAAGAACGAAATACCACAGTGTAATATACAAGTAAATGGGAATATTCTTCAACAAGTGAATAGGTACAATTACCTCGGAACAGTAATAACATCTGATGGGAGATGCCTTGAAGAGATTAGAACAAGAATCGCCATGGCAAAAGTAGCCTTTAGCAAGATGAAAAACATACTGACCAATAAAAAGATGTCAATTGAAACGAGAAAGAGAGTGTTGAGATGCTACATAGAACCTGTACTTTTATATGGATGTGAAGCTTGGACAATGAGCAGCCAGGCTGAAAAACATCTGATGGCTGTAGAAATGTGGTTTCTGAGGAAAATGCAAAGAATACCATGGACAGCCAGAAAGACCAATGAACAAGTCCTTCAAGAAACAAATGAAGATCGTAAACTGATCAGAGACATTAGACGTAGACAGTCACAATTTTTTGGGCATGTTATGAGAAGAAATGATTTGGAGAACTTGGTGACAACTGGTAAGATCGAGGGGAACAGACCAAGGGGAAGACCTAGAAACAAGTATCTGGATGGCTTGGCCTTGTGGCATGGTCGAAACAAAAACACGGAACTGATCCACGACTCTGTTGATCGAGTGAGATGGCAGAACATGACCGCCCACGCTTACCGGCATGGCACATGATGGATGGATGGCCCAGCTTGAGGCGGGCGGTAGCTGATCAGTGACAGCTGTAGGTGTCTCCCACCGTCAGAGGCAACGCGTGGCGCCCCATGTCTACGCCAATTGACAGGGACTTATAACCCGTAATAGTTGCCTCTCGCTTTGATTCCGAGACCGGTTAAGACCAGGGATGGAGTTATTGCCTCTCCATAGCACAAAGTCTGGGCTAAACTATAGAGATCATGTGTTGCCCATGCAGTATGGTCCCTCTCTCGGCCTGTCTAGTATACTCCAGAGGAAAGGTAACATCTCAACTTCTGGAACAAGACAAGCTGCAGAAGCTGCCGGATCAGCAAAGCAATGCTCTAACTATCCGCCTGTCGGAGCTTCGATCCTAGACCAGCCGCCAACCAAGGCTTAGGGCCTGGTCTCCCCTGCCATGACATTTTGTCTTTAGGTTGCATTTTCTCGCACCAGGGAGAGACTTGTACCCACCAAATTGTGCTTTTCCGCCCGAAGCCGTTGGCACAATAGTTGGTGTCGGGTTTGGTAAACGCCGTACAACGTTCTGCGCTAAGAGAAAGCAGGTAGTACCGTCTACTGTTATACGGTAGCTCAGTCATATCTGACTAAGGCCTGACAAAAGGCACATGATATATATATATATATATATATATATATATATATATATATATATATATATATATATATATATATATATATATATATATTCTGAGGACACTGTCAGAAAGAGCTATAGAAGTAAAAACAGATATGTACGTATGCTTCATAGACTACACAAAAGCATTTGACATTGTGAAATATGTCGTAATAATAAAATTACTAAAGCAACTGGACATTGACGGCAAAGATATGCGAATAATAAAGAACATGTTTTGGCAGCAAACAGAAGCTATAAGAATCAACACCTAGTAGGAGCATTTCAATATATAAAGAAGGACGTCAGACATGGTTGTGTATTGTCTCCTGGTCTGTTATCATTGTACAGTGAATACATAATGAGAACTACATAAAATATATCAGGGATCCTGGTTGGGGGACATAACATAAATAACTTACGTTACGCTGATGACACCATCTTGATAGCAACAGGTCAGATGGATTTACAGGAAGCGATATATACAGTGGTTTTAGAAAGTGGGAAAAAAATGATCTCTAATTTAAATAATAGAAAGACAGAAGTCATGGTGATATCAAATCAACATTGTGCCTAAATGTGCAGTTAAACTACCGGACGTTATTTTGGGGCAAGTGCAGAAATTCAAATATCTAGGCACATGGATAACATCAGATGGATGATGCATCACTGAGATAAAGAACAGAATGGGACAAGCAAATACTGCATTCTATAAATAATTCACTGCCCTTGAACGTTCGAAAATGAATTCTAGCATGTTACATGGAACCATTTTTAAAATACGCCTGCGAATCCCGGACAATTAGTAAACAGGCGAAAAAAAAATCCTGGAAGCCTTGAAGATGTAGTTTTATAGAAGAATGCTGAAAAGTAATTGAACAGCCAAATTAAGCAATCAGATCGTTTTAAGGGAAGCTGGGTCGCAAAGGCAACTTATCAGAATCATCAGAAAGAGCCTGTCGTCGAAAGTTGGCCACGTTATGAGAAGACAAAACTTGAACATGTTGTGACAACCGGAAAAAAATTTGACGAAAGAGAGATAGAGGAAGACAGCCTGAGAAAATTCTTGACAGTTTTGTGTCATGGCGCGGAAGGGAGTCAACATACGAATTGATCCTTGACGTCGGAGCTCGTAATTTGTAGAGAGGCATGATCGCCCACGCCAGCTGGCAAGGCACTGGATGATGATGATGATGATGATGATGATGATGATGATGATGATGATGATGATGATGATGATGATAATTGATAGACATTCAATTTCAAAACTCAGATATGCAGAATTGAAATACACTGTCGTCTTTTCAAATGGTGCTAAGGGATTAGACGTGTTATGATTTTTGTCAAAAGACACATTGAGAATCAACATATATTTTCTGAACTTACAAAAATAGTGTCCACAGACTAAACCACGTGTCAAATAAATCACAGTAAACAATGAAGAAACTGAAAATGTCACAGTCTTTGATTATCTTGGCTTCCTAACCAACAACAATGGGGACCGTTCAAAAATAGTCAGACGGGTGCGTGAGATAGCAAGGCGCAGGTTAAACAGTTCACAGAACCAACGGCATAATACCATCAAACATAATACATTAACACGGGGTCTCCGTGACGAAGGTTAAACAGTTCACAGAGCCAACGGCATAATACCATCAAACATAATACATTAACACGGGGTCTCCGTGACGAAGGTTAAACAGTTCACAGAGCCAACGACACAATACCATCAAACATAATACAGTAACATCGGGGGTCTCCGTGACATAAGTTAAACAGTTCACAGAGCCAACGGCACAATACCATCAAACATAATACGGTAACATGGGTCTCCGTGACATAAGTTAAACAGTTCACAGAGCCAACGGCACAATACCATCAAACATAATACAGTAACATGGGTCTCCGTGACATAAGTTAAACAGTTCACAGAGCAAACGGCACAATACCATCAAACATAATACAGTAACATGGGTCTCCGTGACATAAGTTAAACAGTTCACAGAGCCAACGGCACAATACCATCAAACATAATACAGTAACATGGGTCTCCGTGACATAAGTTAAACAGTTCACAGAGCCAACGGCACAATAACGTCAAACATAATACAGTAACACGGGGGTCTCCGTGACATAAGTTAAACAGTTCACAGAACCAACGGCACAATACCATCAAACATAATACAGTAACACGGGGGTCTCCGTGACATAAGTTAAACAGTTCACGGAACCAACGGCACAATACCATCAAACATAATACAGTAACACGGGGTCTCCGTGACGAAGTGGTTGAGCGACCTGCCTCGCGCTCCGAAGGTTGTGGGTTCGATTCCGGACTACGGCATTCGGTTCACAAATGCAATTTACTCGGAGATTCCATCGCGCGCTGGAACGTCAACTATTCCTACCACGACGCTTGACTGCAAAAGTTAAAGATGATGATGATGATGATGGTGATGGTGATGATGATGATGATGATGATGATGATGATGATGATGATGATGATGATGATGATGAGTGATCTAATAACACCATGATCATTTAGTGCCTTAAAGTTTGTTTATCAGTCCTTAAATTTATGGTAATAAATGTGGTATGAACCACGCAAGCATACTTTAAATTATATACGCCTTTAATTTACCTAAATTAATCATCACAACAAACAAGAGACTTGCTAGGGGCTTCATTCTATAACTGCAGCAAATTGAAACGCCGATGTCACGTCAACAAATTCAAATTCAACTTGTGTCCGCTTCGTCTGTGGCATAAGCTTTATATAGCAGTGCGCTGTTTATGTATTTAGTTAGCGTTTCAAAACATTTTCCTCCGACGCCGGAGAGTATTTGCCTGCATGGCGAGGAACCACCAGTCT
>OY992882.1:15287412-15294912 GCA_963921405.1 Cepaea hortensis | reverse complement strand
TGCAAATGTTAGTATTCTTCCAACCCCTGGTGCTTCTAGGTTTGCAATCTTGCTCGTATAGACATTAAAGAGCACCGGTGAGACTGCAGATCCCTGTGGCAGTCCCGGGGTTAACATATGTGGCTCTGAGGTCCATGCGCCCAGACGAAGAGCAACCTGACGAGAGTGCAGGACGGCTGCTATCCAGTTCACCAACCAGGGATTGACCCCCTTCTCCATCAGTGCGGTCATCAAAATATCATAGCGAACTCTATTGTACGCATCCTCGAGATCAAGCACTACCGCCATCGTTTCCTGTCTACTCTGGAACCCCTCATAAACATCAAAGGCAAAAGTGGCTGCATTTGACCAGGTATCTTTTCCTGGCCTGTAGCTCCCCAGGCCTCTTGGAAGAAGCTTTCCGCTTTCCAAAAACTCTTGCAGCTTGACAGCGACTATCTTCTCTAAGACCTTCCCAAATGTATTTTGAAGGGTGATGATCCTAAAGCCGCTAAGCTTTGGCTGATCCTTGAATGGTTTTGGGAGAGGGATGAGATAGCTGTGCACCCAATCCTGCGGTACTGATGCTGTCCTAATGCTCTGGTTAAAGCAGTCGGTCATCTCCTCCAGGTCTACTTCGCACAAACCCTTCATGTGGTCATACCTGACCCCATCGGGCCCTGGTGCCGTGTCTTTTGCCTTTTTCAAAATGTGTTTAACATCTTCCACCCGTATGATGTCTTCATACTGCATATTCTTCGTGGTGCCAGGCAGCTCCTCTCTAACTGCATCCCTGGTGTCCGAATCATTATGATTGGTCTGCTCTAAAAATCTCTGGAGAAACGCCTCCCCTTTCAATTTGTCTGTTGTCACCTGCACACTATCATCTCTATAGATTGTTCCCACTGTCATCGGCCGATCTTTTCTCTGCATTTGCCTGTGCAGTTTCCAGAATTTTTGCAGTGTTTTATCCCCTCCAATCTCCTTCATGAAACATTCCCATTTTGCCTTTTTGGCCTGTGCAGCACAGCGCTTGAAAACCTCCACCTTGTCTTTCGTGACATTTTCCGCTGTGTCCACTTCCTCTCGTGAGCTTCGAAGTGTCTGTCGCACTTTCTTTAGCTGCTTCACTGCAGCTCTCTTTGCTTTCCAAGCATGGTCTACTTCTGGGGTCCACTATGGGGGATGCAAAAAGGGAGTTTTAACAGTCCTGTTGCATGCCCCTTGTCTGAGGTGTCCAAGAAGGCAATCGGTCCACTCATGCCGGAAGGTCTTGCGCGCTCTCCCAGCTTTAACTTTCCTGGGTTTAGAGATCAGGACTGAGCATGGCATGTGATCACTCCCATGGTCATTCAAAACATTCCACTTTACATCAAGGACTGATGACTGGGAGACAAGTGCCAAGTCAATAGCTGTGTCTGCATCGCCAGGCCTCATTGCCATTCTTGTCGGCCTACCATCATTTATGCAGACCACATCGGAGTCCACCATAGCATCTGCAAGGGCAATTCCCTGTCGGTTTTCTCCACTACTGTCCCAATCTCTGTTCCTTGCATTGAAGTCTCCACATATGAATAGCCTATCACCTAGTAATTCCTCCAGTTTCTTAAGCCAGTCCCAATGTTCCTTTCTGACAAAACAGTCCACTGTGGCATATACATTTATGACGTTCCAACTTAAGCCACCAATCTCCATTTGTATACCCTGGACCTCTCTTGCACTGTGATTCCACTGGCTCAAGTCGAGTACCACATGCTTCACTCCTTCCTTCACCAGCAGACCTTGTCCATGTCTCTTCTGCCCAGTAGGGTTTATATAACTGGCGTACCCAGGGCAATGGTATTTGTCTGTATTTAGCTCCTGGAGCATGAGGACGTCAAAATCATATATTAGTCTCTCCAATACAGGACCTCTCAGTCTGGCACTGCGACAATTCCAGTATCCCACTCTTACATAGTTGAAACCTAGTCTCTCCACTTTTCGTCTTGTTCTCCTGGCGCCTGCCCTCCTATTTCTTTGCCGTCGTCTCACACCATTTCCTCGTCTTCTCCTCTTCACTCTCTCTTCGCTAGCCTCTGAAGGATGTGTCAAGCGCAAAGCACGTGCTCCGTAGCTCCGGCGACGATTCCCATGTTTAAATAAATCCATAGGCAAAGTTTGGATATTACAGGAAATAAACGGTCGCCCTAGCATTGCCTGCTTGCTAGGGAAGAGGCAGGGGATGTCCCGCAGGAGTCCATACGCCTGGTGCCGCCCCACACGCCTGTCAGACGTCCAACGTTCACGACCAGTTAACCCATGGCCATCCAGTTCCTCAGCACGCTGGTCCACCTTGAACTTGGGGGTTTATATTTGGAGTTTTCCGTCTCCTAGATGGATTGCTGTCCAAAGCTAACGGGTTCCACCTACCCGGGAGCGTAACCCTGATCGGGGGGGGGGGGGGGCTAAACGGGTACTCCACCTTGCCCAAGGGTGTCCCGTAGGCTAGCGGAGGGAAGGAGGCGCCTTACTTCTCCTTTGATAGGGGTTACCCCTTCCCCGCTACCCCAACCGTTGATGTGTGTGTGTGTTCTTTTATTCGTGATGCCATTAATTCTTTTGTGCATTAATTTGGTATTCCGGGTGTTGTGTTGATTTTTAATTTCCCTGCGATGTTCAACAAGCCATGTTTCTTTTGCCTCTTTGCAGTTTCCTAATTTTCCTGTGAATCTCTTCATATTTTTAATGTTTATATTCGTTATTTCTTCTTATTGCCATGAGTTTTGGTTGAATTATTTCTTTAATATGTTTCATCGGTCGCTAACATCTTGAAAACAATATTTCCATATCGGACAATGCATCAAATATGCTCTTTACCTCTATGTTGAATTTATCTTTTATCTCCTCTCTCTTCAATGCATGTAGATCACATTGCATTTTGTAATGGTATCACTGTATTCATTAACTCATTCGTTCGCATATTTTACAACAAATGCCTTGTGAGTATGAGAAAACCTACGCGAATATTACTTATAAAGGGTCAACATGAACTGTAACATTTAGTAACAGCCCCTTTCTACACGCCTTGAGACGTACTGACGTATAAAGACGCTAGCCCATATTGTTATCATTTACTTGATTAACGATATAAAAGACGTTATACAATCACATGAAATGGAACTATCTAGTGCCACCCATCGGGCGTTGGAACGTCATCTATTCCTCCCCACGATGCTTGAAGGAAAATGTGGAGTATGATGATTATTATTGACGACATCAAAGTCATTTTACAATCACACGGAATAATGAGGAGCTGCTGGCCGAGTAGCTAGAACGCCGGACTCTTCTGGAGACCTGGGTTCGATCCCTCGGTAAGGTGTGGGATTTTTTTCTGTCGTGGGCAAAAAGAAAATCCTAACCTGCACAGTTCGCGGCGACTGCACTAGCCAGGCGGCCTTAATTCCTCAGGCTCAAAGACCCAACTGCCATACACCGCAAGGTACTATATTGGCAGTAAATGAGAGTATGACGGAATAATGACTATCCTGTCCACCCACCCTGCGCTGGGACGTCAATTCTACCTCTCACGACGCTTGACTGCAAATATGGAAGATTAAGATTATGATGATGATAGCTCTTGACATTCAATGTTGATGTGGACAAAAGAACGGCAGTCGATTTTACTTTTTTGGCATATATTTTTATACTGGGTGGACAGGGGAGCTGAGGTCAAAATACAAAGAAATCCGCCTCTATTTGGGATCGAACGCATGACCATCATGCCGGCAGATAACCGCGCTCGCCACTGCACCACCGCGTCTCCATCATATATATTGCAGCATGTTAGCATCTAGCCTGATTGATTAGTATTCCCGGTTGAACTGAGTTGAGTTGAGTTAAGTTGAGTGGAGTTGAGTTGAGTTGAGTTGAGTCAAGAACCGACATTACAAACCTCGGGACAAGCGTGGTCCGTCCTTATCTGCACCAGCCAGCGAAGAGTCCCAACATTAATGGTATCAGTTGCAGACTGATTGTATGTCCATCTGGCCTGTTGAGTGT
Organism: Cepaea hortensis; assembly: GCA_963921405.1. Taxonomy (NCBI): domain Eukaryota; kingdom Metazoa; phylum Mollusca; class Gastropoda; order Stylommatophora; family Helicidae; genus Cepaea; species Cepaea hortensis. The sequence continues at coordinate 15,290,895 of OY992882.1, read as the reverse complement.
CGGCCAGATCTTCTGGTCATTCCCTGCAATACCACTCTCTCCAAGCCGTGATGATATACCTGTGCTTCTTCCTTCTGACCCTGCTCCTCTGTTTTTCTGTCTCCTTCTCTCACATTCCCTCGTATACTTCTCTTCACTCCCCCTCTTCGCTGGCTGTTGAAAGTAGCTTCGAGCACAGAGCACGCACTCTGTTGCTTCGGAGATTAATTATTCTTATGAAGTGTTTCCATATAGTATTCCAGATAGTATACATATAAAGATTGGAAGAGAACTAACTTCATTCCAATACCAAAAAAGAGCAATCTGATATTATGCACCAGCTATAGAACTGTAGCCCAGATCAGTCATGCAAGTAAAGTTCTAAAAATCATAATGGGAAGGCTTTGTAAGAAAATGGAAGAAGAGATTCACGTGGTTCAAGCTGGATTTAGACAAGGAAGAGGAACAAGAGATCACATACTCAACATGTGTTTAATAGCAGAGAAGTGCAGAGAATTTAATGTAAACCTTTTCTTCTGTTTTGTGGTTTATTCAAAGGCATTTGACTGTGTAGAACATTAGAAACTTTGGGAAATCATGAGGAATATGGGCTTTCCATCACATGTAGTACAACTCATAAAAATGCTCTAACTAGACCAACAAAACAGCGGTTATAATAGATTTCGAGACATCAGATTGGTTTGACATCACGAAATGATTCCGTCAGGGCTGTGTGCTGTCACCCTATTTGTTTACACTGTACGCCGAAAATATAATGAGAAATGTAAGAGATGATATAAACAGGGAGTTATATGATGCCCTAAATATCGGTGGTCATGACATACCAGAGATTCGGTATACTGATGATACAGTATTGCTATCCACAACACAGAATGGTATAGAAAACCTAATAGCCTCAACCCAAATGAATAGTGAAAATCACAACTTATATCTTAACATAGCAAAAACAAAGATAATGCACACAGATAAAACTACAATGGGAAAGAAATATATGTCAATGGGGAAAAATTGGAGGTGGTGGAAAATTTTGAATATCTTATGTCATTGATTACCAACAACGGTGAAACAATGAAAGAAATTAAACGACGACTGCTCTTCAAAGACTAAAACAACATAATAAATTATGGAATGGGACAGACAGAACTACAAAAATTAGATTTTTAAAAGCATGCATCTTTCCCATTGCAACAAACGACTGTGAGACCTGGACACTTACTAAACAAGCTGAACAGCGCGTAAAGTTCTTTGAATATAAATGTTATCAACGAGTTCTAAGAATATATTCAGTAAAGAAAAGAACAAATGCAGCCATACTTCAAGAGCTGAATAGTGAAGAAGGTTGATTATTAAAAACGAAAAAACAAAGAAAATAAAAATATTTTGGTCACTTGAAACGTCACCAAAGTTTGGAGAGAACAATAATGGAGATGTATATGCCTGGAAAGAGAGGAAGTGGAAGGCCAAAGAGAAAATGGGTGCAGGATGTGGCGGATGATCTCCAGATGGGTGTATCGGACGCAGGACATCTAGCTTTGTGATCGAGCACTTTTCTGGAGACTTGTTATGGCAGCGAGGTTCTGCAAAGGACATGCTACTGAATAAATGAATGAAACCATATAGTATTCCATATAGTATTCCATATAGTTTTCCATATATTATTCCATATAGTATTCCATATAGTATTCTCGGACCAAACGTACATCACGCCTTGTGTGATAGTCACAAATAAAAGCCAATTGCACATTATTTAAGTTTGGGGCAGTTATAATCCTTATCTAATCATCAACCAACAACAACAACAACAACACCAACAACAACAACATCAACAACACCAACAACAACAACAACAACAACAACAACGACGACAACAACAACACAGGAGGGGGGTCGGGTGTTAAAAGGCAAGACGATCGACTTCATTGCATCGGGTTTATCTGACATAGCTCTGTCTCTTACATCAAGGCGTCCTACCGAAAGCGTAGCGCAAAGCACAAACTCCGTAGTTCCAGCAACGACCCCCAGGTCCCTCTGTGAAAACTGCACTAATTAACGGAACGTCGTGGCCCGGAATCGATCCCACAACCTTGAATGAATGAATGAATGAATGAATATCTTTATTTTCAAAGGGTTAAGAATTGGGCACTCAGGCCCGTCTGACATTCGGCCCTTCTTCACAATTTCCTCTCATACACTCTTTCATTCAACATCACTTACAAAGCAAATTTTTGAAAACAAAAGAACAATAGCATTATAACGCATGAGAAATACTCAATAACAAATGACTCACTGAGGCAATGTTTAACATTATCAATACCTAAGGAATGTGTAACGTGTCATACATAATCTGTCGGAGCGCGAGCCAGGCGGCATAACCACTTGGCCACGAAGACTGCCTGTATTATAAGACAGTGACAGGAAAGGTTAACCCGGTCAACAAATGCCCGCAGAAGTCGGATGTATCAGCTTAAAGGCGCAAGAATGCAGCTCTGCTGTAAACAGGCGAAACGCAATCACGTCCGAAAAAACTCTCAGGATGAACGCAGAAGAAGATGAATATAAGACAATGTTCTGTCAAACTTCGTGTCACAAGCCTCGACTGTCTTCTTCATTTATTGTGACATGGTCGATGAATCACAACTGTGTATTGCCAACTTTCACAACTGGACTTCTGCGTCGCCTTCCTAACAATGAAGGATTTGTGTTTTAATGTTAGAGCTAATTTCCTGTTTTTCTTTAGATTTATGTGTGTTGTTCCTAAGGAAGATTAGTAGACATCAAAACGTCGTTCGTTGAGTCCTAGTATTCTTATTTTTATATTAGTATTTTAATGTTGTTGATTTTCCCCTGGTATTTTACGTTTGCCGGAGTGACGTTCGTTGCCAGCACGTACAATGTGTCTCAGAATCACTTACATGGCACGAGTCACACATACATACATACATACATACATACATACATACATACATACATACATACATACATACATACATACATACATACATACATACATACATACATACATACATACATACATACATACATACATACATACATACATACATACATACATACATACATACATACCTACCTACCTACCTACCTACCTACCTACATACATACACACACACACACACACACACACACGTACGTACGTACGTACGTACGTACATACATACATACATACACACACACACACACACACACACGTACGTACGTATGTACGTACGTACGTACATACATACATACATACATACACACACACACACACACACACGTACGTACGTACGTACATACATACATACATACATACATACATACATACATACATACATACATACATACATACATACATACATACATACATACATACATGCATGCATGCATGCATGCATTCATACATACATACATACATACATACATACATACATACATACATACATACATACATACATACATACATACATACATACATACATACATACA
>OY992882.1:15219912-15282412 GCA_963921405.1 Cepaea hortensis | reverse complement strand
TGTTTACCAAACGTTAACGTATATATTTATATAGTGTGTACAGACGGCTTGAGTGGCTGATGTAATAGAGAATGAAAGAACACATCAGGGTTCACTGGTTCCCCATAGTTTGTCACAAAGGGACATTCCTGTTTGGCCTGTTTTGTTAGATATGCTCTGTTGATTCCTTTGGTGCAAGATGTAAGATTATTCATGGCGCGAGTGTATTATTTTCCATTATCCTTCTTGTGTCAACTATGTAAAATATCAGTTGTATTTTTTTTATTCACACTGACAAATATCTATTTGTGTGTGGTTTGTGAAAATATACGTCTACTATGTTTACTATATTGTAGCTGTTATCATAGCGACCGGTCGCATTCAGTATCAGTGTAGCAATATGAAATGGTATAATTAATATAAAGATCATCTATACAGAGCTGCGATGAATTCAGTATCACAACAATTCTTCACACTATGTCTTCTTTAATAAAAACAAATGTTTCAGTGTAGTGCTGCTGCTACTACTACTATTGCTACGCTGCTACTAATAATAATACTGCTGGTGCTGCTACTATATATATATATATATATATTAGGGCTGCTACCAATTAATTTAAATTTCATAGTTAACTTTTGAAAAATTAAGGATTAATTAATCGTTAATTTCGATTAAAGAAAAACAATTATAGTCATATAACTCACATTATAGTCGTATTTGTCAAAAATCGAAATAACACTGGATTGTTTTGTTAATATGTCATCTAATAACCAACTACGCAAACAGACGAGTATTTTGACAGTATTTGCTTCAAGTGGCGAGCGCGTCTTATTAGCAATATAACCTGCAGAGCTGAACAATCGTTCACATGGAACTTAGGTAGTCGGTATGCACAGAATGGTCTTGGCAAGGAATGCCAATTTTGAATATCGGTGTTCATTAAGTTTCCACCATTGTAAAAAGTCATCCGATTCAGCAACTTTCTTATCCATTTCAGACTCAATTAGCTTAACACTCTCTTCATTTGGTTCACATATAGTTTCATTGTCAATGTCAGTTTCATTCGTTGCAGCAGTCTCCATCTGCTCATCATTAACAATAACTGCTATTTGTTGTTCAATACGTGACCAAGTTCGTTCTTTTGCATCTTTTGACAAACCCTTCAGGTATTTGTAGCGTGGACCAAGTGCTGTTGCAATCTGTAGTATTTAAATACTTGTCATATTAGTTACACGTTCACTGCAGTCATTAATACATGCTGCCCGGATCATCATCGTGTATCATCATCGTGTACAGTCATATGCTATGTCAATGAATGAATCACTGAAAAACGAGAAGTCGGTCGTGGGATTTACCAAAGCACGACTACAAAAAACAAAATGGACGTTGCAGCCAAAGCCTTCGTCAGCACAGAACAAACAAACAGAACTAGACTAACAAATACACAAAAGTATAAATTTCATTTATCTGTGTCCTAGCTTGAAGCGCTATCACATGTTTTGTCAACAATGATAGCAGTGGCAATACATAGTTACGTCAAACAAAATCTTGACCGCCAAGCAGGACCGTGGTCTGACAGAATAAATCCAAAACATTGACATATTTCGAAATCTTCTCCAAATCTGAACCTGACAGTTTTGGACCTTTGTATTGCTTCTTTTCATCTGACATGTAGACAGTTAATGCTTCTCTGACCTGTAGAAGACTCTGTAGCATAATAAACATACGGTTTCATATTGTTGGTACATCTTGCTGCAGCTTACACAATGGTGACTCTGAACTATTTTGCAACTCGGTTGTGTTTGCAGCAGTATGTTGAAATTGTCCGATAATTTTTCGACATCCAGTTCATTTGTATAAGTGATGGGAGAAAAGATTTCGATTAATCGTTAAAACAAAATAATCGTTAAAAAAATTAACGATTAATCGATTAATTAATCGTTACCTTCCGCAGCCCTAATATATATATATATATATATATATATATATATATATATATATATATATATATATATATATATATATATATATATATATATATATAAAATAGAATGTCTGTATGTCTGTATGTCTGTATGTCCTTTATGCGTTCGCGAACGGTCCATCCGATTGAGATGAAATTTTCTACACGTCTTCCACTCATTCCCGTGCTGCCAACTGTCATAATTTGTTAGTGTACAAACAGTTATTTACTTAATATTATTTAATATTGTAATTTACATTATAATGTATATATAGCGAGGGGACATAACTTCTAATAGCATTGCTATATATGTAAATTTGTTGCATATTTCTCAAATAAGTAGACCTTTTCGCTACAGTTATCTACAGGCATATACGTTATAATCCTCCTCCTCCCCCATCCTCCCCCTCCTCCTCCTCCATCTCCTCCGCCTCCTCCCCTCCTCCCCCTCCTCCCCACTCATCCTCCTCTTCCTCCTCCCTCCTCTCCCTCCTCCTCCACCTCCCCTCCTCCTCCTCCCCTCCTCCTCCCCCTCCTCATCCCCTCCTCCCCCTCCTCTCCTCCTCATCCTCCCCCTCCTCCACCCTCTTCCTCCCCCTCCTCCACCCCCTCCTCCTCCTCTCCTCCTACTCCTCCTCCTCCTCTCCCTCCTCCTCTCCCTCCTCCTCCCCCTCCTCCTCCCTTCTCCTCCCCCTCCTCCTCCTTCTTCTTTTTCTTCTGCTGCGTTATAATATATAATGATAAAATCTTTACGGCATTTTCAAAGTTTTCATAAAAATAATGCATCTATTGTATATACATGAAAATTTTCTAACTCATCTTTTTATTTCTCTTCGACATCTATACAGTCATCCCAGCATTTATTGCGTTTTCGTGATTTTGTTTTAAACGAGACGCTCCCTGCCAGGGGCTGGGCGAAGCCGGGCCAGGCTTCTTATTTGGGAACGGGAACGGGAGCAGGGGCCGAATATGAATTTAATGAGACGCTCCCCACCAGGAGCTGGGCGAAGCCGGCCAGGGCTGGGTCGTCTTTGTTTGGGGGGAAAGGGAACGGGAACAGGGGCCGAATATGAATTAAATGAGACGCTCCCCACCAGGAGCTGGGCGAAGCTGGGCTGGTCCGGGTCGTCTTTTTTGGGAACGCGAGCAGAGGCCGAATATGAATTAAATGAGACGCTCCCCGCTCTGGGAATGGGAACGGGAGCAGGGGCCGAATATGAATTAAATGAGATGCTCCCCGCCAGGAGCTGGGCGAAGCCGAGCCGGGTCAGACAGACAGACAGACAGACAGACAGACAGACAGACAGACAGACAGATAGATAGATAGATAGATAGATAGATAGATAGATAGATAGATAGATAGATAGATAGATAGATAGATAGATAGATAGATAGATAGATAGATAGATAGATAGATAGATAGATAGATAGATAGATAGATAGATAGATAGATAGATAGATAGATAGATAGATAGATAGATCCCACCAGGGACTGGGCGAGGCCGGGCCGGGTCAGTTAGTGTGTGTATATATATACACACACACACACACACACACACATATATATATATATATATATATATATATATATATATATATGTGTGTGTGTGTGTGTGTGTGTGTGTGTGTGAATTTTATTCTCTGGTGATGTCCAGTGGTGGGGGTGTGGGGAGTAGAGGGTGAGACATCCTCGCTAAAGAGATGTTACTACTTCCGGTCTTTAAAAATTAAAACTAGAGTTTAAAAGATGGCGGTTATTATTGTCTGTAGGGTAGCAGCAGTCCGTAACTGTGGGGTGAGGCTTCAGATGGTGACCGAGCTTGCTGGTTAGTTGGGGATAATTATAATTATCTTCTGACAGTTGTCTTGACGTATGGCATTGAATTCCATCTTCTCCCTCCTCCTTTTCCTCTTCTTTTTCCTCTACCACTCTGTCCATCGACCTCTCTCTCTCTCTCTCTCTCTCTCTCTCTCTCTCTCTCTCTCTCTCTCTCTCTCTCTCACTCTCTCTCTCTCTTTCCATCTCTTCCTCCTCGAAGTCTTCCTCTTCTTTTTCATCTTCGTCATTCCCGTCTGCTTCCTCCTCTCTCTCTTCCTCCATCTCATCTTCTGCCTCGTCTTCTTCCTCCTCATCTTCCTTTCTTCTTCCTCATTCTCTCTGTCCAACTGCCTCTCTCTCTCAGTCTCTCTCTCTGTCTCTGTCTCTCTCTCTGTCTCTCTCTCTCTCTCTTCATCTGTGTATATATATATATATATGTGTGTGTGTGTGTGTGTGTGTGTGTGTGTGTGTGTGTGTGTGTGTGTGTGTGTGTGTGTGTGTGTGTGTTTAAGTGCATCCATTGTGAACAAATATCTACAGCGCGAATTGGTCTGATCAGTCACATTCGCTATCGTCATGGGCTGTAGTTATTGTGCCTTTTTGAAGCACAATGTAACAAACTATCGTCTGTCAAGACGGCAAGGTGCCAGAAGGTTTTATTACAAAAGCATGGAAAAAAACATTAACAGGTGTGGTAGAATTAATCAAAGCATTCATTTTGAATGAATTATGCACCATGAGTTGGTCAGAAGAAGTCGCCGTAGGCATTCAGGCAAGTATCCCATTCTTAGGTAGGCGGCGTAAGCCGTCCGCAAAAAACGATTGTGGTTGCTCACTGAACCAAGTGTTTACCGCGTTCATTACATCTGTATATGTGTGATATCGTTGCCCCTTGAGAGCTATTTTTTAGAGGTCCGAACAAATGAAGATCATATGGTGACAAATCAGGACTATAGGCTGGATGTTGCAGAATGTCCCACTTCTTCGCTGTTAATGCTTCCTGCACAATCTTTGCGACATGCGGACGAGCATTATCGTGCTACAAAATCACATTGCAAGAAAGCATGCCGAGTCATTTATTCTTGATGACTTTTTGCAGCTTGTCTAGTGTTTGCAAGTAGTGGGTAGAGTTGATGTTGACACCAGGTTCTTTAAAGTCGGCCAACAATAGCCATTCATGGTCAAAAAATGCGCTCAGAAAAACCTTATCAGTGGAAAACTGTAACTTTAATGTTTTGGCTTTTGGTGATCCAGCATGCTTCCATTGCATGCTTTCTTTCTCTCTCTCTCTCTCTCTCTCTCTCTCTCTCTCTCTCTCTCTCTCTCTCTCTCTCTCTCTCTCTCTCTCTCTCTCTCTCTCTCTCTCTTGCTACTCGGCTGAAAGTGGTGACAACATGATTCATCGCTTGCCACTATGCAGAAGAGAAATGCATCACCCTCCACTCTGTAACGCAGCAAGTGGTTCAAACACCATCCCATGCGTTCCTCATTTTGGTGGTTGGTCAACATCCGTGGTTCCCACTGCGAACACATCTTCCGATATTGCAGTTTCTTACGAACGACCTTTTGAATTGTCCCAATTGACACATCAAATTCTTTCGCTAGCGAACATAAGCTTCGACAACGGTTCGTCTGTACGGCTGCATCAATTTTGGCGATGTTTTGTTTTTTCTGTTGCAATAATATGCGCTTGACCCGGCAGTCGAAGATCTGTCATGGACTGACGTCCTTTCCGAAACATTCGTGAACAGTCTGTCACTATTGTCTTCGACACACATTTGTTACCGTACGCTGCCTGCATTCTTCGATGAATGTCCACTGGTCGACATCCTTCCAATGAATGAGCTTCTTTGGACGGATGTTGGATCAACCCGGCCATTTTCCAAACGGTCAGAAACAGAACGTATGCATCATGGTACTATAAGCACTTGCTCTTTTATTCATTGTTCGGTACTTATCACATGATTAGGACATGATCATGTTCAACGTACACAATTACGCCCGGTGCGTAAAAGAACGCCCCTTATATATGCCATGAGTCGAGTTGACAGAAAAACATACTGACAGTAACTCATAAACTTGACAGCACTAGTGTTGAATAATCACTGACATTCAGAAGAAAGGACTCGACCAGTAAGCGGCTAAAGATAGTAGCCAATAAAATAACAAAGTTCAGGTCACGTGATGATAGGTGCCGAGAGAAGATAGGAACGGACAGAGGGCAGTCTGCAGTGGGGCGCCATCACGAACACATCGCTAAACGGAGAACCAGAGCCGATAGCTGAGATGACGGTGAAGAAATGAAACATCAGGAAAGATTGGCGGCCAGAAGGCGAGATATTATACACATCTAAAACTGGAGACGATGGCTGGTGGATACACCACAGCAAACAGGCGAGCGAACATACTAATTCAGCACCCACAAGCCCAGCTGTGTAGTTTGATTGGGGAGACGGTCCTGGTATGACCGGAGGTCAAGTCGAGCGGGAAGGTCGTAAGTAGGGGTATTATAGTAACCTGTCTGAAAGAACAGTGGATATCTACCCAGTGATATGCTGAAATCTGTATTTATAGCTATACCAAAAAGACCAGGAGCAATTGAATGTGAAGATGTTCGCACAATTAACCTCATAAACTATATCACTAAGCTTCTGCTCAGAATCATAATGAAAAGAACCAGAAAGAAAATAAAAATGGAAATTGGTGAAGAACAGAATGGATTTGTGGAGGGAAAGGGCACAAACAATGCAATTTATACATTACGGACACTAATAGAAAGGTCAATAGAGAAACAGAAAGACATATATTTATGCTTCATAGATTATACTAAGGTATTTGATAAAGTAAAACATGATGAGCTGATTAAAATGTTGGAAGATATCAACATTGATGGGAAAGATTTAAGAATAATAAAGAATATTTACTGGAACCAAGTAGCAGCAATTAAAATTGGAAATAAAGTGGGTAGTTACGAACAGATAAAGCTAGGAGTACGACAGGGATGTGTCTTGTCACCAGATCTCTTCTCCCTATATAGCGAAGTAATAATGAGAGAGATCAAAGAGATGCCAGGAATACTAGTTGGAGATTATAATGTAAATAATATACGCTATGCAGATGACACAGTATTGGTGGCAGATAAATCAACAGACCTACAACAATTGTTGGACACTGTAGTAACAGAGAGTGCAAGGAAAGGACTCTCCTTGAATATCAAGAAAGCAGTAACAATGGTGATATCAAAGAAAATGGTGACACCAAAATGTGACATAGAAATAGAAGGAAAAATTCTTAACCAAGTGGATAATTTTAGATGCCTAGGGACATTTATAACATCAGATGGAAGATGTACAACAGAGATTAAGAGCAGAATAGGGCAGGCAAAGACCGCATTTCAAAAAATGAAGAGTATCTTATGCAATAGGTCACTATCACTGAGTGTAAGAAAGAGAGTGCTGAAATGCTATGTAGAACCCGTTTTGCTGTATGGCAGTGAATCTTTGAATGTAAATGGAAAAATTAAGAAGACATTAGAAGCAACAGAGATGTGGTTCCTGTGACGAATGTTGAGAATTTCTTGGACTTCCAGAGTAACTAACGATGACTGCCTGAAACAGGCTAATGAAACTAGAACACTATATACAACAATAAGAAAGAGACAAACAGCTTTCTTTGGGCATGTAATGAGAAGAGAGGCATTGGAGAACATCGTGACAACTGGAAAGATCGAGGGGAAGAGAGGCAGAGGCAGACCAAGAGAAATGATGCTGGATGGATTGAGACGGTGGCACGGAGGAATATTAGCAGCAGAGTTGATCCAGAAAACCAAAGACCGAGATCTGTGGAGAGCCATGAACGCCTACGCCAGCTGGCAGGGCACTTGATGATGATGATGTCTGAAAGAAGCCATAGCAATTGGCCTTGACGAGAGGCCGTGGAATGTCGGCATGTCAGGGGCTAGCGTGTAACGTGTCTATCAGTCACAGTGCCGGCGTCGCTAAGGCTGACATTTGTTGCTGATGGCTCTCTCGCTATATCTATCTGCCGTTCTTTGCCTCTCTATGTGTCGTTCTCCACCTCTCTATCTGCTGTCGTTCAACCACTGGTCCGTTGAACGCGATAAACATATAAAGGCGTTTTCTCAAGTCAAACATGAAACTGATAGACGATTCGAGGAACCTATGCTTCATGATCGCCAGCCGAGACGCTGATGTGTCAAAGGGATTATAAACCGAGACGGCCATGGTGTTTTCACAAAAGGGATTAAGGATTGACGATAACAATTAATTGTAAAGTTCACTAGTGTGTGACTTGGATGCCATCCAAAAACACAACTTTCAAACAGATATGTGCTACTACATTAACAACAGAGGAGGATGAAACTGAAGATGTTTACAACACACTACAAGACACATTAGATACGATTTGTGATAATGACATAAAAATAATAATGGAAGATTTTAATACAAAATTAGGTACACGAAGAGCTGAAAATGATAGACACGTTTTAGGAAAATGTTGATTGTGAAACAGAAATGATGAAGGTGATAAATTAATTGAATTTTGCACAGAAAATGTGTTAACGATAGCCAACATACTTTTTAAACAACATCCAGAAGACTCTTGGCAAGGACTTCCCCGGACAGTACTCCCAAAAACAGATAAATTGTATTTTAATACAAAGAAGATGGGGATCAAGCATAATATTAACAAAAACCCTACGAAGGACAGTCTGTGATATTGATCATCAGCCCAGAAACCGGTACCCCTACACTTTAACAGTTTCGACCACTGTGGGGTTGCCGACATACGTGTTACGTCGATAAAATCGTGCACATCTCACGAACGTGATCGCAAGACATTGGAAAACCGTCTTATCTTCCAGTTGCGTTCACTCTACCCTCACGGCCTCAATGTCCAACGCAGTTTTATTTAAGTCCCTAACGCCCCTTGTCCTCCCCCCACCCCCGTAGTTGTATAGTCCACTTACAAGCCAGTTGCAAGTCCTTCACATGACGTAGTAGTCAACATCAGCATTATCTTTGCCTTCTGTGACTTCCAGGTTAGTTTGCGTGCGGTCGCTTCTCATTGCATTCTGAACAACCGTCACTTGTGCTATTTTATGATGGCAAACGCTTGGTGGTCTGCATCCAGACCGCCCACAGCGAACGTTTTGAGCTTGGCGTGCGGAATTGCGAACTGCATCCGTTACATCACCACAGGGTCAGCTACAGTGCTTTACATATCCATATTTTTCCATTCGCTCTCATGGGCGCACCCTCATCCCCCCAGCGCGGGTTCCTTCACCGGTTGTATTAGCCAATCCCCGAGCTTCTGGCTGTACTGACCTTTAGTCAGTTGACCCCGTTAACCACGACATCCGGTTTATTCCATCCACGGATAGCCGTTCAAGCTAGGACACAGTAAAGTGAAATTAATACTTTCATGTAGTGTCTTTCGTGTATTTGTTAGTATATTTTTGTTTGTTTGTTCTGTGCTGACGAAGGCTTTGGCCGCAACATCCATTTTGTTTTTTGTAGTCGTGCTTTGGGAAAGCTCACAATCTACTTCTCGTTTTTCAGTGATTCATTCATCAGTTATTAGAAGCAGATGTGAAAGTAAAATTTTTTTTAAAAACTTACTCGTGGACCAAGACCACTTCGATGTCTTTGTTTTGATCTCATCAAAATACCAGATGCATACGACGTAGAAGTTAAGAAACGTTTTGGGGTCTTGATGTCTATACAGGAGGAAATGGGACCTGATGAATTGGCAGTCCAAGATAGAGATATCGTTATAACAGCAGCCAAAGATCTAATTCCGACCAATAAGAAGCAGCATAAGCCATGGATTACACTAGACACGTTACAATTAATAAAACAACGAAGGGAACTGAAACAGAAAGGATGAGAAACCGATAGCAGCAGGTATAAATCTTTAACACGAGAAATAAGAAACAACACAAGAAGGAAACAACACAAGAAAGGACAAATACTGGTATATACAAAAGTATTGTACTAGAATAGAGCAATATTATAAGAATGGGAAAGATTATGAAATGTTCAAAGAAATGAGGTTATTGCCAAAACAGCTTCAACCTCAATTACATGTTATCTATAGAAAGTTGGGAAATAACTTAACAGAATCTAGAAAATTTCTAGAAAGGTGGAAGTAATTCTGCAGTGCATTGTATGATATGAATGACAATGAGGAAATGAATCAGAATCATGAACCAATGACGACAGGGACAGAACCTGAATCCTCATTAGATGAAATTGCATGGGCAATAAGAACTTGAAGAATGATAAATCACCTGGATGTGATGACTTACCAGCTGAACTAATTAAATCGGTAGAAGAAGAAAGCATACAAATAAATCACGCATTATGTAAACAGATACGGAAATATGGTTATATGGCCGACAGATTGGAAGAGATCTATTTTCGTTCCAATCCCAAAAAGGCAACCTTAAATTAAGCACCAACTATAGAACGGTTGCCCTCATCAGCCATACAAGTAAAAGTCTACTAAAACATCATAATGGGAAGACTTCGTAAGAAAATGGAAGAAGAGATTAACGTAGTTCAAGCTGGATTTAGACAAGGAAGAGGAACAAGAGATCACATATTCAACATACGTTTAATAATAGAGAAGTGCAGAGAATTTAATGTAAACCTATTCTCATGTTTTGTGGATTATTAATTAAAAGGCATTTGACTATGTACAACATAATAAACTTTATGAAATCATGAGGTAAATGGCTTTTCCATCACATGTAATACAACCCATAATAATGCCTTATCTAGATCAAGCAGCGGTGAGAATAGATGGCGAGACATCAGATTGGTTTGACATCAAGCAAGGAGTCCATCAGGGCTATGTGTTGTCCCCCATTTGTTTAACCTGTACGCCGAAAATATAATGAGAAATGTCAGAGATGATATCACCAAGGAGCAATATGATGCCTATATATCGGTGGTCGTGAAATAGCAGAGATTCGATATGCTGATGATACAGTATTACTATCCACATTATAGAACGGTATAGGAAAACTAGCAACTTCAACCCAAAAGAATAGTGTATATCACAACTTATATCTTAACATATCAAAAACAAAGAAAATGCATGCAGATAAAACTAATATGGAGAAAGAAATATATGTTAATGAGTAAACATTTGAGGTGTGGAAAAACTGGAATATCTTGGCTCATTCATTACCAACAATGGTGACACAATGAAAGAACTTAACAGACGAATTTCTATTGCTCTTCAAGAACTAAAACAACTGAAAATAAATTGTGGCGTGGGACAGATAGACCTATAGATATTATATTTTCAAGAGCATGCATCTTTCACATTGCAACGTACGCCCGTGAGACGTGGACACTTACTAAACAAACTGAACAGCGCATAAATGCCTTTGAATATAAATGTTATAGACGAGTTCTAAGAATATCTTGGATACAGAAAAGAACAAATGCATCCATACGATAAAATCTGAATATTGAAGAAGGTTGGCTACTAAAGACGATAAAAGAAAATTGAAATATTTTGATCACTTAAAACGTCATGAAAGTTTAGAGAGATGAATAATGGAGGGATATATTCCCGGGAAGAGAGGCAGAGAAAGGCCAAAGAGTAGATGGGTGCAGGATGTGGCGGATGATCTCCAGATGAATATTTCGGACGCGGGACATCTAACTTATGACCGAGAAGTTTTCCGGAAGGTTGTAATGGGGGTGAAATTCTGCAGAGTACATGCTACTGAATGAATGAATGAACTAGTTTGTATAGAATGGAGCTATGCCGGTTCAGTATGTCATTGTTAACTCAACTGAGACTGTGTCTCTCTTCTTGATATATTGATTATTCTTCTTAGGAAGTTCATTTCAGCTGCTGTAATTTTTTTATTTTTTTTTATTTTTGGTCATTGTCCAGGTTTGGCATTATTAGCCTAGAGTGTATGTGTGTAACATAGTCTGTGTGACGCCCCTCTTCCGTTTCCTATAATAATTATATTTGCGTTAGAATGTATGTAGAGTTAGATAGCGGTAGGGGTTTACGGCACTGTGGATCATAAGAGGCAGGACTGGTTTGCGGCAGACAGCCAGATACTGCAGCCCTTGATTGATAAAAAGAAGATAGCTCTCTTAAGAAACAAGGAAAGACCAACACGTAACACTCTGAGTAAGCTGAAGCAAGCGAGGAAGGATGTACAAAAGGCTGCCAGGCAGTGTGCGAATGACTATTGGATCAAGTTATGTGAGTACATTCAAATCGCAAGTGATAAGGGAAACATCAGAAGCATGTATGAAGGCATAAAGAAAGCCTGTGGTCCAATGATCAAAAGAAGTGCACCGCTGAAAACCTTGACTGGAGAAATCATCACTGATAAGAAACAGCAGATGGATAGATGGGTCGAGCACTATTTAGAGCTTTACTCAAGTGAGACCAAGCTAGCGGATGATGCCCTCAACGCCATAGAGGCCCTGCCAACTCTTGACCTCCTGGACACACTTCCCGCTATAACAGAAGTTAAGTGTGCTATAAATGAGCTTGCATCTGGCAAGGCTCCAGGTAAGGATGGGATTCCAATAGAGGTAATCAGGAGTGGGGAAGACACGCTCGCTCTACAGATCCACCAGCTAATAGAGCTATGCTGGCGAGAAGGACAAGTCTCACAGGATTTCAAAGATTCAAACATCATAACGCTGTACAAGAACAAGCGAGATCGGAGCGACTGTAACAACTATAGGGGTATCTCACTTCTGTGTATTGTTGGGAAAGTATTTGCCAAAATTGTCCTGCACATACTTCAAGTCCTGGGAGATCAAGTCTACCCCGAATCACAGTGCGGCTTCCGTCAGAACCGGTCTACCATTGATATGATATTCTCATTACGACAGATGCAAGAAAAATGCCGGGAACAAAATCAGCCACTGTTTATTGCCTTCATTGACCTCACAAAGGCATTCGATTTGGTCAGTCGTGAGGGTCTGTTCAAAGCACTAAAGAAGATTCGCTGCCCACCAACTCTTCTGTTCATTGTGGAATCGTTCCACACAGGCATGAAGGGTATAATCAAGTTTGATGGCTCAACTTCAGAAAAGTTTGAAATCAAGAGTAGAGTTAAGCAAGGTTGTGTACTATCCCCCACCCTCTTTGGGATATACTGTTCACTTCTACTGAAATATGCTGCGATTACGACCCACTCTGGGGAAGAATTACAACATCTACTATCTGCATTCTCCAATGCTTGTTCTGAATTTGGTTTAACAATTAACAAAAAGAAGACACAGATTATGTCACAAGGTGCACATGGTGTACCATCAATCTTTATTGACGACGCCGAACTGGAGATAGTAGACCATTTTACATATCTAGGATCAGAGGTAAATAGCAAATTATCCCTCGATCAGGAAATCAACATCAGGATTGGCAAGGCAGCAACAACAATGAACATGTTAGCAAAAAGAGTCTGGGAGAACAAGAAGCTTACTGCCAAAACAAAAGTCCTCGTCTACCAAGCCTGTGTCCTTAGTACTCTTCTTTATGGCAGTGAAACCTGGACAACTTACTCACGCCAAGAGAAACATTTAAAAAGCTTTCATATGCGGTGTCTGCGAAGAATACTTGGTATTAAGTGGCAAGACAAAATCACAAATACTGAAGTATTGGAAGATCAGGTTGTGTGACGGTGTATTCCATGCTCAGTCTTCGTAGACTTAGATGGATAGGACACGTTAGGAGGATGGATGATGGTAGAATACCAAAGGACATCTTTTTTTATGAATTACAGACGGGTAGGAGATCTCATGGTCGGCCTCTACTACGATACAAAGATGTGTGTAAGCGGGACATGATTGATACAGGCATTGATAATGCACATTGGGAGCACGTCGCCGCTGAATGTGTTGCATGGAGGGCAGAGATCAGAAATGGAATAAAGACAAAGGAGAAAATGATTGCAGATAAGTCACACACCGAGCGTATGAGACGTAAGATGGTGCATGATGGTGGAAATGACCACGTGTTCGCATACACCTAGTGTGAACGGACATTTACAGCGCGAATTGGCCTTGTCAGTCACATTCGCTACCGCCATAGGTAAAAGTTATTATGCCTTTTCAATGCACAAACTATCGTCTGTCAAGACGGCAAGGTGCCAATGAGAATCACATGTTTTGCAATTACATGTCAAGTTTTTGGTTTCTGTAATTGACATAATGGATGAACAGATCATGTTCATATGTAGGAGTTATTTATTTTATATTGTTCACGTTCTTTGAATCTTCGAGAAGATGTGAATGTCGAGACATTATGTCTGTTTTATAAAACAAACCAGTCAGTAATTGCTTCTGAACTTGGGGGTTTATATTTAGGTTTACATGTGATGTGTAACACCTGTCTTGTTTTGTCTTGTCCACTATTGTCTCATCTTGTTTCCTCTTGTATTGTCGTGTCTTTTCATGTTGTATACTGCCTCGTTTTGTCGCGTACGCTCTTGTTTCTTCTTTTCCACATTTGCCTGGCTTCGCCTTGTCTTACTTTGACTTTTCTTAACTCGTCATACATGGTCAACTCTGGTTTCGTTTTATTGTGTCTTATCCCTTCTTGTCTTGTCTTATTTTGTCATGTCCACTCTTGTCTTATCTTGTCTTTCCTCGCCTTGCTTTTTCCACACGTGTCTTATCTATCCGATTCATACCTTGTCTCGTCTTGTTTTATCTTTTAGCGCCTTGTCTTGTCCATCTTGCCTTGTTAATCTTGTTTTGTCTTATCTTGTATTTCCATTCTTGCCTTTTCTCACCCTCTCTCGTCTTCTCTTATCCAAAGTATATGGTGTGTATTTACGAAAGACCACGTTTATCATTATAACAACCGTAACATTACACATTACTGCGCGCCCATGAACGTGCAGTATTTTAAACTCCGCAATAGTTTTTGCTCATTCTTGTGTTCCAGAGCTGGAATGTGCTGGGACCTACTATCAGTGAAAGAAATTGTCATTGTTTAGTTCGAATGGTCACACGTTAAGCGAATGTTTACTCACTAAAATGATCATTAGCGGGGCACATTAACAAAGTTAATGGGGGAACTCCGCTGATAATGCACAGAGCACAGTCGGTCGAGGGTTCGACGTTCGGGCTTGTCGCCTGATTAGTGACTTACCACTTATTCCTCATTGCATTCAAGCCTAAAATAGGCGATGGTCTTATCACATCACAGATCCATGACAGAAACATGCTTCGGAACCAGCTTTCTTTCTTTCTTTCTTTCGTTAAAAGAGAGAAAGACTGGCACTTATTCTTTGGTTCTTTCTCTCTTTCTTTATTTATATCTTTCGTTAAAAGAGAGAAAAAGATCGGCACTTATTCCTCGGTTCTTTCTTTCTTTATTTATTTCTATCTTCTTTCGTTAAAAGAGAGAAAGCCTGCACTTATTCCTCGGTTCTTTCTTTCTTTCTTTCTCTCTTTCTTTCTTTGTTTATTTATTTATTTATTTCGTTAAAAGAGAGAAAGACTGGCACTTATTCCTCGGTTCTTGCTTCCTTTCTTTCATTCCTTCTTTCTTTCTTTCTTTCGCTAAAAGAGTGAAAGACTGACACCTCTTAATTGGTTCTTTCTATCTTTATTTATTTCTTTGTTTGTCTCTTTCTTTCTTTCGTCCGCTAACAGTGAGAAGGACTGGCACCTATTCATCCGGACATTCAGAACTACAAAATTGTATTGTCCCTCCACTCCACAGATCAGAGCAGATTCCTCAAACAGTACTTGTGCTTGTCTTTCCTTTCCTATCATTTTCTTTCCTATCATTTTCATTCATATCCTTCCTTTTCCTTCCTTTTAATTTTTCTTTCATTTCCTTATCTCCTCTCTCTCTCTCTCTCTCTCTCTCTCTCTCTCTCTCTCTCTCTCTCTCTCTCTCTCTCTCTCTCTCTCTCTTTCTCTCTCTCTCTCTCTTTCTCTCTCTGTCTCACTCTTATCTGTGTTTGTGTGTGTGTGTGTGGGTGGGTGGGTGGGTGCGTGCTTGCGCGTGTGTGTGTGTGTGTGTTTCTTGTTGAAAAAAAGTCTAATAGAATTTTCAAACAATCATCATCATCATCATCATCATCTTCCACTTCTGCCGTCAAGCATCGTGGGGAGGAATAATTTGCGTTCCAGCGCCCGGTGGACGGCACTGGATAGTGTCATTCCGTGAGGTTGTACAATGTCTTTGACGTCCTCGTGGTCTCGTCGCAGATGATCTTTGATGTAAGGCCAGTGATGGTAGTTGTTGATGTTGCATTCTAACGACATGGCCAAACCACTTGATCTTCTGTCTGTCAATAAATGTGGCACAAGGTGTTGATCCCACTGTCTGTCTGATAGTAGCATTTCTTACTCGGTCTCGGATTGTTAAGTTGGCAGCTCTCCTCAGGCATCTCATTTCGCAGGTGTTGATTTTGCGAAGGTGTAATTTGGATAAAGTCCAGGTTTGAGATTGGTAGCATAGGGTTGGTGTGAATATGCTGTTTATTATCTGTCGTTTTGCGGACATGGGTATGTTTGGATGTTTCAGTAAGGGTGATAGTTGATATGTAAGTGCACTAGCTTTTTGACATCTGATGTCAATTTCTCTGTCCAATCTGCCATCTTCTGTGATCATACTTCCAAGGTATTTGAATTCTTTAACTTGTTTCAGAGGTGTGTTATTTATCTGTATATTTAGTGGGCCTGGCGATCTGCTAACTTGCATTACTTCGGTTTTGGCTGTGTTTATACTCATATTGTATCTGCTGCAGGTTGAACTCAGATTAGTAATATGATTTTGTAGTCTGCCTCATCGCCGTAAAACAGGCACTGATCATCTGCAAATAGAAGTTCATTTATTCCCTGTGGGTCAGTTGTTTCATCTGGAGTAAAGAGTTCTAAATTTTCTGAATCTGGTCTGTCGAGACTTGCTTCTTTGGAAATTCTGTCCATGTAGATATTGAATAGCAGGGGAGAGAGCACACATCCCTGCCTCACTCCTGTATTGACTGTGAACATATCTGATATACCTTCCTGTGTTCTTACTGCACTTTGGCTCGAGTGGTACATGGCTATGATATTTTCTAGCAGTTGCCCTTCTATCCCATAGTCTTCAAGGATGGTCCATAATTTGTATCTGTCTACTCTATCAAAAGCCTTTTCCTGATCTACAAACACAATATTCTGCTGGTCACTATATTCAATAGTTTTTTCACAAATTTGTCTAAGTGTAAATAATGCATCAGTGCAACTTTTACCTTTCCGAAAACCGAATTGTGCTTTGCTTAACTGTTGTTCAACTATTGGTCTAGCTCTTTGTTCCAAAAGTTTTGCATACATTTTCCCTATATGGCTTAGGAGTGATATACCTCTGTATGTTTCGCACTCTCTCATATTGCCTTTCTTTTTCCATATTGGTACTATTATTGCCTGTTGCCAATCATCTGGGACTTTTCTTTCTTCCCATGCTATATTAAAAAGTCTTGTTAGCCATTTAACTCCTGTTTCTCCACAGGCCTGAATAGCTTCTGTGGTTATTCCATCTGGACCTGGTGATTTGTTCTTAGGACTTTTCTGTATAACTGCTTTGACTTCTGCAGGTATGAAATTTGGTTCTTGCTGTCCCTGGCGTTTAGGCACAAAAGTGAGGTTTCCTATGTTATGTGTGGGGTTAAGTAGTTCTTGAAAGTATTCTGCCCATCTTGCTAGTCTTTGTTGTGGATTAAATATTGGTATACCTCTTTTGCTGTTTATGATGGTGGTTGGGTTGTAACATGCATCTCTGTTTCTCATTGTGGTGACACGTTTATAAAATTCTCTTGGGCAGTCTTTGCTAAGGGTCGCCATCTGTTCACCGTATATTCTCCAGGATTCATCTTTAGATGCTCTAATTGTTCGTTTGGCATTACGTCGTGCTATTCTATAAGTAATATAGTCCTGTTCAGATTTAGTTGTGATCCACTTTTTGAATGCTACCTTCTTTTTGAATATGCTATCTTTAACTTCGTTGTTCCACCAGGCTGTTCTTAATCTTTTGTCTTGCCTTACTTTCTTTGTTCCACATTTATTTTTCAGTGTGTCGAGCATGGCAGCCTTGAAACATGTCCATTCCTTATCTACGCTTGAGTGGTCATCAGGGATGTTCTTATGTAGGTTTTGGATTTCTTGATTGAATTCGTCTTTAACTGTATTTTCCTGCAGCCTCCTATAATTGATGACATGTGTTGTTACTTTTTTGTTTCTTATTCTCCTGTGTGATGAAATCTTTTTTATTATGACTGGTTTGTGATCAGTATCAACATCTGTATTTGGGAGTGCTCTTGAATCTAATAGTAGCCTTCTGTCTGATTTCCTAATTAGAATAAAGTCAATTTGGGATGCTTGGTTTATGTCATTCCATTTATACCAGGTTTTGGTGTGGCTACGACGATGTTGAAAAAAACTATTTGCTATTATTAGTCCATGTTCCGAACATATGTTGAGTAGATGTTGACCATTGCTGTTACAATCAGTCTCTGTGTCGCTGAATGGCCCCATGCAATCCTCCCACGGTGTTCTTCGTGTGCCTATTCGTCCGTTAAAATCACCCATCACAACTAGTTCATCTGTCTCCTTGACATTATTTAACGTGTCTGCAAGTTTATCAAAATATTCGTCTTTGTCTTCGTCGCTGTAAGTGTCATTACATGGGGCGTATGTTTGTATAAAAGTTGTTGTTCTATTTCCTTCTTTGATCTGTACTAGTATTATCCTTTCTGATATAAATTTAGTGTTGATAATGGCTTTCGCTTTGTCTGGATGCAACAAAAAACCCACTCCATGTTTAGCTGTAGCTCGCTGATCGACGCCACTCCATATAAGGACGTAACCTTCATGTGTTTGTTTCGTGTTCTGCCCCTTTTTCCTAGTGTCTGCGAGTCCTAATAATTGAATATTTGATTGTTTCATAAACTCTACAAGAGCTGGTTCCTTATATCCTAGACCTGTAACATTCCAAGTTGCAAAAATCTCCTTTCTATTTGAAGTGTGTCGAAATTTAGCGGTTGTCGTCGTTAGTCGTTTGTTGTGACGCTTCGGTGTGTAGTTTCCGGCGTGAACGCTGATAGAGCTGCGTTTTTCTCTCAATTTCCTCCATAATTCGCGAGCCATAGTTCTTGAGCAAATAAATTCCCTACCGGTTTGCTGGACCTGTCGTAGGTTCATCCTTATTTGAACAAATTGATGTTAAGAAACACGCACAGAACACATAATTAATCTCCGAATCGAGCGACGCGGTTTACACCGCCATCTTGGAACATCTTGGAACATCTTTCAAACAATAATTACACAAAATATGTTTTCGTGTATTCTGACAGAGTCAAAATTTATTTGAGAAATTATAATTAATTATTACAAGTGGTTACATAATTTTATCTCGTGAGTAAATTATAAGCAACAGCGTTAATATGAAGTGTGTTTTAAAATATGTCTGCCTCATAAATAAACGTGTGTGTTTTAAAAAGTATTGCATATATGTAAATGTTTCGAAAATAACATTTTAAATACTGATTTATTTTGTTGTTTCGGGATTTGAGATTTAAATATTGAGCACAACCCACTGCTGGCAACGCTGATCGTATTCCGGTATGAACCTAAGGCCTATCCACGTTTGAGCTCGTCAGTAGTGCATATCCTTGACGGGAACCGGAAACAAACCCCGGATCACTGGCGTGTGAAGCGGGTGTGTAGTGTATCTGGTAGTGTATCAAATCTGGTCATAATAGCCAATCAGGCAATTGTATTTATTTAGGCGGTGACTTTTTTGCAATATTTTAATTAAATGCAGTTGTAGAC
Organism: Cepaea hortensis; assembly: GCA_963921405.1. Classification (NCBI taxonomy): domain Eukaryota; kingdom Metazoa; phylum Mollusca; class Gastropoda; order Stylommatophora; family Helicidae; genus Cepaea; species Cepaea hortensis. The sequence continues at coordinate 15,262,805 of OY992882.1, read as the reverse complement.
GCGTGTTTTATTTGTAAGTGTACTGTCGAAGGCTTTCAAGTCGCAAGGTTCATTCTGTGAATGGTGAATGTATTCTTGTAAAGCTGACCAACTTGACTTTCCGTTGTTGTTGATTTACTCAGTGCTGTTCTGTAGTAGTGTAGACTTGTGGCCATACAGGGGTTAGTCATTTTATTTAGCCCACATTTGAGCTGACGCTCCTGCAAGAGAAAGAAGAAGTCATACGCCATATTCATGTGTGCACGTACGGGCGAAAGTGGTTGGAATATATACAACATATATGTGATCTCTGCAACAATAAAGTGAATGGCGCCGGTCTGAAACAAGTCAGTGTTTGTATGTGGTTGCTTTAACATCAGCAGTTGCAAGATGTTTTAATGAAGCTGAGTGTAGAATAGTCCAGGCAACGCTTCACAACATGTAGAACACGGGTGGCCATCCTTTTCAGCAGGCGGGCCAAATTTCAGAAATAATATTTCCTGCCGGGCCACACACCTAATTATTTTTCTTTTTGTGGTGTTAATTAAAGTAAACAAGCAAGCGTGCTACAGCTTCGACCACATCGTCGTTTCCCACTCCGCGGGCCGCAACATGACTCCCGGCGGGCCGCATGCGGCCCGCGGACCTCGTGTTGGCCACACCTGATGTAAAATATTCTCTGGAAATTATCATTGTCAATCGAGAGGAGGGGAAAAGTTCTTAAGAGCTACATTGAGCCAGTCCCGATGCACGGAAGCGAATCACGGACAATTAGCAGACATATGAGAATTATGTCGAAGTTGCCGAGATTTAGTTTTATAGAAGAATGGTGAGAACACAGCAGATAGATAGAAAGAGTAATACAGATATCTTGAAGAAGTTAACACACACAGACAACTGGTTACTGGCACCAGAAGAAGTTAACACACACAGACAACTGGTTACTGGCACCAGAAGAAGTTAACACACACAGACAACTGGTTACTGGCACCAGAAGAAGTTAACACACACAGACAACTGGTTACTGGCACCAGAAGAAGTTAACACACACAGACAACTGGTTACTGGCACCAGAAGAAGTTAACACACACAGACAACTGGTTACTGGCACCAGAAGAAGTTAACACACACAGACAACTGGTTACTTGCACCAGAAGAAGACAGTCCACATTGTTTGAGCTTGTTATGAGAAGCTGGAGTATGTCGTCACAACGGGAAGGTTGGAGGGGTATAGAAGCAGGGGGAGACTAAGAGAATGCGCTGAACAGTTTGACATCATGGCATGGAGGAACATCAGTGTCAGAAATGATTGACAGTACACGATACAGAAGGCTGTGGACAGACTTGATCACTAGCTCCATAGAGCGTGGACTATAAGAAGAAGATATGATCTCTGTGCATAATTAATGCATGCTATCTGCGTATTTACGCTTGTATTTGTAGTGTACTGGACTACTTTTTGTGTGTGGATCACCTTGTCCTATTACAAGTGTCTCTCGCAAGTAGGCAAATCCACCCTGACTGCAGGGGTATTTGTAATTAACGTTACCAATTCAAAGGACGAGAAGTCAACAGTTTATTCAAACTGACCGGTATAGGGGTTTAACCAACTACCTCGGCACGAACACACCATATGTTTAAGAACAAGCGCTATTATCTATTCGTCCATGCTGACCTTCGCTTTTTTACAGATGCGAAGTCTGTTTGTTCAGTAACTGACGAGCGGAAACAGCGTAGAACTAGCAGACCTAAGAGCAGCACTTCATGAACTATGTTAGAAATCCAAAAGTGTTCTGACACAATAGATGCATTCACCCCGCTATATACCTGGACGTGAAAAGGCAGACACATTTATAGAGGAAGGTGGAAGACTACCTCAGCTTAATATAGAAAGCCTATGATGAGAACACGAGATTTATAAGAAATAATTGCAAAACCAATGGGATGTTGCATATTGCCGGCTCCTTCGAAGATATCTTTAGACTCCATAGAGGATACAATGGACGGAAATACCATATGACTGAGGGAATAAAGATAAGTTATGCAGATGACTGTCACTGTTGGACTGGTAAAATGACAGGTAAAAAATTTATATTTATATATTTTATTATATATTTTTAATTTATATATATATATATATATATATATATATATATATATATATATATATATATATATACACACACACACACACACACTGGGTGACCCGGCCCGGCGTCGCCAGGCATCTGGAGGGGAGCGTCTCATTTAATTCATATAAGTAGTCATTATACATTCAAATACAATCTCTAAGCACACAGAGTACGCGTTCGACCCCTGCTTCCGTTCCCGTTCCCGTTGCTAGTCTGTTTCTGTTGCTTCCGTTCCTGTTCCCGTTGCTCGTCTGTGTCTGATGCACCCGTTCCCGTTGCTAGTCTGTTTCTGTTACTTCCGTTCCTGATCCCGTTGCTCGTCTGTTTCTGGTGATCCTGTTCCCGTACCCGTTGCTCGTCTGAATGCGATGCTCCCGTTCCCGTTGCACGTCTGTATGTGATGCTCCCGTTCCCGTTGCTTGTCTGTATGTGATGCTCCCGTTCCCGTTCCCTTTGCTCGTCTGTTTCTGATACTCCCGTTCCCGTTTACGTTGCTTGTCTGTTTCTGAAGCTCGTAATGCCTTTTTCTTTCGTGTAAAAATTAAACATTGATTTCACACTAACTATTTCAGTTGGATCCGCGGAAGTGAGAACAACATCTGTAGAAAATTTCATCTCAATCGGATGGACCGTTCGGGAATGAATACAGGACAAACAAACAAACATTCTCTTTATATATATATATATATATATATATATATATATATATATATATATATATATATATATATATATATATATATATATATATATATATATATATATATATATAATGTGCCATGCCGGAAAGCGTGGGCGGTCATGACTCGCCATTTCATTCGATCATCAGAGTCGTGGATCAGCTCAGTGTTTCTTCCTCGTCCATGCCATGTGGCCAAGCCATCCAGGTATTTTCCTCTCGGTCCTCTTCTTGGTCTGTTCCCTTCGATCTTGCCAGTTGTCACTAAGTTCTCCAATCAATTTCTTCTCATAACATGTCCAAAAAATTTTGACTGTCTACGTCTAATTTCTCTAATCAATTTACGATTTTCATTTGTCTGCTGTAGTTCTTGGCCATTGGTTTTTCTGTCTGTCCATGGTATTCTTTGCATTTTCCTCAGAAACCACATGTCTGCAGCCATCAGATGTTTTTCAGCTTGACTGCTCATTGTCCAAGTTTCACATCCATACAAAAGAACATGCTCTATGTATCCCCTCAACACTCATTTTCTTGTTTCATTTGACATCTTTTTATTGGTCAGAATGTTTTTCATCTTGCTAAAGGCTACTTTCGCCATGGCGATTCTTGTTCTAATCTCTTCAAGGCATCTCCCATCAGATGTTAAAAAAAAAATTATTCATTCATTCATTCATTCATTCATTCATTCAAGAATCGACAGCATAATAGTCTGGGCAAACCCATAGCTGTTGAGTTGTATGCAGACAATGCCCCATAGTGTATGCGCTAATCATTTCACTGACATACTGTCTGTAAACACGTTGACTTTGTCTCGTCATAGTCCCGCCCTAGCGGACACAAGATTCCTAATTCGGCCATCCTTGAATACGTTTTTTCCTCCGTGACTGTATCTTGCCCGACCCCAGAGAGTGTCAAGAAGGTCAAGAGCTGAAACATTCTAGGAAGGGGAATCATCTGACGATCAGAAGCCTCCTGTCGTGTTTGCTCCGCGGCGGAGTTTCAATCACTGTAACAGTCAATCGTTCATAGACAGTCTTCAGCATGTCTGCCTTATCCATGGTGAGTCTTCCTACCGCAGGGGCTTTCGAATCCAACCAATCCTACCGGCTGTTGCCTCTGACCCCGGCATGACCCGGACATTATATCCACGTAAGTCCCTACAAGAGAGAATTATCTATACTCGGTATTCACTCACGCCACAACTGTCCATTTTTAATTTTACATAATACGCACAGAGTTTCTGACAACAAGCAGGTAAGGAAACTTACGGTCTGGAGCAGATGAAGTTGCATCCGCCAGTGCACCAATCGTCATCCCAGGCGTAGTTACTCTCACCGTACAGGCTTAGACAATCTTGATCTGTAACAGAGAGAATACTGACTCTGTTTCTGTGCATATATAGAGTCTGTTAAACAACAACAATAAAAACAATGTAATTGTTTTTATTGTTGTTGTTTTGTTTGTTTTGACGTCTTCTTCTTCTGCTGCGTTCATCCGGAGTTGTTTTTTTTTTTTCGGACGTGATTGCGTCGTGCCTGTTTACAGCAGAACTGCGTTCTTGCGCCGTTAAGCCAACACATCCGACTTCTGCGGGCATTTTTTGGCCAGGTTAACCTTTCCGGGGTTTTGACGTCCATGGTTATGTTATATTGTGCCGAACGACGTCACAATACATTGGACATTTATATATATATATATATATATATATATATATATATATATATATATATATATATATATATATATATATATATATAAGGTCCTTTATAAACACTGGAGAGTGTTGGCCAGCATGGGCCATAACTTTAGCAAGGGAAATCCCAACGGCACCTCATAGTGGTAGAGGAAAGGAAACACACCACGGTGTGGCAAACGTAGGTCTGGGGACAGAGTACCCACCGGGATAAGTGGACAACTCTACAGCTGAGCAGAGCAGGGCACTCACTTGTCCTAACTGTCGGAAAATGCTGTAAATTGCAGAGGAAAAAGGACCCCCCCCCCCCCCTCCACCCCAATATGGATGTGGAAGGCAATGAGAAAAAACCCTATTATCTTCCCAAGACTTCATGACTAAATATATTTCAGAGGCAGTGAACGACGTTGCTGGCTGTCTTAAGACATCCTCGTGCGGTAGGGACAGTCATGAGCCCCAGATGACACAGGACCGTCATCCAGCTACTGATGGCAAAACAATAACTAAAAAGAATAAGTTTAGAATAAGAACATAGAATGTTAGAACATTGAATGGGTTGGGAAAGTATACAATGTCATAAGAAAAATTGAAAGCATGAAAATGAATGTCCTAGGCATAAGTGAGATGAGACGGAAGGGATCGGGTAAAAGTATAAACGACACGACACACAATAATTTATTCTGGAGGGGATACACGTGAAAAAGGAGTAAGACTACTATTTGATGAAATAACAGCCAAGTCAATTAATGGTTACTGGTGTACTTTAGAGAAAGTTATTATGGTCAAAATCAAAAGCAAACCAATAGATATCAATATTATACAAGTTTACGCACCAGCATACTGGTGTACTTTAGAGAAAGTTATTATGGTCAAAATCAAAAGCAAACCAATAGATATCAATATTATACAAGTATACGCACCAACAACAAGCAGTAGTGACGAAGAAATACAACACTTTTACGATGGAATAGAAATGGCTATGTCTTAAATTAGACCACAAGAAATAAAAATAATACTAGGAGATTTTAATGCAAAAGTAGGAAAGGGGAAACTGGAGGATGTAGTGGGGAATTATGATTTAGGTACAAGAAACGACAGGGAAGAAAAACTAATCTTCTTCTTCAGCGTTCCGAGCCATTGAGGTTCTTTGATGCAGATACAATCCGTCTCAATTCGTCTCTCTGGTTGACCCTCTCTTGCCAGTCGTTGATTCCAAGTGCTTGTAGGTCTGTATATATATATTATCTCTCCACCGTCTTCTTGGTCTACCTCGGGGTCTACGGTCATTTATTTCCTGAGTGTAAGCGAGTTTTATTTCCCTATTATCTTCATCTAGAAAAACTAATAGAATTGGCAAATATCAATCATATGGTAATTAAAACATATGGTTTAAACACCATAAAAGACGACTTGTAAGACGACTTACGACATGTAACAGCCCTTATAAGACAATATTCAACGAAACTGACTACAAACTTATTAATAACAGATTTACAACTGCGTTAATTAATGTAAAGACAATACCTGAAGTCGACTGTAATAGTGATTACGTACTGTGTGGACAAATAAAAGTAAGATTGAAGAGGGGGTAGTGGTTAAAGATTTGAGACTTAATAAAGATGTTCTGAAAGTAGATAAACAAATTCAAGAACAACACAGAGTGATTCTGAAAAATGGGTACAGTGCAATAGCTAAAATACAAACAATGGGAAATGTTAAGGGACTCGATTTATCAAACAAGCCAAGAAATATTACCGGAGAGAAGCCAACGAGCTAAGAAAAAAGGATGACTGAAGAAATCTTATAGTTGATGGACAAAGGAAAACAGAGTAAAAATGACAAACAAGAACATGCTAAGATAAATAAAGAAATAAGAGATAAATGTGTAAAGGTAACAGAAAGTTGGTTAAATGAGCAATGCAAGAAAATCTAATTACATTTTTTTTTAATATTCCAAAAAATGTGCACAGACAAATCAGTGAGCTCACGAGAAGAAAAATAATAATAAATACAGGATGTTTGATATTTTTAAAATAAATAACAGGAAACATATTATTGGAGGAAGGTACTATAATAAAGAGGTGGAAGGAGAATTTCTATTTTTCTTTTTATTGCCTGGTGCATTGGTTTTACAGCCTACGATTCAGATTTTGTCAAAGCCCCAAGCACGCATTGAAGCAAGCAAGCTGAGGCGGATCAGCTCACAAGTGACTGGGATATGCCCAGCTTGAGGTGGGAGGTAGCTGATCAGTGATACCTGTATGTGCCTCCCATCGTCAGGGGCAACGCGTGGCGCCCCGTCTTCTTCTTCTTCTTCAGCGTTCCGAGCCATTGAGGTTCTTTGCTGCAGATACAATCCGTCTCCATGCGTCTCTCTGGTTGACCTTCTCTTGCCAGTCGTTGATTCAAAGTGCTTGTAGGTCTGTATATATATTATCTACGCCAATTGACAAGGACTTATAACCCATAACTGCTACCTCTCGCTTTGATCCCGAGAGCGGTTAAGACCAGGGATGGAGTTATACACCTCCATAGCACAAAGCTTGGGCTGAATGGTAGAGACCATGTATTGCCCATGCAGCATGATCCCTATTTCGGCCTGCCTAGTTCACGCCTGAGGAAAGGTAACACCAATATATCTGGAACCAGACAAGCTGCAGAAGCTGCCGGATCAGCAAAGCAATGCTCTAACTGTCCGCCTGTCAGAGCTTCGATTCTAGACCAGCTGCCAACCAAGGCTTAGGGCCTAGTTTGTCCTGCCATGACATTCTGTCTTTACGTTGCATTTCCTCGCACCAGAAAATGGCTTGTATCCTCCAAATTGCGCTCCTCCGCACAATTTGGGGTGTCGGGTTTGGTAAGCGCCACGCAACATTCGGCGCTAACAGAAAGCGGGTAGTACCGGCTACAGTTATACGGTAGCTCAGTTATATGTAAAACCTGACACATGTAATTATGTAGGAAAGCGGTATCGCATTATCTAGTAATGTAGCCCGCTGGCAATGTGGGCGTGTGTTGAAATCCCATTAAGAACGTTTCCCTTTATTGTCCTGGAATCCAAAGTCGACCCAGGCTAAAATCATCATGCAGGTAAGCGTGGCCGGTCATTTTTCGCTATCTGACACGATCGCCGGAGTCCTGGATCAGCTCTGTGTTCTTGTCCCGACCATGCCGTGTGGTAAAATGGGTCTAAAATGGGTTCTACAAAAAATCATGGGAAGTGAATGCGACCAGCGTGATATTTTTACCCTGTCACCGATTTAAAATATAAGGTCAGCACCGTATAGGCCTCAAGGGGTGCGACAGAGTTCTTTACTTCTGTCACACTAAAATATTCACATACAGCATTCAGTCCTCGCCAGTATATGACAACCTACCACCTCCCCTGTTGTCTGGTTGACCTTCAGCCCAATCTGTGAATGCATGGAAATTAATCCGTGTGTTTGTCCATTCCCAGGCACTCTTTTGGAAGAGGTCGTCCCCGCCAATCCACACACATTTGACTGAAATTGGAAGCAAGTATAACAATACATTTGATTAGCAGGTTTAAAGAAGTTTACAGGCTAGAGGTCTGTTGTTATTGCATCTGGTTTTATCTAGGGCTGCAGAAATTATCGATTAATTAATCGATTAATCGTTAATTGTTATTAACGATTACATGTTTTAAACGATTTATCGAAAACTTTTATCCCATCACATATACAAATTAACCGGAAACCTAAAAGTAACAATATGGCAGCGGAGAAATATAAATAAATTTCTAAACGATTACATGAACATTTTGGTTTTAAAGTATTGGCGGGTGGAAATGTTGAAAATGCTGAAAAGGTTTATTGCGTTCATTGTGATAAATCGTTTGCCTACCATGGTTCTAACACCTCGTTTACTTACCACCTCCAAAACAAACATCCACTACAGTATTAGAAACTTCAGCTGAGACAGTCTATTTCAACATCGCCACCAACTTGGAAGCAGGCTACGTTCAGACACTTTTGTTGTTCGTCTGTTGGTCCAGTGAGTGATGCATTACAACATGATATTCAAGTATCACTTGCAAACTGGATTGCTAGTAGTGGCAGACACATATCAATAGTAGAAAATCATGACGACGGCCTACAACAAGAATTACGGATATCATTTCAAAATGCTGAATATAAGCTACCTTCCCATCGCACTATTGACAAAATGTTGACAGCTAAGTACAAGAGCAAGATTTAAAATGTTAAAGAACCTGTCAAAAACGCAAAAGGAATTGTGCTAATATCTGATTTTCAGACATCTCTATGTAACGAAATCTATTGTGGAATTACTGGCAATTGGATTGCTGATGATTAGAAATTGCAAAAATTTTGTTCTTAAATGTGTGAATGTTATTGAACGTAATTATTCTGACAGTGTTGCCGAGTTATATAAACAGTTTGCAATAGACAGGGATATAACGAACATAATTCAGGCTATAGTTACTGACAATGCAAGAAATTTGGTTTCAGCTGTTGATAAAACCGGTTTTGCACATATTCCTTGTTTGGCTCATAGCTTACAACTGAGAATATTACATGGATTTAAAGCCGTTGATACTGAAACTTTGTTTGGCAAATGTGGAAAATGTGTTGGACATTTTAAACATAGTGCCGCAAACACAACCGAGTTGCAAAATTGTACTGAGTAACCATTGTGTAAGCTGCAGCGAGATGTACCAACAAGATGGAACATTATTTTTATTATGGTACAGAGTCTTCTACAGGTCAGACAAGCATTAACTGTCTACATGTCAGATGAAAAGAAGCAATACAAAAGTCTAAAACTGTCAGATTCGGATTGGGAGAAGATTTCGAAATATGTGAAAGTTTTGGACTTATTCTATCAGACCATGGTCCTGCTTGGCGGTCAATATTATGTTTCATCAAGTTGTGTATTGCCACTGCTATCATCGTTGACAAAGCATATGACTGTACACGATGATAATCAGGGCTACATAGCTAAATTTAAGGCAGAATATATTAATGACTTAAGCGAACGTATAGCTAGTTTAGTTTAGTTTAGTTTAGTTTAGTTTAGTCGACGGATCACCATCACGGCACACGGGTGTACCCCATACGTGCTCCGTTCTACTCCTAACTCAAGCCTGAGTCCGGAGAATCTCAGCTCAGTGCACGAACTCCATAGCACCGGTGAGGATTTTGAAATACTTTGGGTAAATTTTTAACTCGAGAATTGGCCCAGGGAAGTGCCGTTAGGCTACTCTTTTTCGATTTTTTAGGTCGGAGCCACAAAACGCCATTATGCTCCGGAGGGAGCCCGTTTGTGCTGTAAGCCGACTAGTTTACTAAGGAAAACTATGAAAAATTGCACTAACGTTAACGTATTTAATAACACCCACCAGATTTCGCCATCTACAATTATAACAAACTAATTAACAATACATAATTAACACATAAAATATACTACTTTTAAGTATAAAATATAATGGATACACGTAACTTAGCAGCACCTGTTATCTCCCATTAGTGTACCACCCTTCTTCTGCCCTTGACCCACGTCCAGGCAGCGCGGGAAAAATGTCAATAAAAGCTATAAATAGATTTCGAAATGAGGCGCACGATCGATAATCATTCGATATATAGATGACATATGCGCCTTAAAACAAAAATATATCGGATCAGCGTCTACTTCACTACCAACGTTAAGTCCAAATGACCGTGAAGAGAATAATCACCGTACCCCACCATCAGCGTACCGAAAGTTTACGCGCAAGCGCATTAAGCCTCGCTGCCGAGCTAATCCTTAGTGCTTATGCAAGCTGTAAAATGTGCAGACTACAACCTGTATTTGTCCACACTAACGAACATGTTAGACATTTTTATCTCTCAAAGCACAAAGCATTCTTCTTACCGCGTTTCGACTTGGCCACAGATTTCAGAAAATCGTTCTCTTGTTTGGATGACGCCTGGGCCAGGTTGGCACCACTAGCATGGCATGTACTCTGTAAAATATTTTATAATTAATGTTAAAGTTCAATTAAAGTTACACCAACAAAAAGAGATAATGCTATTCTTGTCTATTTCACTACCGCATCTCATTCAACAGTTACCATTCTATATATGTATTACGTGCTTATACTACCTTCATTTACTGTATTACTGCACCATAAGCCACAACCACCTTCAACAACATTTTCCCTGCCAATTGGCATTGGCTTTTATGTCTATAAACAGATCTCGGGCTTTGGTTTGGGTAGTTTCTTGACATTTGCAGATGACGTGCTGGTGTACAGACATGGCAGAGACAGCGCCAGTTTGGCGAAAGACTTACAGATGGCAGTAAACAGGGTGGCAGAGTGGTGCAGGGACGCAGGGGCCGTTATAAACCCAGACAAGGCATCGTTGTGTGGCACTCCCTGAATAACCGGATCGTCAAGGCAGATATCCCTGGTATTATGTTGAATGGATGTCCTCTTAGTAGAGAGAGTAAATTGAAGTACTTGGGTATCACCTTGTTCGTCTTTTAAAGGTCATGTGGAGGTTTTGGTGGTGAAGGCTGGTAGGGGACTTAATGCATTGAGAGTAATGGCAGCAACCGGGGTAGATCAGAGGATGCTTTACAGGCTCTTTCAGCATTTAATAATTTCTGTCATTGAGTATGGTTTGGGGCTGCTGACAGTATCAAAGAGCCAGCTTGAAAGGTTGGAGCGCATACACAATGCTGCCACGAGGGTAATCATGGGGTGCACACAGGACACACCAATTATATGCATGAGGCATATCCTGGCGCTACCAACCATGACGGATGGACATAGGATCCTTCAGGCCAAACGGCACCTGAGAGTTGCTGCAGATAGGGATCACCCTCTGCATGCAGCAATGGATATTTTCAAGGATCTTGACTAAGATGAGGCAGGCCCTGGATGGTATAGGGAGAACTATCTATACGTCAGGTGTGTGATCTGGAGATCATCAATCGTGAAAAAGAGTGGGTTGGAGTTCCGGAAGACATGACGGACTGGCACAATGTAATAGTAACACAGGGTCATGAGTGCAGAGAATGGACAGCGGACCACACTGAGTTTGACTTACAACAACTGATCCAGAGTCGCACACAGCGAGGTGACATAGTCATCTACACCGATGGGTCAGTGGTGAGGAACAGACGTAGCGGTTGGGGTTTTATTGCAAAGGCTAATGGGCGAGTCTTGAAATAGGAGAGTCTGGCATATGAGACTACATCCTCCAGAATGAGAATGGAGGTGGTGGCAGTAACAGCGGCATTTCGTTGACTAGAGGGGACCACTGCAACACAAGTTGTATTCATTACGGATTCAAAGAAGATGCTTAGTAAGGTGGAGAAAGGAATGTTTCGAGTGGAACGGCTATCGTCGCTTCAGGGTCACAGATTGTGAGAATTGTATGGATATTTTGCCCTGGCCATGTGGGGATGCGGGGGAATGAACAGGCTGATAGGCTAGCAGGGAATGCACCTCTTGGTGGTAGACTGCCTGTGGACAAGTGGGAGGTGGTTGTTGTGGGACCAGATGGAGAAGGCGGGGGAACAGATTGAGAACCCGCATGTAGAAAGAACGAGATTGCGGGGGGTCAGCAGGTGTTCTGGAAGAATCTCAAAACTGAGAGGGAAGACCAGGAGAACTTTAAATCGGATAGCGGTGGGAACGATTAGTAATATGACTCTTCGCTGGCTGTTGAACGAGGGGATGGAGCATGTATGGGAATGTTCTGTGTGCAGTAATGTCGGTTCTTAACTCAAACCAACTCAACTCAACTAAACTCTCGTGCTTTGGTATTGTGGTATCACTCTGCTGATGATATTCCTCCAAGCCACAATCTCAGTCCATCCAGCATCATTTCTCTTGCTCTACTTCTGCCTCTTTTCCCATTGATCTTTCCAGATGCCACGTTGTTCTCCAATGCCTGCCTTCTCATGGCATGACCAAAGAATTATCTATGTCTCTTTCTTATAGTTGCATTGGCAAGTTGATAATTACTCTGGCAGTCCGAGGTATTGGCAACATTCGTCTAAGTAACCACATCTCTGTTGCTTCGAAGCTCTTCCTAATTTGTTGAGACGCGTTTCATGATTCACTGCCATAAAGCAAAACAGCTTATACATAACATTTCAGCACCATAATCTATAGACAAGGGTGTTACGGGACACACACACACACACACACACACACAGAGAGAGAACGAGAGAGAGGCAATAGTTAGGGACAGAAAGAGATAGAAGCAGAATACAATAGGGTGAACGAGAGAGTGAGAGTGAGAGAGAGAGAGAGAGAGGGGAGAGAGAGAGATGGGGGAGAGAGAGAGGGGGAGAGAGGGAGGAGAGAGAGAGAGAGAATGGGGGAGAAAAAGAGTGAAAGATAATGATAAAAAATGAGTGCAAAGAATGTCAATGAGGGTAACACAGAGTTAACAAGAAATAGCACAAGAGACTTCCGGTCCCCAGCATGGCGGTTAGGCATTGAACCTTTACGGCGTTTGGAGTATTTATCTTTGTGGCTGAGGTTTGCATTTCGCATTTTTCTCATGTTGGACTGGTAGTATATGGTTTCGTCGCCCTGCTACTGAGTGAGTGTGTGGCGCGACTCTGTGAGCTGTGGTATTCACTTGAAATCTTTTACATGCCCACTTTTGTTTGTACAGTGACCTGCATGTTCGGAACAATGGCTACAGGCTGTTGCTAAATTCACTGATTTACCTTTTCGGTTCATGAGTGCATTTTTCAGAAGACTCATGAGAGTCGGCGCTGGAGCTATGGAGTTCGTGCTTTATGCGACGCTTTCGGCGGGTCTCCTTGCGGAAAAAGACCGAACCATGTGAGAAAACCCGGGTCAATGAGGTCTTTCTGGTGACTACCGATTCCCTCAACGGAGAACTGTGGTCCTCGTGGGTGACTTTTGTGTTGGCATTCTGGCGGCGGCATTATGCACAGTGTACCTGTGCGGGCTGTTGGATTGCCGAGACTCATGTCTGTTCCACTTTTCACATTGGACAGTGCGGAGCATTTTGAGTGATATTCACTGGCACAGAAACGGAGCATAATGGGGACTATCCGTTGCCGTGAAAGTGGAACCTCGACTAACTAACTACCTAACTAGCACGAGAGATGGAGAGAGAAGTAGTATGTCATGCATGTTTCGACGCGCAAGTGAGGGGGCGCTAAGAATTTGTTTCCCTATATAAAATTATCTGACGTCATGAGAAAATACCAAGTGCTTGCTCGGCAATTTTCATATTTCATGGACTTGGGGAGACACCTACATCCGGTATTTCCTTATATATATATATATATATATATATATATATATATATATATATATATATATATATATATATATATATATATATATATAAAGAAACAACAACCGTGTATAATAGATAAAGGATGAATAGGGGGTGGGGTAGATGGTGTTTTGAAGAAGTGGTATGGGTATGGGGTGGGGTGATCAGAGTGGAGGACTGTATAAGAAGTGGCGTCGGAATGATGACGCAAGTTGGTGAGCGTGGCTGACATCTGTGTCGGCTCTGGGGTGGAGTGGTAAGGTCATGTGGAGGAGTGTGGTGGAATAGGTGAGGACTGTTCGGTTGTCGATGGCTAGGGTATCATCAATATATAACTGTGGTGGGGTGGCATGGGTATCGGGGTGCCTTATGTCTAGTTGGTCATGCGTCGAAGTACACTTTTTCATACAGCGGGGCGCCGTCATCATTTGGAATTGAGAAGTTCGAATCCCTGTCTGTAACTATAACTTTCAATTGTCATATTGTCTAGTGCGTCCTCTAGTCTCTACTTCTTTATTCTCACTTCTATGATTGCCAAACAGTAGGTGTGTATTTATACTTGAACTGTATTAGTGACCTCAAGGGGCACTCTAAATGATATTACTATATGGGTAATGTGGTTGGTATAACACCAGTCTACTTACCGCCCATACGAATTTGTGGAACCTGTTTAATGAGTATGGTCCAATTCCACGACCACGTGACCAGGGTAGAATCTTACATCGACGGGGTATATGAACCAAGGTACACTAGACCAATAAGCGACTGCGAAAGCCTTTACACTTTCATCGATTTATAACATCAGCATATAGAAGGATATGGAGAGACACGGGATGCACTAACATAACTAAACACAGCTAGTTAGAAGACACACAATGTAAATGACATGTCTGCTATTTTTTGCACAACCTATATGTGCTAATGTCAACACCTACTTTAGCCTGTCTAAAGGTGTAGATAGCAATAGGTTTCAGTTCATACGTAGCGATAACTTACACTCACACAATTGAAAGTCATTCATTCATTGTCTGCCATACCGATAAGTGTGGGCGGTCATGTTTCGCCATCTCACACGATCACTAGAGGCGTAGATCAACTCTCTGTTCTTGTCTGGATTATGTCATGTGGCCAAGTCATCCAGATATTTACTTCTCTGACTTCTCCTTATTATCCCCCCCCCCTCCCCCTCAATGTTGCCAGTTGTCACTAAACTCTCTAGTTTATTTTTTTTCACAGCGTGTCCAACAATGCTGACTCTCTACGTATAATTTATCTAATAAGCTTAGTTTTCATCTGCATCTTGTAGGACTGGTTCATTGGATTTACTGTCTGTCCATGTTATTTTTTGCACTTACCCCCAAAAAATTCAATTTCCACTGCCAATACATGTTTTCCAGTTTCTCTGCTCATTTTCACGTTTCACATCCATACAAAGTTTCAGGTTCTTTGTTGCATTTCAACACTATTTTTCTTATTGTATTTGACATATTTATACAAGTCAGTCTTAGTTATATATATATATATATATTCAATAATTTTCTCCTTTGTAGTTATTCCATTTCTGATGTTTGCCCTCCATGCAACACGTTCAGCGACGACTTGCTCCCAATGTGCATTATCAATGCCTGTATCAATCATGTCCCGCTTACACACATCTTTGTATCGCAGTAGAGGCCTACCCTGAGATCTCCTACCCGTCTGTAATTCACCAAAGAATATGTCCTTTGGTATTCTACCATCATCCATCCTTCTAACATGTCCTATCCATCTAAGTCTACGAAGACTGAGCATGGAACACACCGTCACACAACCTGATCTTTCCAATACTTCAGTATTTGTGATTTTGTCTTGCCACTTAATACCAAGTATTTTTCGCAGACACCGCACATGAAAGCTGTTTAACCGTTTCTCTTGGTGTGAGTAAGTTGACCAGCTTTCACTGCCATAAAGAAGAGTACTAAGGACACAGGTTTGGTAGACGAGGACTTTTGTTTTGGCAGTAAGCTTCCTGTTCTCCCAGACTCTTTTTGCTAACATGTTCATTGTTGTTGCTGCCTTGCCAATCCTGATGTTGATTTCCTGATCTAGGGATAATCTACTATTTACCTATGATCCTGGGTATGAACATTGGTCTACTATCTTCAGTTCGGCGTCGTCAATAAAGATTGATGGTACCCTATGTGCACCTTGTGACATATTCTGTGTCTTCTTTTTGTTAATTGTTAAACCAAATTCAGAACAAGTATTGGACAATGCAGATAGTAGATGTTGTAATTCTTCGTCAGAGTGGGTCGTAATTACAGCATCATCCGCAAAAAGCAACTCTCTGATTAGTACCTTTCTAATATTGGTCTTGGCCTTCAATCTCCGAGCATTATAGGGGCCACCATCTGAGCGTGAGTGAATGTATATATCGGCATCCTGACCACGAAAGGCATATTTCAGTAGAAGAGAGAAGTATATTCCAAAGAGGGTGGGGGTTAGTACACAACCTTGCTTAACTCCACTCTTGATTTCAAACTCTTCTGAAGTCGCAACATCAAACTTGATTATACTCTTCATGCCTGTGTGGAATGATTCCACAATGGACAGAAGAGTTGGTGGGCAGCTAATCTTCTTTAGCCTCAGGAACCACATCTTTGTTGCTTCCAAGCTCTTCTTAATTTGTTCATTTATAATTCAAGATTCACAGCCATACTGCAAAACAGGTTCTATGTAGCACGTCAGCACTCTCTTTCGTACATTATATATATATATATATATATATATATATATATATATATATATATATATATATATATATATATATAACTAACTTGCTAACATTTGCAGCAAGAATTGGCCTTACCAGCCACACTCGCCACCGCCATGGATCGTTGTTATTAAGCCTTTTCGAAGCACAATGTACCAAACTATCGTCTGTCAAGACGGAAAGGTGCCAATGAATATATATATATTCATTGGCACCTTTCCGTCTTGGCAGACGATAGTTTGGTACATTGTGCTTCGAAAAGGCTTAATAACTACGATCCATGGCGGTGGCGAGTGTGGCTGGTAAGGCCAATTCTTGCTGCAAATGTTAGCCCACAGTAGGTGCATGTGAAAACATGGTCATTTCCACCATTTTGCACCATCTTACGTCTCTCACGCTCTGTGTGTGCTTTATCTGCAATCATTTTCTCCTTTGTCTTTATTCCATTTCTGATAGTTGCCCTCCATGCAACACGTTCAGCGGCGACGTGTTCCCATTGTGCATTATCAATGCCTATATCAATCATGCCCCGCTTACACACATCTTTGTATCGTAGTAGAGGCCGACCCTGAGATCTCCTACCCATCTGTAATTCACCAAAAAAGATGTCCTTTGGTATTCTACCATCATCCATCCTCCTAACGTGTCCTATCCATCTAAGCCTACGAAGACTGAGCATGGAATACACCGTCACACAATCTGATCTTTCCAATACTTCAGTATTTGTGATTTTGTCTTGCCACTTAATACCAAGTATTCTTCGCAGACACCGCATATGAAAGCTGTTTAAACGTTTCTCTTGGCGTGAGTAAGTTGTCCAGGTTTCACTGCCATAAAGAAGAGTACTAAGGACACAGGCTTGGTAGACGAGGACTTTTGTTTTGGCAGTAAGCTTCCTGTTCTCCCAGACTCTTTTTGCTAACATGTTCATTGTTGTTGCTGCCTTGCCAATCCTGATGTTGATTTCCTGATCGAGGGATAATTTGCTATTTACCTCTGATCCTAGATATGTAAAATGGTCTACTATCTCCAGTTCGGCGTCGTCAATAAAGATTGATGGTACATCATGTGCACCTTGTGACATAATCTGTGTCTTCTTTTTGTTAATTGTTAAACCAAATTCAGAACAAGCATTGGAGAATGATGATAGTAGATGTTGTAATTCTTCCTCAGAGTGGGTCGTAATCGCAGCATCATCTGCAAAAAGCAACTCTCTGATAAGTACCCTGCTAATTTTGGTCTTCAATATCTGAGCATTATAGAGGCCACCATCTGAGCGTGAGTGAATGTATATACCGTCATCCTGATCACGAAAGGCATATTTCAGCAGAAGTGAAAAGTATATCCCAAAGAGGGTGGGGGATAGTACACAACCTTGCTTAACTCCACTCTTGATTTCAAACTCTTCTGAAGTTGAGCCATCAAACTTGATTATACCCTTCATGCCTGTGTGGAACGATTCCACAATGGACAGAAGAGTTTGTGGGCAGCCAATCTTCTTTAGTGCTTTGAACAGACCCTCACGACTGACCAAATCGAATGCCTTTGTGAGGTCGATGAAGGCAATAAACAGTAGCTGATTTTGTTCCCGGCATTTTTCTTGCATCTGTCGCAATGAGAATATCATATCAATTGTAGACCGGTTCTGACGGTCTGTATCCTGTATTCTGTATATATATATATATATATATATATATATATATATATATATATATATATATATATATATATATATATATATATATATACACACACACACACACACACTAGCTGACCCGGCCCGGCTTCGCCCAGTCCCTGGTGGGGAGCATCTCATTTAATTCATATAAGTAGTCATATAAGCTCCCGTTACCGTTCCCGACTTCTATCTGTCTGTCTGTCTGTCTATCTGTCTGTCTGTCTGACCCGGCCCGACTTCGCCCAGTCCCTGATGGGGAGCATCTCATTTAATTCATATAAGTAGTCATCTAAGTTCCCGTTCCCGACCATCTGTCTGTCTGTCTATCTGTCTGTCTATCTGTCTATCTGTCTGTCTGTCTGTCTGTCTGTCTATCTGTCTGTCTGTCTGATCCGGCCCGGCTTCGCCCAACTCCTGGGGGGAGCATCTCATTTAAATCACATAAGTAGTCATATAAGCTCCCGTTCCCGTTCCCGACTATTTGTCTGTCTGTCTATTATTAGAAAGAGCACTTGAACGATCTTTACATCTTCCCCCAACAATTAACTTGGGTAAATGAAGCGGCGGCAGCAGCAGCAGCAGAAGAATATGAAGGAGGAGGAGGAGGGGAGGAGAGTGAGGAGGAAGAGGAGGAGGAGGAGGAATGGGAGGAGACGGAGGAGGGGGAGGATGAGAAGGTGGAGGAGGGAGGGGAGGAGGGGAGGGGAGGAGGAGGAGGGGAGGAGGAGGAGGAGGGGAGGAGGCGGAGGGAGGAGGAGGGGAAGGAGGAGGAGGAATGGGAGGGGGAGGAGGAAGAATAGGAGGAGAGGGAGGAGGACAGGGAGGAGGATGATGGGAGAGGAGGGTGAGGAGGAGGGGAGGAGGAGGAATGTGAGGAGGAGGAGGGGAGGAGGAGGGGGTGGAGGAGGGGAGAGGAGGAGGGAGAGGAGGAGGGGGAGGAGGAGGGGAGGGGAGGAGGATGAGGAAGAGGTGGAGGAGAAGGAGGAGGAATAGGGGAGGAGGAGGAGGAATGGGAGGAGGAGGGGGACGAGGGGGATGAGGAGAGGGAGGAGAAGGGGAGGAGGGGAGGAGGAGGGCAGGAGGAGGAATGAAAGGAGGAGGAGAAGGGGACGGGGAGGAGGGGGCGGAGAGGAGGGGTGGAGGAGGAGAGGAGAGGAGGAGGAGGGGAGGAGGAGAGGAGGAAGATGGGAGGCGGATGAGGAGGGGGAGGAGGAAGAGGAAGGGGGAGGGGAGGAGTGGGAGGAGGAGAGGAGGAGGGGAAGAGGAGGAGGGGGAGGAGGGAGAAGGTGGAGGAGGGAGAGAAGGAGGAGGAGGAAGATTAAAACGCATATGCCTGTAGATAACTGTAGCGAAAAGATCCACCTATTTGAGAAATATGCAACAATTTTACATATATAGCAATGCTATTAGAATTTATGTCCCATCGCTATATATACATTATAATGTAAATTAAAATATTAAATAATATTAAGTAAATAACTGTTTTTACACTAAAAAAAATATGACAGTTAACATGACGGGAATGAGAGGAAGACGTGTAGAAAATTTCATCTCAATCGGCTGGACCGTTCGTGAACGCATAAAGGACATACATACATACAGACAGACAGACAGACAGACAGACAGACAGACAGACAGACAGACAGAGATTCTTTTATATATATATATATATATATATATATATATATATATATATATATATATATAATATGTCTGCCAGCAATACTGTATCATCTGCATATCTAATATTATTGTTGTTTCGACCCCCAATGATAATTCCTTTCATATCTTATTTATTATATTATTTCTGAAAATATTTTCACTGTACAGGGTACAAAGATATGAAGACATTACATGACCCTGCCTCACACCTCTCTTAATAGGCTGATATTGACCTATTTCATTTTATCAATTCTTATCTCTGCTTGTTGTTTCCAGTATGTGCTTTTAACAAGTCTGTGGTCTTTCCAATCATTTTGTAGATCTTCAAGCATCTTTATCATGTTGACATGTCTTACTCTATCGAAAGCCTGTGTGTAGTCAATAAAGCAAAGATATAGATCTTTGCTTACTTCTATAGAACATTTAAATACTGCTCTCAGCATATACATAGCACTTACTGTACCCTTGCCTTCTAAAAACCCACATTAATCGTCTCCTATTTCAGGCTGTATTTTCTTCTTACTTCTTTACATGATAATTGTTAGCCAAATCTTCGTCATTTGACAGATTATACTATTTGTTCGATGTTGATCATATTCCAAGGCTCATGATTTCTTTGGGATTGCAATAAATAAAGAATTACATAAGTTATGAGGTATATTTCCAGTGTTATATATTGTGTTCTGCAGTCTTGATCTATTCCATATTCTTCTAGAGCATTAATCATTTCTGTTATGATGTTGTCTGAACCGGGATCTTGCCAGCTTTCACGTGGTGAAGAACATTCTGAACCTCCATCTTCAAAATTGGTGGTCCTTTATTAATATTTCGAATATCATACTGTTCTTCTTTGTTATCGTCATAAAGGTTTTTCACATAATCAGACCATACATGTAAAATCTGTTCTTATTCTATTATTACTTTTCCATATTTGTTAAGACAGCCTGCTGATGTATGTGCTCTTTTATTAGTAAGCTTCTGAATTCTTGTGTGCATTAATTTGGTATTTTTACTGTTGTGTTGTTTTTCAATTTCTATGCAATTTTTCTAAAGCAATGCTTCTGTTTTGTTTTTTTTTTTTTTTTTTTTTTTTTTTTTTTTTTTTTTAAATAATAATAAGATATATCAAAGAAACTCCAGGAATAATATCCGTAGATTATTTTATAAATACGAGGGTAAGTAAGTTAATAAGTAAGTCACAAATGCCTGTAAAAAGATAACTAACTATGATAACAACTTGAAACCAGTTTATTTGTATACATACAGTGTCCCTTTATTTCTCAACATATTTTCCATTAACATTGATGCACTTCTCCCATAGTTTTATTAGTCCTCCGAAACCGACTGCATATAACTGCGTGCCCTGTTTTCTAAACCACGTTTTCACTTCACATTCACCTTCGGCGTCACTCGCGAAATGTCTCCCGCCAAGATGGATTTTCAGTGGACTTAGCCCCTAGCGATTTCCGTAAAGCGGTGCATAGTAGGGTAGAAAAAGTTACGAGGGCGAGTTAATAAGTAAGTCACACAGTTCTGTGGGATGGCAGGTAAATGAAAACAAGGCACGCAATTCTATGCAGCCGGTTTGGGAGGACTGATAAAACAACGGGATAAGTGCATCAATGTTGGGGGAAATTATGTTGAGAAATAAAGGGACAATGAATGTATACAAATAAACTAGTTTCAAGTTATCACAGTTAGTTATTTTTCTCAAGCCATTTGTGACTTACTTATCAACTTACCCTCGTATCTGTCGTTCTGTCTGTATATCTTTCTATCTGTCTGTCTATCTATCTATATGAGTCTTTATCGTTTTCAAGGTTTTAATTTGAAGATCTGTAACCCGTAACCTAATCCGTAACCCTAAACCTGTATGATGATAGCGTTTACGATACTATGACCACTACAGACCATAATAACAGCCATCTTCCATTTTTAATTTGTTACTTTCTAATTTCCCGTGACCCGACCAGTAATCCAAAGGTACGATGATATTAACTATGAAACTAAGCCCATTACAGACCATAATAACCATCATCATCATCAAGTGTTATGACGGTTCACATAGGCGTTCATTAGTCTCTCGGTCTTTGGTCTTCTGGATCAACTCTACTGATGCTATTCCTCCCTGCCACCGTCTCAATCCATCCAGCATCATTTCTCTTGGTCTGCCTCTCTTCCCCTCGGTCTATGCAGTAGTCGCAGTTTTCCCCAATGCCCCTATTATCATCACATGAACAAACACTGCTGTTTGTCTCTTTCTTATTGCTATAAGTAATGTTCTAGTTTTATTAGTCTCTTTCAGGCAGTCGTTGTTAATTACTTTGGCAGTCCAAGGAATTCGCAACATTCGTCTCAGGAACAACATTTCTATTGCTTCCATGTTCTTCCTAAAGTGTTCAGAGACTGTGGAAAGAACGCAGGCAATGAATTACCTGGGGATACGTTTTGATGGAAGCCTTGCTTATAATGAGCACATTGACCAGGTGATAACAAATGCCAAGCGGGATTTGGCTGCGATGCGGGTGATGGCGACAGCAAACTGTGAGCAACGCCATCTATGTCTTCTATACGAGGGGCTGGTCATGTCTGTTTTTGAGTATGCGATGGCGATACTGACTCTCAGCCGAAAGCACATACAAATATACAAATATATAGAATATAGATTTGCAGAGCACGTGCCTACCTCAGAGTTAATGCAAACACACAACATCCACTGCATAATGAAATTAGGAAGTGAAGGGCAGCAGGTTAAAAAGAGGATGGGTCAAGTAGAAGTCATTCTTCAAAAGGTGTGTTCTCTTGAGGACTTAGAACCTGGCGAGGAGTGGGTACAAGTGCCAACAGATTTCTGTACGTCCTTTTCAGTTTGCATCCAACTAGACAGAAACTGCAGGCAAGAAAATCCGGCTGCTGTGGAGGCGGAAGTACAAGCGTTGATTTTCAAGAATTCGTTAGACGGTGATGCTGTCATTTACACAGATGGGTCGGTAGTCCGACATGTAAGAAGCTCATGGGCCTTTACGGTTCAGGCCGGAGGGAGAATTGTGAAGGAGGACTCTGGTGCTTTTGTTAAGACCACAAGTAGCCTGATTATGGAAGTCACAGCAGTAAGTAAAGCAATAACATGGCTCGAGACAAATACATTCACTGGGGCATGTTTCCTTAGCGACTCAATGAGCATGCTCAAGAGGATAGAGACGGCGTGGATCCGAAGAGAGTGGTTGCTGTCTCTGGAGAGGCCGCGGCTGACAAAGATTAGTTTCATCTTCATGCCAGGATATGCGGGAGTGCAAGGAAATGAGCGGGCTGACAAGCTCGCGGGTAAGGCTACTATAGAGGGCGCATACGCCATGGACCTGGCTGACATTCTGAATGGTCTACGAGATTAAACCTTTTGCGAGAACCAAGCGATGACTGTGAATCTACAACCATGGTCAGACTGCGAGAACAGCAAATTAAAAGAGATCAAACAAGAACACTACGCAGGAAGCCAAAGAAGAAGATAAACCAACACAGAACTGGTGTCGTTAGCCGCTACACGCTGCAGGATTCGCTGAGGAGGGGATCCAAGCACTTATGGACAGAATGCTTGGATGTGCAATCAGGATTATCTGTCGACTAACTAACTAACTAACTAACTGACTGTTCATTTACATTACAAAATTTACTGCCGTACAGCAAAACAGGTTCTATATAGCACTGTATCACTCAATGATACATTCAATGATATTGACTTATTGCATTCAATACTCTTAATTTTCTGAAATGCAGCTTTTGCTTGCCCAATTTGCTCGCAATCTCTATTGTGCAGCTTTCATTTGATGTTATAAATTCCCCTAGGGATTTAAATTTTTCCACTCGGTTAAGAATTTTCGCTTATATTTCTATTTCACATTTTGGTGTCATTATTTTCTTTGATATCACCATTGTTACTGTTCTCTTGATATTCAAGGAGAGCCATTTCCTTGCACTTACTGTAATTACAATGTCCAACAATTGTTGTAGATCTTTCGCATTATCCGCCATCAATACTGTGTCGTCTGCATAGCGTATATTGTTTATATTATAACCTCCGATTAGTATTCCTGGCTTCTCTTTGATCTCTCTCATTATTACTTGGCAATAGAGGGAGAAGAGATCCGGTGACAAGACACATTCCTGTCGTACTTTAGATTTATTTGTTCATAATTGTCCTCTTTATTTCCCATTTTAATTGCTGCTACTTGGTTTCAGTAAATATTCTTTAATATTCTGAGATTTTCCTATCAATGTTAATATCTTCCAACATTTTAATCAGTTCATCGTGTTTTACGATATCAAATGCCTTAGCGCGTATAATCTGTGAAGCACAAATATATGCCTTTATCTGTCTCTATTGATCTTTCTATTAGTGTCCGTAAAGTATATATTGCATTTTTCTTACCCTTTCCATCCACAAATCCATACAGCTCTTCACAAATTTCCATCTTTGTTTTCTTTCTTGTTCTTCTCATTATGATTCTGAGTAGAGGCTTAGAGACATGGCTTATAAGGTGGTTAATTGTACGAACATCTTCGCATTCGATTGCTCCTGGTCTTTTTAGTCTATATCTATAAAACACAATGTATGTATGTATGTGTGTCCGTTCTTTATGCGTTCGCGAACGGTCCATCCGATTGAGATGAAATTTTCTACATGTTTTCTTTTCATTCCCGTGCAGCCAACTGTCATAGTTTGGTACTGTACAATCAGCTATTTACTTACTAAAATTTAATATTTAAATTTACATTATCATTTCTATATAGCGAGGGGACTTAACTTAAGAAAATTTATTTCAAGGGGCATAACTTTTAATAACATTGCTATATACTTTATAGTCATATTGTTGCATTGTTTTCACAGATTTATAAACTCTTTGTCTACAGTTATTTACAGGCGTATGAGTTGTAATAAATAATGATATGATCTTTAAGGTATTTTCAAAGTTTTCATAAAAAATAATGCATCTATTTAAATAGTGAAAATTTTCTAACTCATCTTTTTATTTTTCTTCAACAGCATATTAATTTTTTTTTTAACATTCTCATATGTATGGCGCGTTACACCCACGTTGGGTATTTATGATGCCTGCCCATGTTAAACATTTCCTCAACGAGTTACTTTTCATGCATTTTAATTCTTATTGTTCTTTTGTTGTCAAAGTATTGCTTCATAAGAGATGTTGAATGAAAGAATGTATGAGAGGAAATAGAGAAGAAGAGCAGAATGTAGGACGGGCTTGCGTGCCCAATTCTTAACCCTTTGAAAATAAAGATTTTCGTTCGTTAAAAAAAAAAGTAATTTTTTGTGAGAGAAAGTTAGTTGCATATCGTTTGCAGTACTCTGCAGTCAACACACCGCCCACCATTTATTGGCTGTTCGTGATATCTTGATAAGTTTACTTTAGATAGATCTCTTCCAATCATATTTTCTACTATCAATCTATCTATTCTTCTATTATATCTATATTTTTAACGGGAAATGGCCGAACACAGATAGATAGATAGATAGATAGATAGATAGATAGATAGATAGATAGATAGATAGATAGATAGATAGATAGATAGATAGATAGATAGATAGATAGATAGATAGATAGATAGATAGATAGATAGATAGATAGATAGATAGATAGATAGATAGATAGATAGATAGATAGATAGATAGATAGATAGATAGATAGATAGATAGATAGATAGATAGATAGATAGATAGATAGATAGATAGATAGATAGATAGATAGATAGATAGATAGATAGATAGATAGATAGATAGATAGATAGGTAGGTAGGTAGGTAGATAGATAGATAGATAGATAGATAGATAGATAGATAGATAGATAGATAGATAGATAGATAGATAGATAGATAGATAGATAGATAGATAGATAGATAGATAGATAGATAGATAGATAGATAGATAGTCAGGAACGGGAACGGGAGCTTATATGACTACTTATATGAATTAAATTAGATGCTCCCCACCAGCATGGGCGAAGCCGGGCCGGGTCAGACAGACAGACAGACAGACAAACAGACAGATAGTCGTGAACGGGAGCTTATATGACTACTTATATGAATTAAATGAGATGCTCCCCACCAGGAGCTGGACGAAGCCGGGCCGGGTCAGACAGACAGACAGACAGACAGACAGACAGACAGACAGACAGACAGACAGACAGACAGACAGACAGACAGACAGATAGATAGATAGATAGATAGATAGATAGATAGATAGATAGATAGATAGATAGATAGATAGATAGATAGATAGATAGATAGATAGATAGATAGATAGATAGATAGATAGATAGATAGATAGATAGATAGATAGATCCCCGCAAGGGCCTGGGCGAAGCCGGGTCGGGTCAGCTAGTATGACTATAAATACAGATTTCAGAATATTGCTCAGTTTATATTCACTGCTGTAAATATCATTAAACATTTTGATTAATATATCTACTCCAATTCTTCTAGTACTTCTAATTTTTCTATTGTGATTCCATCTGGCCCAGCTCTTTCTCCTGTCTTCAGAATTAGGCTTTAGAATCGGTGGACTTTCTAAGTTACTTTCTTCTGTTAATTCTTCCCTTTCTCCATCAAATAATTCTCTTATATACTCATAACCCCTCTTAATTATAGCACCTTCCTCCAATAATATCTTTCCTGTTTTTATTAATTTTCAACACCCAACATTTATTCTTATTTTCTTACCGTGAGCTCACTATTTTGTCTGTGCACGTGGTAATATTTCTCTGCTCGTTTGGCGAAGGAGTCCCTTAACATTTCCCATTGTTCGTTTATACTCTGTATTTAAGCTATTGCAGTATGCCTATTTTTCAAAGTCACTCTGTATTGGTCTTGAATTTCTTTATCTACCTTCAAACACTCTTTTCTTTTTTGAGTCTCATATTCTTAGTCACTGTTTTTCCTCTATTCAGCCTTACTTTTATTTGTCCACATAATGGTACATGATCACTAATACAGTTAGCACCAGACATTGTTTTTACATTAATTAACGCATTTCTAAACATTTTATTAACAAGTATATAGTCTATTTGGTTGAGTATTTTCTTATCAGGGCTTTTCCGTATGTAAAGTCGTCTTTTATGGTGTTTAAACCAGGCGTTTCGAATTATTATAGCATTGATATGTGCCCATTTTATTAGTTTATCTCCTCTTTCATTGTTTGTACCTAAACCATAATTCCGCACTACACCCTTCATGTTTCTCTTTCCTACTTTTGCAATAAATATAATGATAAATAATAGTATATTTAATAGTATAAATAATAGTACTATCTCTATTTCTTGTGATCTAATTTGAGACTTCGCCATTTCTACCTCATCGAAAACGTGTTGTATTTCTTCATCACTAATGCTTGTTGGTGCGTATTCTTGTACAATATTTATATTTATTGGTTTGCATTTGATTTTCACCATAATTGGCACCTTGCCATCTTGACAGACGATAGTTTGGGCTTTAAAAAGGCATAATAACTTTACCTATGGCGGTAGAGAATGTGACTGATAAGGCCAATTCCCGCTGTAAATGTCCGTTCACAGTGGGTGCATGTGAACACGTGGTCATTTCCACCATCATGCGCCATCTTTCACCATAATAACTCTATATGAAATACACAAGTAAACATTAATTGACTTGGCTGTGTGTGTGTGTGTGTTTTTTTTTTTTTTTTTTTTTTTTTTTTAAATGAAATATTAGACCTACTCCTTTTTCGCGTGTATCCCCTCCAGAATAAATGATTGTGTGTTTGTCGGTTATAATTTTGCCCTATCCTTCCATCTCATCTCACTTATCCCTGGGATATTCATTTTCATTCTTTCCATTTCACATATAACATTGTTAAACTTTCCAAGCTCATTTAATTCCGTGTAATTATTTAAAATTTATTC
This sequence comes from Cepaea hortensis, assembly GCA_963921405.1. Classification (NCBI taxonomy): domain Eukaryota; kingdom Metazoa; phylum Mollusca; class Gastropoda; order Stylommatophora; family Helicidae; genus Cepaea; species Cepaea hortensis. Next base: position 15,235,000 of record OY992882.1, on the reverse strand, counting down.
GCTTTAATTATCATGATGCCATCAATAGCTGGATGACGGTCTGGTGTCACCTGTGGCTAATGACTGTCCTTACCGGATGAGGATGTCCTAAGACAGCCATTAACGTCGTTCACTGCCTCTGAAATGTGTTTGTCATGAAGTCTTGGGAAGATAATGTAGTGGTTTCCCCTTGCCTCAAAAATCCGCATGCGGGTATGTTACCTCAGCATTTGACAGCCATTTCCGATTGTCAGGACATGTGAGTGCCCTGCTCTGCTTAGCTGCAGAGTTGTTCACATATCCCGGTGGATACTCTGTCCCCAGGGCAGCGTTTGCCACACCATGGTGTGTTTCCCATCCTCTACCGCTAGGAGGTGCGTTGTGATTTTCCCTCCCCAAAGTTATGATGGCCAAATCTCTTTCAGGGGACTCATAATAACCGCCATCATTTATTTTTAATATTTTTAATTTAAAATATTTTAAAGACCGGAAGTAGTAACGCCCCTTTAACAAGACCGGAAGTCGTTAACTCTCTTAACCCTGAAAATATGAAATTGAGGAGCCAGCACGTGATATTTTTCTCAAGACGTCATATAATATTATATAGGGGTGGGGGGAATGAGTAGCGGCTTTCTGATAATTTCTGATACTGCCGTTTCTCTATGTCATGATGTCATACTGTCCGGCATCTTTTATTTTGATCTCCTCCTGCCGCTTCTCCCCGAAGTCCTGAAAGAGCGTCCATGCCCAGTATCCACACTCTACTAATGAAGAATCAGATTCGCTGGGATGGTCACGTGACTCGCATGACAGATCACATGCTCCCTAAACGATTTTTGTAAAGGCGTTATGGTAAACGCTCCCAAGACGGCCAGAGGAAATGCTTTAAAGACACTTTGAAGAACTCACTAAAAGCTTTTGGAATTCGTCACGACACTTGGGAGACTGCTGCCAAAGACCGAAATTCGTGGCGTACATCAGTGGTTCTCAACCTTTTTGGGCCCGTGCCCCCCTTCACCATATTTTCAGAATGTCATCCCCCCCCCCATTCCTATCAAAAATTTGGCCCGTGCGCCCCCCCCCCCCTTTCACCGTATTTTCATAACGTCATCCCCCCCCCCACCTTTCATATTTCCTATCTAAAAAATCTCCCCACCCCTACACAGTATACGTAAAAATGTAAGGTAAATTTAATAGCACATACTAAAACAAGTCTAGACATCCACATAAAACATGATTTGTGGGTCTACTTACTTTATAAAATGAATTTTAGAAGGATGAGACGTACTTAACTGTAAAGTATGAAGGGAAAAACAATATCAAGTAATCGGTTCTTGTATTAACGCGATCTTGAAATGGTCTTCATTCCCCCCCCCCCCCGGACACCCTAAAATTCCCCCCTGGGGGAGGGGGAATTCCCCACCGGTTGAGAACCACTGGCGTACATCATTACGCAAGGGTGCAGTCACTTGTGAAGCAACCACGACTGCAAGAGCTGTTAAGAAAAGGCTGGACAGAATAACCACTGCAGGTGATCCTCCTCCTGCTCCTGGAACGTCAAGCATCCTTTGCCCATATTGTCAAAGAACATTTCGAGCCATTTCAGACCTTATCTGCAATCATAGAACTCAGGGCTCCATACTTTCAACCCCACTGGATGAAATGAATAGTCATCATCATTCTTGATGGACAAACAACATTTTCTACATCGGCTTATTGTGATACACCTTTTCTGTTGATGTTCTCCACAAATCTCATTTGCCGTTTCCTTACGATTTTGATGAACGTGCTATGTTTCTGTCATGTGATAGTGCTATTACATTTTGTAGGCCTCACAGCACGGAGGAATATGTGGCCGGTCTTTTCATCTGTTAGGGGACGACGGACGCAGACGTTGAACCATCATTCGAAAGCGTTCATGACGTAATCAGTCTAACCCCGTATCAACTACACAAAAGCGACCGCTGCAGAAAAGGATTATCACTGGATATGTTCGGCCCGTATCACTAAACGGCGCTGACACATGGACTTTGAACAAAACAGACGAAAAGAACTTGGACGCTTTTGAGATGTGATGCTGTAGCCGGAAAGAAAAGAGAGCATGATAATCATGTACCATGCCGATAAGCGTGGCAGTCACGTTTCGCAATCTCATACGATCACCAGAGTCGTCGATCAGCTCTGCGTTTTTGTCTCGTCCATACCTTGTGGTCAAGCTATCCAGGTATTTACTTCTCTGTCTTACCCTCGTTCTTTCTTCCTCAAAAGTGCCAGTTGTCACCAAGTTGTCCAATTTATTTCTTTTCATAACGTGTCCAACAAATTGTGACTTTCTACGTCTAATTTCTCTAATCAGTTTATGATGTTCATTTATTTCTTGTGGACTTGGTCATTGGTTTTTCTGTCTGTCCAAATTATTTTTTGCATTTCCCCCCAGGCCGGCTTCGTGGCTTAGAGGTTATGACTTTTCTCCGTAATCTCGTATACTCTCGTCGGTGACGTGATGACGGTGAGAATCAGCAGTGGTTCAAATCGCATCGGTAACTTACGGGGTATGTGAGCTGGCCGCTCAGAAAGCAATGGCAAACTGCTGAGCGTAATATCTTGCCAAGAAATCAACATACAGCTGAAAGATGCTGGTGTTGACAGCGATGTCATGTAATGGATATGCAAAACAAAACAAAAAAAAATCCCCCCCCCCCCAGAAATCACATTTCCACATACATCATGTTGTTTTTTTTTTTTTTCCAGCTTGTCTGCTCATTGTTCACACTTCACATTCATAGAATTGTACAGGTTCTATGTAGCACTTCATCATGCTTTTTCTCTTTGCAAATGATTTTTTATTGGTCATAATGTTTTTCATCTTGCAAAAGGCTCGTTCGTCATGGCGATTCTTGTTTTAATCTCTTCAAGGCATCTCCCATCATATGTTATGACTATTCCGAGATAATAATACTTATTCACTTGTTGAAGAATATTCCCATTTACTTGTATATTACATTGTGTTTATTTCCTTCTTCCTAGTGACGACCATAATCTGCGTCTTCTTACAATTTGATTCTAACGCTAGTTGTTCTCTGTGTGCAACAACCACATCTACTACATTTTGCAGATCCTGCTCATTGTCTGCAATCATATGAACAAATATTTTAAGGCTTAGGAGAAACTAGAAAAACAGTATTGAACATCATAAAAAGAGGTTATCTTGGTTTGGTTTTCTCCTTTGTTCGCCTTCAAGCGTCAATATGATTGAATGCAAAGAAAGCATCAGTCAACTTAAGCTTGTTTATTATTAAACACTATTAAACAAAGGCAACAGTGACATGGTTCTCGTTGAATAATCATATTGTCAACACTCCAACACCAACTGTAATGCTGTGTTCAGAGACGGTGGAAAGAACGCAGGCAATGAATTACCTGGGGATACGGTTTGATCGAAGCCTTGCTTATAATGTGCACATAGACCAGGTGATAACAAAGGCCAAGCGGGGTTTGGCAGCGATGCGGGTGATGGCGGCAGCAAACTGTGAGTAGCGCCATCTATGTCTTCTGTACGAGGGGTTGGTCATGTCCGTTTTGGAGTATGCAATGGCAATCCTGACTCTCAGCCATAAGCAGATAGAAAGGATGGAAAGGATACAGAATGAAGCTATGCGCATTATTCTTGGATGTACAAGAGATACCGCTACCTTCTTGGTTTTCCAACCATTGAAGAGAGAATACAAGATTGCAGGGCACGCGCCTACCTCAGAATTAACGCGAACACACAACATCCACTGCATAGTGAAATTAGGAAAGTGAAGGGCAGCAGGTTAAAAAGAGGACGGTCGTGAATGGGTCAAGCCGAAGACATTCTTCAACAGGTGTGTTCACTTGAGGACTTAGAACCTGGCGAGGAGTGGGTGCAAGTGCCAACAGACTTCTGCACATCCTTTTCAGTTTGCATCCAACTAGATAGAAAATGCAGACATGAAAATCCGGCTGCTGTTGAGGCTGAAGTACAAGCGTTGATTTTCGAGAATTCGCTAGACGGTGACGCGGTCATCTACACAGATGTGTCGGTCGTCCGACATGTGAGAAGCTCATGGGCCTTTACAGCTCGGGCCGGAGGGAGAATTGTGAAGGAGGACTCTGGTGCTTTCACTGAAACCACAAGTAGCCTGACCATGGAAGTCATGGCAGTAAGTAAAGCAATAACATGGCTCGAGACACAGACATTCACTAGGGCTTGTTTCCTTAGCGACTCAATGAACATGATCAAGAGGATAGAGGAGGGGTCGATCCGAAGACAATGGTTGCTGCCTTTGGAGCGGTCTCGACTGGCAAAGATTAGTTTCATCTTCGTGCCAGGGCATGCGGGAGTACAAGGAAATGAGCGGGCTGACAAGCTCGCAGGTGGGGCTACTGTGGAGGGCGGACGCGCCATGGACCAGGCCGACATTCTGAATGCTCTACGAGAAGTAAGACTTTTGCGAGAACCAAGTGATGACTGTGAATCTACAACAATGGCCAGACTGCGAGAACAGCAAATTAAAAGAGGGGTGGCCAAACAAGAACACTACGCAGGAAGCCAAAGAAGATTTATAAACCAACACAGAACTGGCGTCGTTAGCCGCTACACGTTGCGGGATTTGCTGAAGAGGGGATCCGAGCACTTATGGACTGAATGGTTCGATGTGCAATGAGGATGATCTGTCGACTAACTAACTAACTAACTAACTAAGCTTGTAGACACCTTTCAGTTTGTCCTTAAATGGAGAGGGTTATGTTCAAAGTGTCTCCCGCTGTTCTGCGTGTGTTGGTGGCTTCTGCAACAAATGTTTACCAATATGAGACATGGGGGGGGGGGGGGGGGGGGTATTGTTTTCGTGCTTCCGTTCTCTCGCTTTGAACTCAAGCGTAGAACATACACATGCTACTACTTCTAGTTCATTGAACTGATTTCTGCGTGTGGGTTAGCTTTCCCTATCACCAGTGTCCTTCGTCGCCAAGACAACCCACTCCGACTTCAGAGGTACTTGTAATTTACGTCCCAATGTCAATGACGAGAAGTCAACATTTTAGTCTAACTAGCCGGCGATGGGGTTGAACCCGCTACCTCGGTTGCATCACACCGGATGTTTAAAAACAATCGCTCTTATCCACTCGGCCATGCTGAACTCATACAAGGGGGTATATAACTGAAAATACCTGTGCGTTATACCAGGAAACGACTTTGTCTCCGAAACGATAACAGTTTCCTTGGAAGGTCGTCCATTGTGGGGGGCATTCAGAGCACACACCTACAATATAACATGTTGGAGGAATTATAAAATATAACACGGTTATGGAATTATAAACTATAACACGTTGATGACATTACAAAATGTAACACATTGAAAGAATTATGAAATAACACATGGATGGAATTATACAATGTAAAATGTTGGTGGAATTATAAAAGATATGCATGATGGACTTAAAATGCATAACACGACGTTAAATTAAATTATAAAATACAAAACGTTGATTGCATTATAAAACATAACACATTGATTAATTTATAAAATGTTGAAGACATTATACATTTTAACATGTTCATAGAAATATAAACTATAGGACGTTAGGTAATTTATATAAAGTAATACGTTTATGGAATTACATTGGTGGAATTATGAAATTCATTACGTTTATGGAATTATCAACTTTCTCATGTGAATATATACATATATAAATCGATATTGCTTTTCTAGTGTAGACATGTGGAAATGGTGAGATCTTCAAAGAAATAAAAGTGTTCATGTTTATTTTTCTTCAGTGTCTAAATAACCGCATAGACAGAGTCTGTGAAGCTTGCAGTCCGTTTCGCCGTTCTCTCTGTACCAATATTTCCGATTTCCATTCAGTTTAGCCAGAGAAGATAATTTAGCCACTGTATCCGTCGCCATCTTGTCGGACATGTCCCACTGTTTGCTTGCCTTCTCCAGCAGTACACATATCTATCTGTTTGTCTCATTTTCATTAAGACAATTATCAAGCCTTATCCTGGTGCACCACTTACACACATCTTTGTATCGTAGTAGAGGCCGACCCTGAGATCTCTTACCCATCTGTAATTCACCAAAAAGGATGTCCTTTGGTATCCTGCCATCATCCATCCTCCTAAGATGTCCTATCCATCTAAGTCTACGAAGACTGAGCATGGAATAAATTGTCACACAACCTGATTTTTCCAATACTTCAGTATTTATGATTTTGTCTTGCCACTTAAAACCAAGAATTCTTCGCAGACACCGCATATGAAAGCTGTTTAAACGTTTCTCTTGGTGTGAGTAAGTTGTCCAGGTTTCACTGCCATAAAGAAGAGTACTAAGGACACAGACTTGATAGACAAGACTTTTGTTTTGGCAGTAAGCTTCCTGTTCTCCCAGACTCTTTTTCTTAACCTGTTCATTGTTGTTGCTGCCTTACCAATCCGGATGTTGATTTCCTGATCTAGGGATAATTTGCTATTTACCACTGATCCTAGATACGTAAAATGGTCTACCATCTCTAGTTCGGCGTCGTCAATAAAGATTAATGGTACCCAATATGCACCTTGTGACATAATCTGTGTCTTCTTTTTGCTAATTGTTAAACCAAATTCAGAACAGGCATTGGAGAATGCAGATAGTAGACATTGCCATTCTTCCTCAGAGTGGGTCGTAACTGCAGCATCATCTGCAAAAAGCAACTCTCTAATCAGTACCCTCCTAATTTTGGTCTTGGCCTTCAATCTCTGAGCATTGTAGAGGCCGCCATTTGAGCGTGAGTGAATGTATATACCACCATCCTGATCACGAAAGGCATATTTCAGTAGAAGTGAAAAGTATATTCAAAAGAGGGTGGGAGCTAGTACACAACCTTGCTTAACTCCACTCTTCTCTTGATTTCAAACTCTTCAGAAGTTGCACCATCAAACTTGATTATACCCTTCAAGCCTGTGTGGAACGATTCCACGATGGACAGAAGTGTTGGTGGGCAGCCAATCTTCTTTAGTGCCTTGAAAAGACCCTCACGACTGACAAAATCAAATGCCTTTGTGAGGTCGATGAAGGCAATAAACAGTGGTTGATTCTGTTCACGGCATTTTTCTTGCATTTGTCGCAATGAGAATATCATATCAATGGTTGACCGGTTCTGTCGAAAGCCACACTGTGATTCGGGGTAGACTTGATCTCCTAGGACTTGAAGTCTGCGCAGAACAATTCTGGCAAATACTTTTCCAACAATACACAGAAGTGAGATACCCCTATAGTTGTTGCAGTCGCTCCGTTCGCCCTTGTTCTTGTACAGTGTTATGATGCTTGAATCTTTGAAATCCTGTGGGACTTGTCCTTCTCGCCAGCATAGCTCTATTAGCTGGTAGATCTTCAGAGTGAGTGTGTCTTGCCCTCTCCTGATAACCTCTATTGGAATCCCATCCTTACCTGGAGCCTTGCCAGATGCAAGTTCATTTATAGCACACTTAACTTCTGTTATGGTGGGAAGTGTATCCAGGTGGTCAAGAGTTGGTAGAGCCTCTATGGCGTTGAGGGCATCATCTGCTAGTTTGATCTCACTTGAGTTAAGCTCCAAATAGTGCTCTACCCATCTGTCCATCTGCTGTTTCGTATCAGTGATGATTTCTCATGTCAAGGTTTTCAATGGTGCACTTCTTTTGATCACTGAACCACAGGCTTTCTTTATTCCTTCGTACATGCTTCTTATTTTTCCCTTATCACTTGCGATTTGAATGGACTCACATAACTTGATCCAATAATCATTTGCACTCTGCCTGGCAGCCTTTTGCACATCCGTCCTAGCTTGCCTTAGCTCACTCAGAGTGTTACGCGTTGGTCTTTCCTTGTTTCTTAAGAGAGCTATCTTCTTTTTATCAATCAAGGGCTGCAGTATCTCGCTGTTTGCCGCAAACCAGTCCTGCCTCTTATGATCCACAGTGCCGTAAACCCCTACCGCTGTTTTATAAATAGTTTCCTTAAGTTTACTCCATTTATCATTTACTATACAATTTTCTGATGTATCATTGAAAGCGTCTTCAAGTTACTGTTGAAACTGAAAGCACTTTTCAGGATCGTGAGTGTTAGTAATATTAATCCTGGGGCTAGATTTGTGTTTAGCTGTGTAGATTCTCTTTGGTCTCAGTCTAACCCTTGCAACAACCAAAGAATGATCCGTATCACAGTCAGCACTGTGGTAACTACGAGTCAATGATATATGGTTCAGATGTTGTCTCCGTGTGATGATGAAGTCCAGCTGGTGCCAATGGCCGGATCTTGGATGTTTCCATGTGACCTTATGCATCTCTTTTGTTTTAAAAAAAAGAGTTTGTAATACATAGGTCATTACTGGTGCAATGCTCCAGCAGCCTTTGCCCATTTTCATTCATGCGACCGATGTTGTATTTTCCAAGGCACACTGGCCATGAACTCGAGTCGTTGCCCACACGAGCATTGAAATCACCGAGCATGTAAATGTAGTCAGATTTTGGAACTGCCTTGATCACGGAGTCTAACTCCTCATAGAACGAATCTTTCACATCATCAGAGGAATCGAGTGTCGCTGCATATGCAGTAATAATGGTGGCAAAACCACAAGAGGTTACCAAACGCAGGGATAATAGTCTTTCATTTCCTCCTGCTGGAATTTCAATCATTCCCAGTAGCGAATTCTTCACTGAAAAGCCCACACCGTGTTGCCTTTTTTCTGCCTGCCCTCTACCCTTCCAAAAAAAGGTGTATTTGTTTTCCCTGAGTGACCCTTCCTCAGCGAGGCGAGTCTCCTGCAGGCCAGCAATATCAATGTTAAGACGATTGAGTTCGGCATCAATCACAGCCGTTTTTCTCACATCGTCAATATTGGTCAAGTCAGTGGAAAATCCTGGACATATGGTTCTCACGTTCCAGGTTGCAAGCCGTAGCTTGATGTTTCTATTTTTCTTTTTATTTGTACCTTGTGCATTGTTTTTACAGTCTGCGATTCAGATTTTGTCCTTGCCCCAAGCACCCATTGAAGCAGGCAGGCTTTGGCGGATCAGCACCCAATTGGCAGGGGGCTGCTCAGCTTGAGGCAAGCGGTAGCTGATCAGTGACACCTGTAGGTGTCTCCCACCGTCAGAGGCAACGCGTGGCGCCCCATGTCTACACCAAATGACAGGGACTTATAACCCATAACAGTTGCCTCTCGCTTTGGTTCCTTTGGGGTTATTGCCTCTCCATAGCATAAAGCCTGGACTAAAATATAGAGATCATGTGTTGCCCATGCAGCATGATCCCTCTCTCGGCCTGCCTAGTTCTCTCCAGAGGAAAGGTAACACCCCTACATCTGGAACTAGACAAGCTGCAGAAGTTGCCGGATCAGCAAAGCAATGCTCTAACTGTCCGCCTGTCGGAGCTTCGATCCTAGACCAGCCGCCAACCAAGGCTTAGGGCCTGGTCTGCCCTGCCATGACATTTTGTCTTTTGGTTGCATTTCCTCGCACCAGGGTAAGGCTTGTACCCTCCCAATTGTGCTCTTCCGCCCGAAGCCGTTGGCAAAATGTGGGAAGTCGGGTTTGGTAAGCGCCGCCCAACGTTTGGCGCTAACAGAAAGCAGGTAGTACCGTCTACTGCTATACGGTAGCTCAATCATATCTGACTAAGACCTGACACCTAAACGTATCTACTGTGACGGTGTGAGATAATGCACTGTTGAAATGTATAAGATTTCTAATAATTTCTGGGAGATTTCCTGCAGAACTTTAACCGTGCCCCGCTGACAACTTGAAATGCTACCTCTTAATTCCGTCTGAATTCAAGCTTATCTAGCTTTTCTAAAGCCATTCTATTAACTCATATCATGCACTTTCATCTGTATGCTATGGAGAAGATCTTTGATAACTGCACCGTTTATGCATTCTTCTGTGCTATGAAAATTGTCTAGGAGTAGGGTATTTTCCACTCCTGTGCATTTACAAAATATGATTCTTTAGCTGTACTACATCTCCCGACAATGCTATGCGTGAGAGAGAGAAATTGCTATGTCTTTTTTTTCTTATGATTTCGCTCATATGCAAAAGGCGGAAAGATGAAATTAATGTTGCATGGTTTTGCAGACCTTTGCACCTAAGCCCAGCATGAAACCCATGGCTGTAGGTTAAATATTACGGTCAGTGATATGCAAATGCTTTCTGAGTACAAGACATACTGCATTCGTTGACGAACCTAGTGCAAAGATAAAGTGTGCAAAACAGGGAGGGTTTTCACCCCCATGTCTAGACCCCTGTCACCTGACTACAGGAGGGGAAAGATTTTAGGCTTATGAACAGCAGAGGCGGATGTGTGAGTGTGAGAGAGAGAATTTCTGTCTTTTGGTTTTCACACTTAATTTATACGTTAGTTTTTAATGGTAGGGAATTGTACGTGTTTCCATTTGTTTTGGAGATACCACATGTGTTTCATGAGAATGATCTATGCTTTTCCATATTTGTGAATGACTCACACAGGAATGTTTGATTATTGCTACTTATAACTGTGGGAGAAAATGTTCGAATTTATACCCCAGTAATTTGAAAGCGAGTGAGCAAGTGATGATGGAGAAGAGGTGGCACTTGTGACCCAAACCTGACCTGAGAAAGGCAACAAACCATTTTGCATTTATCGACATGGATAATTGGTATTAGCATTGATGTTTTATATTACCATGTGATGTTCTCATATTATCATCCATGCTTTATAATAACATTGATGTCTCTGTCTCATCATTCACACCCCTGTCACTAGCTGTATGTCCTCATCCCTTCATCTCGAGTCTATATCTAAGCTGATGTTCTTGGGACACCCAGACATCCTGCCATCAATGATGACCAGATGATGACTACTTTGCACCAACCGGATGCATCCCTCAGCAGTCTGGTTGGATTCCAACACCCTAGGAAAGAAGGGGTTACATATCTCCAGTCTAGGTGATACCGCGTTTCCTCCACCTCATCCTTCCTTCTTTTTCTTCACCCTTTTGCTTTCATTCTCCTTCTCACTATGACATTTGGTGTTTTGCAAACTGTATATCGGGGAAATGTTGTTTATATTGTCAACAGGGAGAGTGGTGTTCTTGTGGTCTACTAGCATGAGTTCGGCTATTTGTACTAGTCTGTGATGTGGAAGAGAAGCTCAGATCTACCATTCTGAGTGAATGGACAGTTTTTCTTCATTTTCCATGGACCAGGTGTTTGCATTGGAGAGGTCCTCAATTGCGGTAACCATTTTTGAACTGACTTCCCTGCCTCAACCCATCCAGCTGGTCCCTACTCGTTTTGATTCCACCACAATAACACATGCGCTTTGTACCACCAAGTGATGATCCATTTACACCACTGATCATAGGAACATCTTCAAGGAGATCATTTCCAAACATTAACTCTTATTCTAACTCAAGAAGATTTACTAGGATGCTCCAAATAGACTTTTAACATCCAGTGAATCCATCCTATAATATAATTCTTCATCACCCAGAGACAATAGAAAAACACATATCTGTATATCAGCTTTCAGATAACAAGAGAGGAGGAAAGCCCATGCACATACATGACATTAATTAGTGGGATTATCTGATGTATTTTGAATTTTGATGATTCTTGCTTTCATGGTTTCCACATATGCATGCAGTGTTTCATGATGCTCTTCATCAGTCTTCCTCCCTCCCCAGCATTTGTTAATAAACTTTAGAGTTTCCTGGGTAATTGATGTTCACTCACTTGTCACGTCTATTCAGATTTTGTGTGTATTACAAAGTGTAATTTGTAATTATCACATATTAGGAGCAAGGTGAGGCTGGGAGACATCACGTGGCAAACTACTCTTTATAGTTACATCTTTGTCTACGAAAACTGCCCAGTCTCCTAAAGACTGGCTGAGAGAACCTTACTTCACATATTAACAGTGTAGGACTTGACAATGTCTGTTTAGTTTCTCACTTTTGGGGGTCTCAGAGCCATTTGTGGAATTCTTCAGAGGGGCGAACCTTTTAGTGTGGGAACTTGTCTTTATCCGGAATTCCCCTAGATCTTAGAGTCAATATCGTCTACACCACTTCACCATGGTGGAATCACACTAATGAATTTCAATCATTCACCTTTTTCTCCATCACCTCACACACATGTAAATATATCGATAAGGACGGACCGAGTGTTGACGGTCTGTAAGAATCGTTGTAAATATAATGGTAGACCGGTGTTGACTATTTTAGCGACGATATGGGTCGTGTAGAGAGTGAGCACGTTGTAAGATACGCACTTCAGTTTTGATAAACTACCCGAAGGGGATGTTTCCAGCCAGTCTCCGGATGGAGTGACTCACAGAAACATAAATTACCTGCTAGAGGCAAGTGTATCATGATTGCTAGGTCTCTGACAAGTATTCAGTGAAACAACACACTGATTTAAGGCGCAAAGAGGAGTACGACAAGTTTGAATTATCTCCCTATACATGTTCAAATTATATGTAGAAAATGAAATAAGTAATGTCAAAAGTGATGCATTTATAATTGGTAGAATTCCAATTTCAGAACTAAAATATGCAGGTCATTCTTTCAAGTGGTGCTAGAGGATTAATTAGAAAAGTTAATGATTTATGTTAAAAGACACAGTGAGGATCAAAATAATGTTTCTGAACTCATTAAAGTAATGTCCACAGACTAAACCACGTGTCAACTAAATCACAATCAACCATGAAGCAACTGAAAATGTCACTGACTTTGAATATCCGGGTCCCTAACCAACAGCGGTGGGGACCGTTCAAAAATAAGTCAGACAGATACGTGAGATAGCGAGGCGCAGGTTAAACAGTTTACAGAGCCAACAGCACAATACCACCAAACATAATAAAGGGCTCTCATAACACAGGGTCTCTGTGGCGCAGGTTAACCAGTTCACAGAGCCATCGGAACAATACGATCAAACATAATAAAGTAACACGGGGGTCTCAATGACGAAGTGGTTGAGCCGCCTGCCTCGTGCTCCTAAGGTTGTGGGTTCGATTCCGGAATACGTCATTCGGCTCACGAGTGCAATTTTCTCGGAGATTCCTGGGGGTCGTCGCTGAAGACACGGAGTTCGTGCTTTCGACGATGTTTTCGGCGGGTCGATCTGTGAAAAGAGTCCTATGTATATGAGTTAACCACGGTGCTATGAAGTCGATCTTACATTTTAAACCCTTAAACCCCGGGATGGTTAACCCGGTCAACAAATGCCCGCAGAAGTCGGATGTGTCGGCCTAACGGCGCAAGAACGCAGCTTTGCTGTAAACAGGCACAACACAATCACATCCGGAAAAAAAACCTGGAAGAAGAAACCCTTAAACCATTAAAGTAATATATTTGAGATCATGCATCTCTCCTGTTATAACGTGCGAATGTGAGTCGTGAACCATGTCACAATCACTACAGGAAAGACAATAGGTGCTTTTGAGCTAATATTTTATATACAATTTCTTAGGATCCCGTTGAAGACAAGTGAACCATGAACCATCTCCATCCATCATGTGCTATGACGGTAAGCGTGGGCTGTCATGATTCGCCATTTCACTCTATCACCAGAGTCATGGATCAGCTCAGTGTCCTTGTCTCGACCATGCCACATGGTCAAGCCATCCAGGTATTTACTTCTCTGTCTTCCCCTTGTTCTCTTCCCCCTCGATCTTGTCAGTTGTCACCAAGTTCTCCAATTTATGAATCATGTCACAAGAACTAAAGAAATTCGATGCTTTTGAACTAACAAGCTTTCGTAAACTTGCTTATGATCCTTTGACAAAATAGAAGACACCATTGGTATGAAGATCAATGAGACAACGGAGCTGACATTGAAGACACCTTTGGTATGAAGATCAATGAGACAAGGAAACTGACAAAGGAACGAGAACTTTTCGGCGGCATTGACTTTTTGCGAGGTTCTGAAAAGGACCTGCTAGATGATGGTAAATATGATTTCTATGAGTGATCCTTTACATCAGATGGCAAATTAGACAGAGAGATTCAGACAAGAACTAAAGAAGGCAATAATGTTACATATCAACTTACACCCATCCTGAAACATCCAGCTATCCCCATAGAGATAAAAGGAAAGCATTTTAAATGCAATTTTTATACCAATATTGTGCTGTCAGTGTCAAACATGTGTAATAATTAAAGAAAGTGAACGCAAACTCACTACTTCTGAAACGAGATGCCTGAGAAAAGCAACGAACAAACCCAGAAGGGACCATATTAGAACGAAGAGATTTACAAAACAGTAGTTGGAGCAATACCAGTTGTTAAATCAATTGAAAAACAAAGACGTAACAGGATCGGCCACTTAGTGGGAATGAACCCAACGTCGCTAGCAGCAAGAGCATACAACATAAAAATGACAACATCAAAAGGCGCCGGAAGACCACGAAAACGATGGATCGAGGAAGACGCTTAGAGGAAAGGCGAGATGCACATATAATCAGATTACTACTGGTACTATTGGGGTTGGAACTCTTCGCTGGCTTCTGAGGATGGGGACGGAGCGCTTATGGGAATGCCTTGAATGCTGTGATGTCGGTTCTTAAATCAGTCAATCAATCAATCAATCCAAGACCCTAAAAGCCTACAACATCTCAGCATACTAAGCGACCGAGTTCGGAAACCAATCGACAATCAAGCCTGCGACACCTAATTGCAAAGGGCGGTGAAGGACAAAAGAAGAAGACGAAGGCGATGAGTGACGACGGACAGTGGGATCAACACCTTCTGCAGCATACATTGAAAAGCAGAAGGTCAAAAGGTCCAGCAACTGCGTTAGAATGCAACACCATCAACTACCATCGCTGGCGCTTCATCAAAGATTGCATAGGAGCGCAAGAGGACGCCCGAGAAGAAAATGGATTGTCTCATTCATTGACATATTTTCCAACACACCTATAGATATATTACATGTGCAAGTAAATGGGAATATTCTTAAACAAGTGACTCGTTACAATTATCTTGGAACAGTCATAACATCTGATGGGAGATGCCTTGAAGATATTAGAACAAGAATCACCATGGCGAAGGTAGCCTTTTGCAAGATGAAAAATATACTGACCAATAAAAA